>JAGFZM010001271.1:185323-218397 GCA_017657215.1 Limnothrissa miodon
ATATATATATATATATATATATATATATATATATATATATATATATAAAACTATAGTTTTTGTTTAGACACAGCATGATTTTTTGTTGATTAAAAAAATGAATTTAATTAAATTAACAAAGTGAATTACCGTATTGGCCCGAATATAAGGCAAGGTTTTCGTTAAAAAAATAGCGCTTAAAATAGGGGGGTCGTCTTATATTCGGGGGACTAGATCAAATAGTCGAATTTAGAATTATTTTATTGAACGCGGGCGAATACTCGAATAGCTCTCACGCAGCTAGACAATATGGGGTCACTGGGTGCAATGTTTGTCGTTAGCGAGTCCAGAAAGAACAGCTTAAAAATCTTAATAGTCAAAGAAAGTTTTGCCGCGTGTGTACCGTGACACTGCGTCAATGCGGCCGCTTCCAAGAAATTGACAGCTGAGTCTGTGAGTATGTCACAGTAAAACGTAGATGGAATGCCCATAACCAGAGCCATATTACAGCTAAAAGCTTTGGAGATAGCCAAAGAACTGAATTTAGCCTACCCACAAATAGATTCAAAGCTAGTCTTCGGTGGTGTAAAAGAATGATTCGGCGCAATGGACTCGCTTTGTCGCAGACCAATCATTGCCTGGTCATTAGAGAGGAAGATGATGTCTGTGAAGAGTAGCCCAGGTTAGGCAGAAGAGCTCAATGTGCACCACTGTTTTCTTTTGTGTCAGTGCTTTCATGTTGTAAACTAGACTGATACAGATATATAGGTATTATGGTTAATGCATAGCTGCGAAATTCAATTTAGCGTCACAGGAAGTATGGGCGGGCCCAGGCTAGTTCTTCATATGATTTCTTAACTTTAATGAAAAAAAAGATTCCTTAGGCTGTGGAAAGATTGCTTACAGGTTTCAATTTAGACAGCTTAAGGCTGCCTGCAGTTTAGCCTATTTTTATTATATTTAAATACAAAAATCAAAAGCCCCTTGAATGTTTTCTTTCAAGAAATGATATCCAGCATTATCAAATAAATACATTTTCTGTATAAAACAAAACCTGGTCTTCAAAAAACTTTTTTTTATCCCAAAAATGACATGGGAAAAGGGGGCTTGTCTTATATTCAGGGTTGTCTTATATTTGGGCCAATACGATAATTATGACACCAGATTTTGATAGCCCAGAGTGTCTTAAAAAAAAACCATACAGTTTATGTGTGATATCAGCTTCAAAGTAAACAGAGTAAATAGCCTAGGGTTTTAAAGGTTAACGGTTAGGTATAATGTTACAGAGTAAGAGAGGGGAAGAGGGGATGTTCATTTTTCACATTGGTTGAACGTTGAAACTATTTAAGTAAAACTTAATCGTGAACAGAACAGGTTAGAAAAAAAGTTAGAAACGCTGTAATGCCTGGACACTATTTTACCTACACAGCATAGTAAGATAGCCTAATGTTAGCGAATGTTAGTCCTCCTTATGTTGATATACATACTGCTTACTGAAAATAAACACAACTCTTTGAAAATTTTATTTAATAGGAAGAACTGAGTATTAAGTAAAGGCTAAATATTAGTTAGCTGTGAGGCTACAAGATACAGTAGCCTACCTGAGGACTCAATGAGATAATGGGATAAGAAATATCAGGCTGATATCCAACTAAAAAAGCGCTGTCTTCTGATGCTTTTGATTTTATGTAAGTATCAACGTTTGTCATCATCCCCCAGACTGCTGACATGGCTCTATGTGGCATTTTTGAATATATTTGTACAGTTTTTTTTTATTATTATTTATGTTTAGGTAAGTAGTTACTCCATTGACTGCCAGTCAAATGTTTGTTTATCCCGAAAAGGAGTGGTAACCCCCTCCTGGATGTTTGCACTCATCTATAGTGTGGGTCATGGTACAGTCAAATTGTTCCAATTGGTCTTGGGCTGTTAATCTGCCTGATATTTTTTATATGTACATGTAGGCTACATATTTTTGTTGCTTTTTTATTGTTTTAGTGCTTTTTAAAATGTCAATATAAAATGTAAGCCGCACACACACACACACACACAAGTACATGCACACACACACACACACACGGTTGTGAAGATGTCCTATCCCATACATGCCACAGCCAAGAACACCCGTTAGACATTGAAGCTGGATTTATACTTCACATCGACGCCGACACAATGCCGTTAGTCTGCGTACCTTTGCTAATGCTCTGAGTTGCCTGCCTTGTAACTCAAAAAAAATTCTAACTACGCGCCAAAGCGATGCAGATAGATTACGCAGACAATACAGACAGTGTGTAATTTGTATCTAATTTTGGAATACTTTAGCGTTTTGGATTTACTTTAGATGAAGTATTTATTTAGATGAGTTAGTTAGCAGGCTAATGAACTGTGAACCCTCGTGGCACCCCTTGCTTACAGTTTGTGCAAACAATATTTTATAGGTTCGTATTTTTTACCTTGTATTATGTACCTGCTGCTACTCCAATTTTTCTGAACGATGGCTTTATTCATCCGCATGGATTCAAATCACTGTTCTGCATCTGCTGTAACAACAAATATTTCAAGGACGATTTCGTGACCCAATGCCCCTTGGTGTTGTGGCAGTGAATTGCCACATGTTGCAGTGACTCCGACGCAGAGGGTTGAACCAAAAATTTCAGCTACGTAGAAATATATGTATACGAGAGAGAGTCGTCATGGCACATGAGAGATTTGTGACGGCACTTGGCTGTAGCACCATAACTAGTGTGGTGCATGGCAACTCAACCCTACTGCTGTGATGGACAGTGGCCGCCATGCGCCAGACAGTAGGTTTTTCATGCAGTAGTAGGTTCTTATTGCTGGTATTAGCACACCCATTCATTAGATCTTTTTAGCCTAAATAACTGTTCTACAAGAGGAAGCTAGAGAAATCGGGTTATTGCCATTTTGGGATAATAGCTTCCAAACTTCTTCGAAACTCATTAGGCTAAAATTAACTTAACACGTTTCGTAAGAAGCGCTAATGAATGTAGAAATTAATGACTTAATTAATGAGTGAACTACTGAAATTACTGTAGAAATTAATGACTTAATGTTGTGGTTTAAATGTTTGTAAATTTATTTTGCTTTATTATTTCACACAGTGATCCATATACAAGGGTCTCACTCTATGATCCTGTCAATGGTGAGCTGACAAGTGTTCAGACCAAGACCATTAAAAAGGTCAGTGGCTTTCGTAAATGTCTTAATTGTCAGGTACTTTTTTGAATTTGGGAGGAAAATCTGGTTTCTGCATTTGTCCCAATCAAGAATTGATGAAATACGCATAGCAGACAGCCTTGTACTCGGGCACTTCAGCTGTGGTTTTCTGGTCAAGGATCAAATTCGCAAACCTTTGGTATCAAGGTCATAGTGTTCAGTTAAGGCAGCTGGACTTCTTTTTTGAGCTTGAAAGCACTAACCAGTGGGCCACAGCTGCACAGTAAATGATTGAATCTTCTTTGTCTTTGAATTTTCTTTGTATAAGATGGTTGAGTCAGTTATTATATGCTACATTTATTAGCCCAGGCTCTCTGCTGCTGACTGCCTGTATCCCAATGAAAATGAGTAAGAATTAAATGACGAGTTGCTTTTGTCTAAAAATTCACATTTCAGTTATTATTACTTACTAATGCTGTTATTACTACATGTTAACCCCATTCAGGGTATCTGACTATATTCTTATTTTTTGTAATGTTATGGTGTATGCCATTATTTTATCTTTAAATGCCAGGACCAGGTGAAATTTTCTCCAGCAGTGCCCATGGTGGTCTAACTAGGTTAAAAGAAAGCCGCCATTGAAGTGGCTTTAAGTGCATCATGCCTCCTCAATCTGCAAATCCTGCTTAAGGATATCCTTGTGATCATTGTGTGAAAAATGATTACTTATCTTTTTTTCTCACCTATTAGACATTGGACCCCAAATGGAATGAAGAATTCTTTTTCAGAGTGAGTAAACTACTTGATGTCATGGAAAAAGGCACTGAATGGAAGCAATTTCCCTTTCCTTCTGTCTCTCAGCATGCTATTTCTCCTTAACTCTTAACTGGCGACACTCCATTCTCATTCTCCCTCATGCTACCTGATGCTGAAATAGATTAACACCTTATCATGTTTAATTGACTTGCATGAAGCATCAATGTTGCTAGTTGAAATTGCCAATTTCTTATGGTACAAGTAGTTCCTTCACACAGGAGTATAATATCATGTACCGTTGTCATTCCTGGATCCGCACCAGACAGATCTATAACTTTGTGTTGTTGCTACTACTCCTAAACAACTTGTGAATGTACTTGCATCACCATGTACTTATCTTTACACATGCACAATCCGGAAAATCTATTCCATGAATCAGTTTGCATGTTTATAAGGGAAGCAATTGGACAGCAAAGCCCCTGAAGCTTTCTTTCTCATTTGGAAGCTGTACATTTTGGGCCGGTTTCCCATACGGGGATTAAGCCTAGTCGTAGACTAAATGCCATTTTAAACCTGGATTTATTGAAGTAGCTTTCTATCACATTAGTCTCAGACTTGCATTAGTCTTTATTTAAACAATCGGATTTCTAGAGTTAGGCTTAGACCTAATCCAGATCTAAATTAAGTTTTAAATTAAACCTGGTCAGAAGCAGGTTTAACCTCAGATTAAAAACGGCTTGCCTCAAGGCTCACATCCACAGTAGCAGAAAATGGATCACCTCGACTACTTCAACGACAATCAGAGACCTCCACCAAGACCAGAAAGAAGGTTGCTGAAAGACAGGAGCCAGCCACTAAATGATTTTGATGATATACATTCTCTTGACTGTTTCCATATGTCAAAGGAAATCCTTACAAATATATATATATATTTTTTATTTATATTTTGGGGCTTTTTGCCTGTATTCCAATAGCACACAAAGTCTGCAGTGCTATATGTGAACTGAATAAGGATTACAATTTTTACAAATACAATTTGTTTGAAAATGGTCTTCTGAAAAATTAACCTATTTTGCCTTTATCCATTTTTTGCTTAAGTGTAGTGACTCCTGTTCCACACACTCCTTAAGACTAATTAATGACAAGTAATCCATAACAGGTTTTCATAGCAACCTCTCCTTAGCCACATGTGCATGCCATTAATCTAATCGGGTTTCCAAAAGATGATCTCACCTGTCCTTCATTACCTTAATCTGAGACTCTGTAGTCTAGAACTAGACTTATAAGCCAAAGTCAATTGTTTAGTGTGGATTAATTTAAGTAGAATTAGCCTAGTCCTGGTTTATTTTAAGCCCTTAACGGGAAACTTGGCCCAAGTGTCAGAACTTCAGAACATTTAGATGTGCGCAGAGTTTATCATTAGTCGATAAAACAAGTGTATGCAAAGTATCATTTGCTACAAGAGGACCATATGATACACTTAGCAGTCATGGGTGGATGGGACGAAAACCACCCTCAAAATAAAATAAAAGGTTTCACAGCATGACATCGCTGACCATATTGTCATCAAACACCAATTCGCATCTGTTACGGCCTGGCTCGTTTTTGGACCGCAGTATAAAAGACACACGACAACAGGATTAAATCAAATTATAATTTATTGAAAATACCAAAAATTGTAAAGATTAAGAAGTCTAGGGGAATGTGGGTGCGTGTAAATTGCATGAAGTTAATGCAATATGTTGTAGTCAGTGTCAGTAGTTTGAGAAGATGTATAGACAGAAAATGAGCAAAGACAAACAGAAGAAAATAGAGAGTGGGGTAAGGTAATAAAGAGTTAGAAAAGGGTGTCATTGCCAGTAGGACAATCAAAGGAGCTTACATGAACGAACAGCCCAGGACCTGAAGGGGGCACTGACAACCCAGGACCTTAAGGGAGCACACACAGGGGGACGCCACACATCTTTTAGTAAAGCCATAGAGTCGGGAAAACTCTGGAAAATATTTTGAAGGTTTTGTGTGCCTTTTAGGTAGCTAGTCCACTCGTTTGGCACTAAACTACATAGTGTTGTTTTAAATTCAATGCATCTAAAGTAAAGAAATAAATTATCACACATATTGAGAACTGGTCTCTCAATCCCTGTTGAGACTAAACCTATGACTTTGTCCTGAGTTACAAAACATAGGTGATGGTGATTTAGAGCATTTGTGTTACTGATATTACATCAAACCAGTTGGCTCTTTACAGTCATTTGCTTTTTTTTATGTTGTATGCAAAAAGAAAAACAAATATCATAAAGCAGGTTAAATGCAGCCTCTTCATTATAAGCCCATTGCTACAGCAGTTAGGGAAGTACTAAGGCAGATATTTTATTTTCACAAGGTCATTGGGTGGCTGGTGGGGTCATCAGATCTGGTTGCTGTGTCTGTGGGAAGACAACCTTATTCTTTCTTGTGAAATACAATGTCAGCTGGTTTACATGGGTTACATTGGTGCATATATACATTACATGATTACCATGATGTCTGTACATGTTAAGTGTAGAATTTTCATCATTTCATTAAGTTCATTAGTTTTTGTACATTGTTTTGCAACTAATGAAATATTCTTTCACTGAAGTAATCTACTCGCTCTAAACAAAGTAAAATTCGTTTATTTTTAAATGAAATTGGGTACCTGTATGCACAAATTGGATACATAGATTAAATATTGCTACTGTGTGGTGTCTGGACCATTGGGTCTTTTGACTTTGGCTTATAAGATAAGGTTTTCATTAAGCACAGGCCAGTACAGCATTCTGGTGGTGGAATGACCTCAATCAAAGTACTCAGTTTCAAGAATAATTGCAGCACTGCGATTATCACTTTAAATTGTATCATTTTGAAATGCCTGTATGTGAAAAAAGAATATTAGGTACATGAGTAAACATGTTTATCTCAATGCCCCTCAAATTTTGATCTTTCTAATTTTACACACTCAGACCTTAATGGGACTTATAGTGCCGTACTTAAAATGTTTCATTTTAATGTGGTTTGGTGCACTTATTACAATAATAAGGTTGATTAGCATATTTGTTGCAATTTACAGTATACTGTAGGGGCCGGTTTCCCGTACAGGGATTAAGCCTAGTCATAGACAAAATGTCATTTTAAACCTGGATTTATTGAAGTAGCTTTCTCACACATGGATTACAATAGTCTCAGACTTGCACTAGTCTTGACTTAAACAATATGATTTCTACAATTAGGATTAGACCTAATCCAGATCTAAATGAAGTCTTAAATTAAACCTGGTCAGAGGCAGGTTTAACCTCAGTTTAAAAACTGCTCACGTCCACAGTAGCAGAAAATGGACCATTTCCAAAAGAAAATGCAACAGAAATAATTGGTTTGCTGCAGCCCAAGCTTTCAGGTGACTTAGTAAGGGGCAGCCTCATTTCTCCTTCCTCACAAATATTAATTAGGCTACATTAAGGTTTTTGCACATGGAACCTTCCATCATGAAACTGGGGATTTGTGTGGTGTACAGTAGGTGCATCAACAGTGTACAAAATATTAGGCTACAAGACTGCAGTGCTATATGTGAACTGAAAAAAGGATTACAATTTTTACAAATACGATTTAATTTTTTTTTTTAAATGGTCTTCTCAGATTAACTTTTAACTATTAAGTTTTGGGCGTTTTATTAGGCCTTTATCCATTTTTTTAGTTAAGTGTATTGACTCCTGTTCCACACACCCTTAAGACTAATGAATTTCAAGTATTCCATAACAGGTTTTGTTTTCTTGCTCTTGTGCATGCCTTAATCTGAGACTCTGTAGTCTAGAACTAGTTAATCCAAACTTCAGCAACATC
Organism: Limnothrissa miodon; assembly: GCA_017657215.1. NCBI lineage: Eukaryota > Metazoa > Chordata > Actinopteri > Clupeiformes > Clupeidae > Limnothrissa > Limnothrissa miodon. The sequence goes on from JAGFZM010001271.1 coordinate 193,091, forward strand.
TCAGAAAGTCAGTTGTTTAGTGTGGATTAATTTAAGTAGAATTGGCCTAGTCCTGGTTTATTTTAAGCCCTTAATGGGAAACCTGGCCTAGGTGTCCAGACAACATTACATCTTCATCCTACAAATGCTCCTTTGATTTGAAAATTTACTTGTGATTCAGGCTACACAGCTGATGGAAATGTTTTGTGTTTATGTTCATTAGGGTGATAAAAGTCAAACTGTTGCATCAGCACATGGTGTACTTGCCACATAGGTTGTGTTAACCGACAAATGTCCATCATTGACGGATTTTTGTTTCTATGACGGAAAAATCTGAAGGCCGTCCGTCATTTTGACGGATTTTACCATTACCAATAATAAAAATGGCAATAAAACACAAAATTGAAATAATAGGCAGTTGTGAGTTTCTTACTCTACATCAACTTCATTGCCGTCATCAACTTTCAATCTGAGCCAAAGTTACGGCAGTCTTGGTATTCAGTGGGCTAGGCAACTCATCTAGATAGGCTACATTGTAGGCAGCTGTGCGAGGCTGTTCAGCGCCCGTCGCACTCCAGCGCTCTGACTTAAAACCGTTAGCAGTCTGATGTAGGCTACAGTAGGCTATTAATGTTTCCCTTCTCAATTATCTGAAGAAACACGTCATTTTGATATTTAAAAGATAGTTTGTGTCACTTCCCTGTCTCCTACATGTTGTTATAGCAATGGCAATATAGCGCTGTTTCTTGTTTATAACATAATTACATAATTTAGTTATATTAACCCCCCACTATCACACATGTAATTATCCTACGAGAGAATCTGTCCGTCCGTAACTTTGACAGATGATGAATCATAAATGTATGTATTTCTTCCGATGAAGCGAGTACTGGCAGGGTCGGAAAATCCCATGTTCAGAACCTCTTGCCGTCTTCTCATTGCTTCCCTGGGAAAAATGTTCCCCGACTTCAGAGTTTGTGTGCTGGTTATTCCAGCTATCCAGTGTCGCAGCTAAGCGCGGGTTCAGCCTTCATAATAACATTAAAACCGCCATAAGAAGTCGTCTGTCAGAGACAAAGATGCAAAATTTAATGACAATTGCCTCGACAGCAGTCTCCATTGATGCGTTTGATTATGCGCAAGCGAGTTCCAAACGTCAGAATCTCTGTTCACCTTTTTACTTCAGAACTATATAAATAAACGATTAGATAATACACTCTTGTTCTCTGAATTATTTAAATGAAAATGAGTCGATAAAAAGAAGAGTTATTAAATATAAGCATTAGGCTATTGTCTATATCACCATTTAAATGTTTAAATAAAATGACGGATAACAATGGACAATGACGGAATTTTTACGACCCTGTCCGTCAAAATGACTGACAATGAAAAGGTCTAACGCAACCACTTACTTGCCTGGAATAAAATGCTCGTTGTTAGCATCTACTGCAGGCCTATCTTTGTTTGTGAATGACAAACACCCCATGTGCTGTAGAGGTGCTCTAAATCAGTGGTGTTGTCGCTCAAGCTAAAACTTGATTATGACTTAACTCTCCAACTCTGACCTTATTTACTGGTCAGAGTGCTTTGGATACCTTTGCCTGGTGCTAATGTTGTCTTTGCATTTCAGCTGCTGAAAGCAAAACACTGCATTGATATGTTTCTGCCTGTTCATGTTATCCTCATCCCATCACTGTGTTTGTAGAGGTTGCTTTTCCATGTAATTATATTTATATTAGAATTTATATTAGAATAATACTCTAGTCACTGATCAGAATTAGGATACATCAAAGATGATAATTTTCTATAAAGCAGGAATCCCATTTATGATTTAAAGGTTAGTCTTTTCCCTTTTTTTAGGTTCATCCAAGAAAGCATCGACTTTTGCTGGAAGTGTTTGATGAGAATCGCCTGGTGAGTGTTGTTTGATAACCAGTAGTACATCACATGTCAGAATCATCAGCATGTCCATCACACATTAGTCACCAGCATGTTTCTATGAATCCGGCATGAATCCGGTTAGGCAATCCCTGCGACTTCCATTTCAACTGCATCCATTTCAGCACATTACATTTAATTGTCATTAGTCATAGGCTACACTGGTTTGAAAAGTCATTTTCGAAGTACACAGCTCCCAACCTAATTTGGAGAAGAGTCTCACATTAACACAGCATGTTAACGCCTATATATATATATGTGTGTGTGTGTGTGTGTGTGTAAAATTTTGGCACTAAATTAAAAAAGAAAAACATTTTATGCAACAAGTTGGCATTTTCATCAGTTAAATGTACCTTCCTTCCCACCCTGATACCTCAGAATAGCTTGGCTAAATTCTGTGGTTTCTGATTGATGGCATGGAATGTCAATGACAGAGAAGCTGGCATCATAACCAGCATTTGATGCAACATGAGGTGTCAAATGACATGCGAAATGGCTCTTGTCCCTGTGCCTATGGAATACCTGAAAGCTGCTCTGTCATTTGTTGAGCACGAAAAACGTTCTGTTGCCGCACATTTGTGTATTAAGGTTTTTTTTTTGTGTACCCTTGAGACTCATTCTTTATTGCAATGCTTTTTCTGGTTGTCCATAAGGGTCCATTTTTAGATGACTGATGCTAGGGGTTCATACTGACTAATAACGTGACACATTCTGCCAAAGAAGTTCCTTTGGTCTCTTAAGGTGGATGGAATTAGACAAATTAGTTTGTTTACCTGCATTATTCTGAAACGCTTTCTATTTTATTTCCTATAATTTCCTATATTTCCTATATATACTACAGTTGGTAAAAATATTTAGCCAGTGTGCTGCACAAGAGAAACTGTAGAAGCGTAATTGCCACTGAAAGTTTCACTGGAGTCTATAAAAGAGTGTTCGACAGCAAACTAACTACGCAGACAACAAGAAAACCGAAATGGTGTATTTGAACTATATTTGACTTTAAGATTCTTGAAAGTGAATAACTGTGGGTCTGCACTGTTAGTGGTGGGATTGTGTGTGTGTGTGTGTGTGTGTGTGTGTGTGCTGTATTCAGTGGCTGCCTCAGTGCTATGCTCTGTGGCTGAATATACCCCCTCCTCCTTTAAGAGGCAGACCACAGGGGACTGTGCACTTCTGAGGAGTACATCTGACCTCCCCTGGCCATTAGCCACCCAGCAGCTACGACTGGAATGTAGGTTGTCACCGGAGCTATTTTGACTATGTGCTACCGCTAATGATTCTAATCACCGTGCGGGACCCTTAGCAGTTGCTTTGCTTCTGCTGCTACTTTTTTTTTAAACTCAAGCAGGTTTTGCTATGTCTTCCTTTCCACTCGGTCTCTGGGATTAGAGAGTCAGACGCATGGCACGCCGGCTGCGCTTGCATTTCGCGTCAAGGAGGAGTAACACTGACCCTTTATCGGAGAGTTGTGGTGGCCATGGCGAGGAGAGCGGGCTGGGAGCGTCTCCCCGCGCTCCCCCTGAGAGTCTGGCACACAGCTCTGTCCACATGAAGGTGGCTCCAGGGCACTTGGCCCTGGCTTTACCTCCACTGTCACCAGAGTACAGTAATTTACAGCGCTACTCATCCGTATTTATACCCAAGGTTAACGGCTCGGCAAACAAGAAGAGCACTCTACAGATCTCCCTGCTGCCCTGCCGGCTGGGCGGAGAGTTAGATGGGAGTGTCGGTGAGGATGGGGAGAAGGTAGACTGTGAGGGTGGCGTAGGGACTAATTCAGATGGAGGGTCGTGCAGCAGTAGCACAGCCAGTGACGCCGGTTACTGCAGTAGCAGCAGTATATTTGAACCTGATCTACCTGAAAGGAAGGTGGTAACGGGTCCTGGGGCACTAGCCAGTGAGCGGAGTTTGCTCCGGAGGAAAGCTCGGGCACCCCTGAGGCGTTGTTCCTCACTCGTTATCTTTCCGCAGAGCCCTTGCAACACTCCACCAGCCTCCCCCGTCAGCACCGTAGCCCCTCCTGTGGTTCCTCCGGCACGTGGATCCTACCAAACCTCTCACCAGCTCCAGCTGTCTCCCTGCGACATCGCACAGGATGACCCACAAGCAACCTCCAAAGGATCTGTCGCCACAGCACTCAGTGGCCTGCGGCTGGCCAAGAGCAGCTGTGCATCAGCTGAACTTCGAGATGCCAGGCCCATTGTGCATTTCAGCCTCTCTCAGGTGGAGAAGCCAGAAGAAACAAGCAACCATAGCACATGTGAGGACAAATTCCCACCCATGGAGAAGACAGAGCGGCACTCCAGTGTGCTTCTGCATTTTGCAAACCAGTGGGCAGCCACTTTGAAAAAGGGGAACGCATCTAAGGCGATGCTGAATGTTGATTTTGAGACCCCTGATGAGGCCATTGACAAGCCTGACCAGGGCAATGTAAAACTTTACAGAAGTACTTCTGCTTGCTTGTTGCCAACATCCAAATTATCAGAGAAGATGAACAATAATTGGGTAAACAGTGGAGAAACAACTGAAGGAAAGGGATGGCATCATGGATTTCAGCGAAGCATTTCACTGGAAGTGCCCTTGACACACAGAGGGATTTCATGCCATGTTTCAAAACCAGTGCATACCAGCCTAAATAATGTGTCTCCCCAGGTTCACATATATGTGTCACGTGAACTTAGTGTAGGAAACTGCTTAAAGGATATGAACACTAATGACAAAAGGGATCACCCTCCGACCAACGCTGGAGGAAACATCTTTGTAAGCCTTTTCTGCTGTTGGCATGTATAAGATTAAAACTTTAATGTACCATTATCCTTAGGAAGCACTTATTATAAATGAATGTACTGATGGAATAGCAGATATCATCCATTTCTTGTTTAAAAGGTATTTAAAGGGTCTCAACATTCAATCTTGAAGCATGTGAAGAGAGTCAAATGTTCACAGAGATAAGGACTAGCCACAGAGACAAAATCTCATTGCCTGTCATTTGAAATACAAATGGGCACGTTTTATTACCTATGAAATGACCCAAATAGATCAGCAGATTAGCAAAGTCTGAATGTCTGTCACTAAAATAAGTAAATAAGTATGTGTATATGTAAGGTTGTCTTAAAAAAATATTCAGAAAGCTGTTGGTTAATAAAAGGTGTTAGTTTGCACAACTCAGATCCATATGATAATGCTGTCTCTCGATTCCAGGCTCTCTTATGCCTATCATTATGGCTACCAATCAGCCCTGCGTGCAAGCAAGAGCTAAATTCAGTAACTGGGAACGTTGTAACAGCCAAGTCATGTAATTAACATGCCCAATGTGGACAAACATTCAGAGGTATTCAGTTGCATTAGTTCAATGTATATCAGTGCATTTCAGTGCAAAAACTGGAATTAGCAAGATGTATAGGCCACGTGAAGGGGATCGATTATATTGGTTTATCTCACTAGAATCTATTTTTTTATTATACTGTTAACACTTTCAGTAATGGCTTTAAGTATTTACCAAGTACTAATTATAACAACAGTTCATGTTGGCAGGGACGGGGAGCTCCTCTGACTAAAAATAAAAAGCCTTAAAAATATTCCCTCTGACTCCAGATAGTCTGGCTTGCTACAGCACAGCTCAGAGCTGTGGATTCAAGTTCAACAACATGATACAAGAGCAGAGCTCAGCCATGCCAGTCATCTGCGTGCCCGGCAATCATGGGGGGTGGGGGAATGTTTGGGAGCCTTGGAGCCTTTTGCAGTCAAATGGCAGTGTGTTCTTGCTGGTGGGTCCCCCTGCCTGTCCTTGTTTGTAAAGCATCAGGTGACAGGAATCATTCCCTTCAGCTCCTCTACACTCTCACTCATTTCTTTGCTCAACAGTGTGTCAAGATGGGCTTTCAGCAGCTCAAGCGATTTCCTTAGTTACCATGCATTTGCCCATGCATTTCAACTCCTACCATCATGATATAGAAGACCAAACAAGAAATGACTTACAAGATTTTCGGCACTATAAGGCGCACCTCAAAGCCTTCAATTTTATGAAAAGCCGACAGTGCGCCTTATAAGCCGGTGCGCCTTATATATGGATCAATATTGAGCGCACAGTGCATGCTGGGATTTATGACTGCGTGAAGCGTGCATTTTCATTTGTGTGTGTGTGTGTTATAACAATGAACCTATAAAATACCGTTTGCACAAACTGTAAGCACAGGGTGCCACGTGTGTTTACAATGGATTAGCTTGCTAGCTATCGCATGTAAACAAATATTTATGTGAAAGTATGTGAAGATATTTGTCTTAAATCCAAAATTAGACTCCAAAATGATATCCAAAGTATAGACACAATCACCCGATGTAAAGCAGACCAATCAGAACTCTCCAGGTCTGTGTTGTCTGTGTACTTTGTCTGCGTCGTTTGACGCGTAGTTAGAATTTTGAGGAGGTATACGGAAGACGCCGCAGAGCTTCGGCGAAGGTGCGCAGAGCTACTGCGTCGCTGCGATGGAGAAGTATAATTCCAGCTTGAAGCTACAGTAGTGGCTGTACAGTAGTATAATTCCAGCTTGACCCCAAAATGGCTCCTCTCAAGAGACTCACCAACGACGCAGAGTTTAAACTCAAACCTATCTGTCACGCACTAGCTGTTATACATTGTTGTTGTTAAAAGGTCAACTGTTCCGCAAAAATTCTGCGTCACTGACATTACCGCGGGAAAATAATAAAACAGCTGTTTATTCCTTTTGGGAGTGAACGGAGTTGTCAGAACGCTGGTTTGTATTCTATTAATAATGTTTGACTGACTTATCTGACTGTTTTGTTGACATTTCCTTTAGTGCAGCTCCCTCTAGTGGATGCATAACGCAACCCCAGCCACTACTGTAGCTTCTATTTTAATGCGCCTTATAATGCGGTGCGCCTTATATATGAAAAAAAAAGTTTTAAAATAGGCCATTCATTGAAGGTGCACTTTATAATCCGGTGCGCCTTATAGCGCCAGTACTGTAAACTTGGCATATATCAGTGGTAATACATTATGCAGTTCAGGTTTTGTGCTTCATAAATAAATAAATGCTTCACAAGGAGGCCAGATGGAAAACACGATTCATGTAAAATTGAACTAGACTAATCAACAGCATCACTCACTTAATCGATTAGTTAGGTTTTTAACACTTTGAACACTTTCATGGCATGTCTAAAATGCAATAGAGTGGTTGACACATTGAAATATTAACGACTGGTCCTGTCTTGACTATTTGGGAAATTTAGAATTACATCTGCCTACTTCAGAAAGGCTAGCAATGGGCACGGCCTGTCAAACAACCCTAAACATTAGTTTTAAGATATGTGCAACTCACCAAGTGGGTATTAGTGTTCGCTGATGTTCCAACACAAGTATCATGGTGAAATACAGCTTCAGTAATCAACATTTCGGTGTCAACCACTCTGTTGGATTTTAGAGAAGCCATAAAAGGGGCTTAAGGTATTAAAAAACGATCTATTCTTTTAAGTTGACATAAAATCATGGAATGTGGACTTAAGGACCATGAGGCTAAATCATCCTTTGATTTAGAAAATATCTCGAGTGGGGATTTGACATGAGAATGACTCAATATTTTAATTTTCTATTTTTGAGCTTTGAGTAGGACTAAACCATGAGCGCTGGGGGTTTGGTCTGTACCGTGGACACTAGCCCAGAAGTTTCGGTGTGGCTTATGCCTTTGCTTGTGAAGAGGTGTACATTCTGGTTATGTAAGTGCGACAATGTGCAGCAATTTCCAGTCCCTGCTTGATGGTAACTAGAGATTACAGTTTCAGTTCTCTGTAGCATTCATTTTTTTGCTAAATGAAGAATAATATTGAAAGAAACAAAGTAACAAATTAAGTTGGTAGTATGTAGGCTTGAAGAAACGGGGAGAAAGAGAGAGCAATTTACTCAGCTTGTAGACTTGATGCTTTTATTGTGGGTACTGTGGGTGTCTAATTTGTTTAACATAGTTAAATTATGCATGGACTCAAATTAAGCCAACTTGTCTACATAATTGTATTGTGGCCCAGACGTGGTGCACATTCGCACCGGACGACGCTCCAGCAATAAATGTTAAACACCATTCACGAGCCTCCAGAACGTGAATTGGGTCTTTTACAGAAGGTGCATTCGTAAACTGACACTGCGAGCTCTCCGTGTAGCCTACACTCTCCTTTAAAACTTTTCTGAGTGTGGTTTATTCAGAGTGTCACACTTTCGTGTTTAGAGCGTGTTCAGAGCGTACACCGGCCACTCCGGCTGAAGGGAGAGAGCAGCAGAGCGTGACGTCAGTTTGAAAAAGCTAACTGGTAGACAAAGTTTTTAGGGAATACACCAGTTGTGGATTGATTTATGAATTAAAGCTCATAATTGGCAGGTAAAAAAACGATCAAAATCGTTCATGGTCCTTACTTGTCAAGCAACTGATACATTAACCGCTATTTTAACCTGCTGGTTTATGTTCATTTTGATCCATCAGAAACCGTTTGTTTAGTCACAGAAAATTTAACAAGCTCGTCTTTATCGAACTGTGGAGTGTCAGATTGTAGCCTATTACACTACACAGACACTAATTGTTTTTCCAACATAGGTACAATGTAACTTATCATCACAGAAATACAATTCCAATTCAACTATACAATATACAATTATTCAACATTTTATCAATTTATTAGTTACCCGTCAACTATTTTCCACTTTTTACTCTTTATTTAATTTTAACGTATCAGTTCTTTGAATTATAAATATTATATACATTTATTTATTAGTTAGCTGTCAACTATTCACCACTTTAAACTACTTATTTGATTTGATCAACTTTAAAAGTCACTTTAACGATTTACACTTATTGCATTTTTGCTGCTTGATCTTGCTCTTCAATCCTCTGAATTATCTGTTCAATATTTTTCTACTTCAAAATCAAGGTCAGTCAGTTTATTGTCAATTTCTTTACCTGAACTAGAAATACAAAGGAATCTAAATTACGTTTCTCACTGTCCCTTGCGTTCATTAGACAGACAATACAGGACAGAACAAACTATAAAAGTGCATAGAAACAACGTAGACTGTGTTCTAACAAAAAATATACTTCTGATCTAAAAATATATATCTGAAAATATACTCTAATCACTATTCTTACCACTAGAGATGCTGTAGACAGACAAAACAAGTGTACAGGTACAGCAGGAATATACCCTAACCCATAGTAACAGTATGTGCTGTTGTGAAGAGTCTCCTGGTCTGGGACATCAACACACAGCCGTAAATATTACTGTTTTTATTTGTGAAGAGTCACCGGGTCTGGGACATCAACACTTAGCAATACTTATCAATCTATTCAGTATTTGATTAAGCAACTAATTATTCAAGTCTTCACTACAGTAACTGTTCCACTGCCAACTGATTTTGTCTGCATCAAGTGTTTCAAAATATGTGTCTCTACACATAGAGTAAAGACTAGTAAAGAATGTAACTACTCATACTTTTCAACAATTGAACTATTCTGCTACTCCAACCGTGTTACCACTGCGACTCAAGTTACCGTCGCTGCCATACATATACTACTAACAGCCTAGCTATCAACATCTCAAAGCTGTACGTAATGTTTTTATATAATTTTGGTCTAGATTTCAAGTAAAGCAGTGTAGAATGAAAAGGAGGTGGTCATCACATTCAAGCCCTGTGGTGTTTGTGGTTGATTCAAGACATTAGGGTGTAGTCTATATTAGCGTACATTAGGGTAGAGGACCTTTTGAAACATTTGCTTTGCATGCACTGTGCATTCTAGTTTTATTTGATTTTTGCATTTCCATTACCAGTAGGGGCCAAAATATAGGCACTTCATTTGCCTACAAAACAGGTCAGTATGTTCATGGTATTAAGGAACATGACGCTTGTCTCAGTTGTGATTTATGAAAATATGGATTAGATATTCTTTAAGGCTATAAATACAAATCCCTCACTTTTTTTTATAGATTTACTATGTGATTAGGTGTGAATGTGTAAAATGTAAACATATATACCAAGAATTCTGCTGCAATTAGTTTTATGTCAAACCTTATTTTGCCTGGACTAAAAGGGAAGAGCTCTGCTTGGGTATCCATAAGAAGGGAGGAGTGGGGAAGTAGGCACATTCCCTGGCTGAGCATATTTTGGGTGCTCTCTTTCTGCTGAATGAAGGTTTTGTCAAAAAGATGCTATAATAGACGTTATTTGGCAGCTTTTGCTTCCTCAGAGGGCAGTGAGACGTGTGAAGAGGAACCTAAAAGGCAGCTACTGAAATGAATGACACCAGCTGGAAACCGTTTAAAACTGATTTTCCCCCGAAAGCAACTGACTGCCTATTTTCCCTCAGTCCACTTTGCTGAATGTCGAGTCCTATAGCCGTGGTCTTAATTTGATAATTTTCTGATGTGTCATTTTAATTTTGTCCTCATATTTATGCTTATATCTGATCAAGACAATCTGCTTTTAATTATTTTTTAAGGTCTTGCTAGTCTTGGCAACAAAAGTGAGAATTTGGCTATATTAGAGTGGCTGGGAGTTAAGCAATTTCTTTAGGAAAAGATTCTTACTTTTCTGTTTTAGGAAAAGATTACAAATGTTGTAGCATGCCTCTCAGCATCTGTACTCATCTTTAAACTTATCAAATAAATTAAGGTTTGTTGGATTCAGGGTGAGTGTCAACCTCAGATCACTGTGTAAACCAGTGTCAGAGTTCTTTGATCCAAAGAGCTTGTTTAAATGGTGACAAAAACACTAAACCATCAACCAACCCGCAGTGGAGCTCCTGTGTTTAGAGCTGAGCTGCAGCGTTGGAGCTGTAAATGGGGGAAGCAGCTAGTCTGTTTGTGTGTGGAAAATGTGTGGCAACAGGGCATAGTTTGAGAATATGGGTCTCTGCATGTTGGATATGACGTGGATTGGTTTTACCCTCAGTATGTTACAAGAAAGAAAATACAGTCCTCTGTGCCGTTCAAAAAAATACATTGTGAGGGATTACTAGTGAGATTACTTTTAAGATCATTGGGAAGGTGTGATATGACCTAAGTGTGATTTGCACATGATGAACCTACAAACAATAACTGTTTTAAACTGAAGTAGATAACTGTGCACTACTGTACTTTGTGCTTGACATGAAGTTTTAACTCCTCAGTTTTTGAAAGCTTAATTACTTGAACCAAAGAAGTTTATATTGTCCTTAATTTATGGACTGGCCTTTTTTGGGGGCTGGCCAGTTTTCATGAACATTTCGCAGAAGTTGAAAATATCAAAATAGTGTCCCTGTTATTTGCTCTCATGTCATCTGTCTCTTTATCTTTTTCTCTCATTATGTTTACCTACAAGTTTGCATAGTAATTGTGGACTTATATTGCTATTATAGTTTTTAACTATAATACTACCATATAATGCTGCCATTAACTAGCCTCGCCCTTGCCAGCCCCGCCCTGTACTTTCATTTAATTTCGTCCAGAGGGTCTGGGACCGCTGCATTGACAATCGTTTTCTCCAGATCAGCATTCTGCTGACCCAATCAGCGATAAGTGGGAGTGTTCTAGTGAGCAATGACTTGGTTTTGTGCGCAACGTTTTCTGGCTGCGCAGTGTGCACAGTAACAATGGCGGCAGCGAACCAAGTACAGGAGGCTATTCAGTCCGTTGTGGGAACATACAGGAACGGAAGTCTGAACAAGAACAATCTTTCTTTAATTGTACCTGCGGAAAAGAAGAACCCACAGGGTTCGGGAAAAGTTTGATTTTCCAGCTTGCTCCGTTGGTTTCCAAGGAAGTGGCTAGGCTAAACAGTAGGGAAGCTATCATCCCTCACAAGCCGTCGTGTTGCATACGTCACAACCAGGCGTTAGCAATTGGGTAAAGGCATATCCAGTCAGTTTAAACTTCAGCAGAAACCACATATCTAATGAGAGAATGATTGTCAATGTAGCGGTCCCAGACCCTCTGGACGAAATGAAATGAAAGTACAGGGCGGGGCTGGTGAGGGCCAGGCTAGCCATTAACTACAGTGACTCCTTATTATTCTTAACCCTTGTAACCTTAAGTACCTTAGCAACTGATAACTGCTAGTTGGGGACTTAGCATAGTTAATATTGTTAGCATAGTTAGCATGTTAGCAATATTTGCAAATATATTAATTATCATCAGCTTAGTCCACTGAGAACTACTGTTAGCATCATTAGCATTGTTAGCTTAATTAGCATGTTAATATAGTTAGCATATATGCTAATTCACATCTGCTAGGTTCACACATGCACACACAGAAAAATGGGTGCCGCTGTGACAGTGGCAAGTCCAAACCGCGGTTTCTGCCAAAAAATGTAATCTAGTGTATTCATGATTATAAATGGAAAGAAAAAAGTAGTGCTAAAATGGTGTCATGGAAAAGCCGCATTATTTGATATTCATTAATCTCGTTTCCCTCTTTCGTTGCACCGGATTCACTCCGCCTCTTTTTTTTCCTTAATATAAGTCTTTCTTCATGTCTCATGTGTTTTCTTTTTATTTCGCTCAGACAAGAGATGACTTCCTGGGCCAAGTGGATGTGCCTTTGCACCAAATACCAGTAAGTACCGTTATATTTTGTAATCTTTCTGGCCTCAGTGACATTGATTTCTATTTTGCATATTAGTAGGGTATAGCTGCATTGTATACCAGTCTCTTTCTCTGCTGTGTATTTTAATGTATAATGTATAATGTATGTTTCTGTGGATATCCACCGTTCACTGGACCATAGATTTAGAATGCTTTGCTTTCCAAAATGTTGGGTTTCATATCATTGTATCTATTTCGATTTGGAAAAAGGACCATTTCCTCATGTGCTGTCACAATAAACACTTCCACCCACATAGCTGTTGTCTTGCCAATCAATTTCAGCCATCCATGGACAGCCCTGGTGTCTCTTTACCTAAACCTATACCTAAAGTCATAAGGGTTGGTATTTTAGTTTTTTTTTTTTTTTTTTTTTCAGACAGAGAATCCTAACACAGAGAGACCATACACATTTAAGGATTTTCTGCTTCATCCAAGGAGGTCTGCACTTACCTGTATTGGGATATTTTTTATTACAGTAAAATATTATTCTTTAGTCCTAAAATGTAAGTCCAGGCACCAGTGTTGGTACGTCATGATCATCATTTGTGCGCTCATATCTTTGTGAATAGTCACAAATCCAGAGTCAAGGGCCATCTGCGTCTGAAGATGACATACCTACCCAAGAACAGTGGTTCTGAGGAGGATTCCTGCGATCAGAATGAGGAAGTAGATGTGAGACCCCCCTCAACTCTTATTACATTTACATAGATAAACACTCATACTTACACATACACATACAGTACACATACATAAACAGTCTACATGGAGCAGTACATGTTACATGTATGTCTTGGCTGTTGCTCAGCTATTTAGTGCTGAGGCATATCAGACGTGTAGGTTTTCTTCTGGCCTAAGAACCTTGGACATACCAGACCTGTCTAACCAGAATCTACTGGAAAGCAACAGGTCTTGACGAATGGTTGCTATCTTTGGAAGGTGCTTATTGATTAAACTAGCCAGTCATCATTCTTGAGCAGGTTTAATGTAATTACTGGGCAGGAACACTGTGTCCCAGTCGGCCTTACTATATTTATCCCCTTCTACACCCCTCACACCCTGGAGAGACCTCCTTAGCAAGACCTGTGGCAGCGTTACCCCCTATGACAAAGACTAACATCATACATGTGCAAAACCTGCATAGTCATTGTGTACCATAGTGTAATTGAATACATACATGTGACAGTTAAGACACATGACCTCAACCTGCTTTGTGTTTAAGTTAGGTGTGAACACTGCCTGCCACAAAACTGCTGGCCTTGGCTCACTGTGGCTCTCTCACTGCTAATGGTGGAGATCAAGCTGTGTGGGTGGGCAGTTTGACCCGAAATCAGCTGTTAAGTAGTGTCTGGAGCTGGGACTAAACATGCGTCTGTTTTCCGCCGGCAGCCGGGCTGGGAGTTTCTAGAGAGTCAGGACATGTCTGGGCCTCGGCACAACCACCAACTGCCTGCACTGCCCTCTGGCTGGGAGGAGCGTCAGGACAACCTGGGTAGGACCTACTATGTCAACCACGAGAGCAGGACCACACAGTGGCAACGACCCACCATCCAGTATGTCCTCAGCCCTCTCCTCCTCTTCCTGCATATTCATGTCAGAGGATATTTGAGCCTAAAAGTGGTAGTTGACATCAGGTCCATAATATAACTTTAGCAAATACATGATTAATAGATTTGCCTTGATTAGCATGGAATGCTTACTACTATGATAGGATGGTGAGCCCTAATTATTTTAGACCAAAAAATAGACTAATGAACATGTCACCTATAAGAGGATGGAATGGGGGAAATAGCAAGGATGTTGGTATTTATCTTGTGATCTTTTTGGTGTAGGGACAGCCAGGTGGAGGCAGAGCAGCGTCAGCACAGTCACCTTGAAGCCCAACGGGCCTTCATCACCCGTCGGCAGATTTCGGAGCATGAAGACATGTCAGGGGAGCATCACGAGTCTCCCGAGAGCTGGGAGATCATCGCAGAGGACGAGAGTGCCATGTTTAGTGCCAGCACACCTGGAGGTCTAGGTGCCAATGAACGCTCTCCTCAATCCCCCCATTCTCCTTGTTCGCCGTGTTCACCCCGCTCCCCCTCGGAGTTCCACTCCCTCTGTGACGACCTGAGTCGCCTGAGTACCAGTGGCGCCATCACACCCACCGACAGACGCACCTCCCTCACGGTGAGAACCACTTCAACTAGGGCACACACTGGGGGGAAACACTGACGCTGAGCAAGACAGTTCACATACTGGTAAAATTTGAGATTTTGGGCTAGTTTGCATCCTTACCATGTACCATCTTTCACACTGCTATGAAGAAAATGTCCAAATTACACATATACAGTAGCTGTATATTTTATTACCCTTTGTCGACTTGTGCCTGTGGATTTTATCTAAGATTCACAAAAGGTTAGCATCTTTATGCTCCGTCTCATACCGCGACCCGATCTCTGACCTAGACAAACTTGGTCTCTTGAAAGAAAGCTTGAGATCTCGTGCATAATGTTTTATAATCTAAATATGGATAGTTCTGCAGTATCAATGACCAATCGTGAAAGTGTGTTAGCTCTGAAGTGCCTGCAGCAGCGCAAATAAGTTATTAGGGACAATGCTCTGTTAAACCGTTAAAATGGGCTATAATCTGTTTAACTTTTTCTGCTATTATTGACACTGGTAAGAAAATACAGTATGAACAATAGACGGATGATGGAATTTATTTGAAAAGTCATTACAAAAACAAAAAAAAAAAACCAAGCAATGAGTCAGCGCACTCAGTGACTACCATGGCAGAGCGGTTGTTTATGTTCAACGATTGGTGAAATAAAGAACATTTTTTTCCAAATTGTTCTGGATTTTGACTAGGGTTGGGGCGATGTCACCTAAATTGGCAGTTGACAATGTCTAGAGTAAAACATCGTGATGGACGATGATATTGCTTGCTTGCTTAACATTACATTACATTGCTGTTATTATTTTACTATACTAATTACTCATCCGTGCACATAAGAGGGCATTATTGCCAGGGCAATTTGTCTTTAAAAATAGGCCTAGTCAGACAAAAGTTATTTGATGTTCGCTGAAGTCTGCTCTTCTCTTACGAAATTGCGTACACGCATTAGGTACCCTGCATTCTCTGCAACTTGAGGACTGTGCTACCAAAATTTCAACAGCATGTCTCCTGCCACATCAGAGGAGACAAAACTTTGGATCCTGTTTACACAAACATTGCTGAAAAACGACAAAACAAAAGTACCCACCGCCCATCAAACGTGAGAAAACATCCGTGAAGACCATCAGAGTGTGGCCTGACTGGCTGCTTGTCCTGATGGCATTCCTAGACAAGTACTAGGAGCCTGTGCTGGACAGCTTGCAGGGGCCTTCTCAGACATCTTCAACCAGTCCCTTGCCCAGGCAACAGTACCAGCATGCCTCAAGACCACCTCCATAGTGTCAGTTAAGGCTGGGTTAAGAATAAATCGGTTAATCGAAATCGAATAGATTTTTCTTTGAACAGGCCGATATCTATCTTTTTAATCAGTATTTTGGACATTTCCCCCGTAATACCACGTGACATCTAGCGTGTCACTACAAGAAGTTGCTCAATTGAAAATGACAGTTTGAGCAGTGTAGTTGTGCTGTTCTCTGGTTTTCACCAGCTAGACAGCGACTTAATGCTCCAATAACCAGATTTATTTAGCCTTTTTGCACTAATTTATCTAACAATGGCTTCTGACCACTGCCTTCTCTTTGACCATCATGAAATCCAAAACATACAAAATATCACAAACTAGCCTATTAGCATGCTTACTGCAAACTAACAAGCTAAACCGTTCATACTCACTTAAATGCAAACTTTATATATTTTTTATACATAACAAAAGGATGATTTATTGTTGTATCATTTACGGACAAATCTCGTCCAAGACAACGTTTTTAAGGTCCAAATCCGCTCGTAGCCAAAGTCAAAGACAAAGTTGAATTTGTCAAGCTCTAAGCTGTTCCCAATTACTAACCAAGCACAGGCTGCTATGCTAAGTTGACGTGTTGTGCATGTTGATTATTCCTCCTCTTGTAATTTTAATACTTAGTTTACATTGTTGTTAGATTGTTGTTAGGTTAATAAATAATACCACATCATAAGGCTTCAAGTAGAACTCGTTCATAATTTTGATTAACTTGAACTGAACGTACTGTATTACTCCCTTATAAACAATACTGTGAATGCGCTCATTCTGGTGTCTGTTCACTCTTTTAATTTCGTTCAAGGTGTCAGCCTTCTAATACACTGTCCAGTCCTGTTAGTTAATCGTTGCGTGTACGCCGAAGTTTGTGGAGTGTGTGGAGTAGGCTATTGCAGATCAGTCAGTCAGAACAGTCCATAGATGGAACAGTCAACAGCCACCAGTGTTGCACCGCCGCATGCGTCATCAAAACAAAAAGCAGCATGGAAGCTGTGGCAACAAAGCAGCAAAGTGGTTTGCCATTTCTCATGGTTAGGAATGATTACTGAAGTGAATTTCTGTGCGGTAAAATTAAAGTTAGAAAGAAATAGACAGATTCGAACTTGGCGTTTATTAGCCTAATAATCTTAAACAAAATGATATTACAACACAATGTGCGGGTCTATTCAACAGCGGTAAGGTAGACAATGAGCTACAAATAATATGTAATATATTTAAAGACATACAGACGCAATGAGCAGGAAAGCTTAGGGGCTGTGTGCAAAGTGCAAATAGAATAATTGCTGACTCTGGCAGAAAAATTATAGCTTGCAACATATTGAAGAAAAGAACTGAATTAGTTCATTTTTTGGAGCTGTGAACATAGTTCAATTTTTTTAAATATGAACTATGAACTGAATTAGTTCATTTTAAAAATGATGAACTATGAACTGAACTAGTTCATGTAGAATGTGAACTTTCCCAACACTGCCTGTAAGAAGCTTATTTGAAACATTTAAGAAAATGACTGCTCAGATCAGCGCTTGTTTAGTCTGAGGAGACGGGAGATCTAATAATAATAAAGAAAAATGCTGATTATCATTACATTATCTGTCACCATTGAAGATCCTGAAATGTAGCCCATCTTGGAATATTGCCCAATAGACCGCAACATGATAATACCAATACATACTACCACTACATCTGTGTCATTCTTTTTGGTGAACTGCATGGTCCCACACACTACTTTTCTTTGCATGCTTTATCATGCAGTTGTATGCCCTGGCTCTAACTTTGAGTGTTTTAGCCTGTAGACTTTAGTCTACTGTTCGCTAATGTTGTGAGCTCTCACCAAATGTTTTTATTGTTTGATCAAGTACAATCAGGTGAGTTGTGAAAAATTGAGTGTAAGGGATAATTTGTTCACTTCACACAAAAATATCTTGGAATGAGATGGCTAATTGTAGTCTTCTAGCTTCTAGTCTACTGTTTATAGTACTTTAGAGAAGGGATGGGGTGGGAATAACTAGGCAAAATGACAGTGGGCTAGAGATGCTGTGTCTGTCCAACTTCCAATAAGTCACCTCATCTATTTGCATGCAGACATGTTTTTATCGATTTTGATCATTTTATGTTTATAGGTTACAATTTAGTTTACAGAGCAGTCTGCAAAGTAAACGATTAATGGGTGTCTGACAGTGTGGGGAGTGTGGCTGGATAATGGCTCTCCATCGCAATGTTGGTTAGTCATCACGATGGACGATGATATTGTCCATAAGCATAACCCTAATATCGACTGTATTTTAGCACTGATACAAATAAGTATGAGTTTGTAAAGTTAGTTGCTCAAGTGCCATGTGTGTGAGCATGATGAGTAGTTAAGTTAAGTCTCTTTATTGTCAATTTTAGGGGTGGGCAATATAGACGATATATACCGTATGCAATATGCATTTGGCCTATGATAGAGATTTTGGGTCATATCGGGATACCGTGGCTATATAGGCTCATTGCGTCTCCACAACCATGTGAAAAAATGTTGACCTGTAGCTCCACCTTATTGATAGCACCTTTTCATTCTTACAACGAAACTGTGTAAGAGCCTATAAATTGAACAGCTACTGCCTGACACAAATGCAGCTTACCAGTTTACTTCTGTGTGAATTTGAGAGTCCAATATAAACACCTCCGAACGATGACTAAACAACTGTTGTACATATTGACTTTATGCTATGGTAACCATTAAGAAACTGTTATGTTACCAAAGTATACCGTGATATATATCATCTACCATCTATGGTTTAAAATATATCGCAATATAAATTTTAGACTATATCGCCCACCCCTAGTCAATTTCTCTACATATACTGGACATACAGAGGAATCGATATTACGTTTCTAGCTACCCCACAGTGATGTGCACAGTCAGGAGAGCCAGAGGCCGCTGCGTCTACACGTGCCACCTGCAATGATATTCACCCAATCACACACCCATTCACACACAGTCACACACCAGTGGAGGTGATTACCATGCAAGGCTCCAGCCTGCCACCAGGAGCAATTTTGGGTTCATTGTCTTGCTCAAGGACACTTCGATGGGTCCTGCAACCTTGCGGTCACTGAACGGCTCCTCTACCACCTGCGCCATCACCGACCGAGTACTGCATTAGTGTGCACACATCCGCACCACTCTAAGAGACAGACACACACGAGTGAGGATTGGGGTAGGCAATTTATTACATCTTTTAAAAGATGTTGGAGACTGCAGATATTCATCTTTATGTTTAATTTAGATTTGAATTAATAAGGATCATGCTAAGAGAGTGACCGCTATAGTTAAATGGGCAAAATAACACAGACATTGGACATAGGAAGATTGGAAAGAAGTGTTATGAACAGACTAATCAAAGTTTGAGATGTTTGGATAACACAGAAGAACATTTGTGAGACGCAGAACACTGGAAAAGATGCTGGAAGAGTGGCTGAAGCCATCTGTCAAGCAAGGTGGGGGTAACATGATGGTCTGGGGTAGCTTTGGTGCTGGTGAGGTGGGAGATTAGTTCAGGGTAAAAGGGGTGTTGAATAAAGAAAGCTATCGCTCCATTTTGCAACGCCACGTTGACAGTGCTTGATTGGAGCTAATTTCATCAACAGGACAAACCCAAAGCATACCTCCACATTTTGCAAGAACTATTTCGAGGAAAAGCAGGCAGCTGGTATTCTGTCTAATGGAGTGGCCAGCACAGTCAGGCCAGTGTTTTCAATTCATTTTCCAACTCATGTGAAAAAAACATAAAATTGTCTGGGTGACCCCAAACTTTTGAACTGTAGTGTAAAAGTACATGGTCCTAATGGGTGTTATACTGCATTGCATTCAGAGGAAAGTAGTTGTGTCACTACCTATTTCATCCAGTCAGACAACTGATTCTAGTACAAATTTAGATGGATGCTTTTAAAAGATATGGTTGTTCACAACCCATACCCTGGTCTTGCAATAGTGGCCATAGCACTTTTTGAATTTCCTACGGGATGAATGGAGTATAATCTAATCTAATCTCAAACTTGGAAACTAAAGAGAGTTTTAATTATGAGACAAATGGGAACTGCTATCTGTTGACTGCTAATAAATGTAAAGATTTTTCAAAATTGTTACGGGGGAACAAAGATCACTGGATCAGATGATAGCCAAAATATGGGCTGGCCTCCTCTACTGCATGTCTATTGATGATGACCCCTTTGTTTCTTTTAATTTCAACTGCACATCAACTGATTTTTAACATTTCTTGCAACCAGTGTTGGCATGTTGAAAAACACTGATGTTTGCTCAGCATCGCCTATCTGCATGATATAACTTAGTTTGGCCATAGACAAAGTCTAGGCTGGTGCTAGGCAAGATTTATTTAGTGACACAGTGTTTTGTGGCGCATTGGAGACTTCTGCTTAGTAACTGTATTCATAAATCTTATGTATCTACACTATCCTATACATCTGTGTAAGTGTTTTTTTAAAATCTGCTGCAACAGCTCCGAAAAATGCTGTCAAATACAGTCCATTACTAGAATACTGTAGCATTACTAGAGGACTGTAGTATTTTTTCTTTAACCCTTTTCCATGCCATTAGGAGATGGTAGAATGATCTGAGTGTAGGTCTGCTTTGTGTTGTGTCCAGCCACAGGGTCATTCAAGTCGCAGAGGAAGTGGTCAGACTCTGACGGTGGAGGAGCATCCTGTCCACCCCGTGGTGTGTACCTCCTTCTGCGTGTCCCACGCAGTATGTCTTCATTAGTTATAAGATAACTATATAGTTATCTTATTTTCACTTTTCTGGCCTTGATCCAGTCAAGCACATTTTAGTTTAGGACGGTTGTATTAGACCCATATTGACTTTTGTTTAGCCTGTATAGCGTGTGTGTTTGTGTGCAGCTGCCTTATTAGATTGAAGCCATCTGTGGTTGTTCTATTTAGTCATCCAGATGCAGAGTGTCTGGGCCATTTCTCATGTGAGGCGGAAACGGTGTCCAAATTTGATCCAGCCTCTGGGAGAATGGGAGCTTTTGCTGATGATTTGGGGGATATTGTCTGCTAAAGACTGCTGCTTTATTTTAAGCCCACCCCAGCAGGCAGTCTTCCCTTGCTAGTACCACCCCCCACACACACCTACCCCCTTTCTCTTATTTCACTTTCCTTTTCCTCCCTGCTACACTCTCTTTCTCTCTCTCTCGCTTGCTCTCCCTGTCTCTCACGGCAGTTGCTGCCCACATCTTCTGGCCTTCCCCCTGGCTGGGAGGAGAAACGGGACTCAAAGGGTCGGGTTTACTATGTCAACCACAACAACAGAACCACCGCATGGACGCGACCACTTATTCAGGTACAGCTCTTAAACCACTCTCATGCTTTATCCACCCTCATACTCTTACCCTCTTAGCCACACAACAGCAGATGGCATCTTGTTATGCCATTATTTTTTTGCAGTGCTATTTGCTAAATGCGATGCTATTTTAGATCAGTGTTAGTACATGTTGATGGGGCAGTATATCTGTTAATGTATGTTGTGAAATGTTGGTCGTGTCTATTCCCCCCGAGCCAATGGTCTGTTTCTTTACCTGTTACTGAGCAGACAACTTCAGAGGCAGCCCAGGCAGCTCTGTCTCAAGCCGCACTGTCCCCTGCTGTATCGTCTCAAGCGGGCCCGTCCCCGACCACCATGTCCCCCGCTGCCGCTACGTCCCAGGTGTCGGGGTTCCAGGCGGCCTCCCTGCGCTCTCCTGAGGCGTCTCCGCAGCACTCCAGCAGCCCCCAGCAGGCATATGAGTGCACTTTCCTGCCCACTGGCTGGGAGGTGCGCAGTGCGCCCAATGGAAGGCCCTTTTTCATCGACCACAACACAAAGACCACTACATGGGTGAGACAACCACACATTTTGCTGTAGAGCCATGGAAGGCCCTGTTTACAGAGGGCAGGGATATTTTTAATACACACTCAGTACATAGATTACAAGCACTGGATGGAATCTATGCTGTCTAAACAAGTAATATAACAATAGAAATTGTGTTATGCTGCTTAGCCTTACATGTGTTTAAGTTTAATTTGTGTTTATGTTGGTCATATGCTGTTATTGTCATACATCTGTGCTGTACATTTCCATGGCATTCACTCTGGCTTCCTGTTTGTCTCACCCACTTCCTGTTTATATGACTCCATGCAGGAAGACCCTCGGCTCAAAATCCCTGTGCACATGAGGAAACAGGCCTCACTTGATCCTGGTGACCTGGGACCATTACCAGTAAGTCACAGCTCTGCTCACACACACACACACACACACATACACACACAAACACACGCACACATGTATACTAGGCAAGTTTGGCACGTGTGGTGATGTGGTGATGAAAACTGTGTTCCTGCTGTCTCTTCCACAGCCTGGCTGGGAGGAGAGAGTCCACAGTGACGGGCGCATATTCTACATAGATCACAGTAAGCAGTGCATGAAAATGAAAATGTCTGTGCGACAGGTGTTCACACATGTTGGAGCTTGCCTCTGTAATCCATGAAACCTAATGCTGTTATGTTGCCCCCAGACACCAAGACTACCCAATGGGAAGATCCAAGACTACAGAACTCTGCCATTACAGGACCAGTGAGTCACATGATGTATAATATCATGTGTAATATCATAATATTCATTATATATATATATAGGTAGATAGATAGATAGATAGATAGAAATCATATATATCAATATATAGATATTATATACATCATATACATCAATATTATATGTATAGTCTAAAATAATTTGTATCCTAATAAGACTGTGTGTATAGTAAAGCTTCACATTTATCCAGGTCATGGTAGTCGAAGCTTAGTGTTCAGTTATGAGAACTAGACAAGGTACTGAGTGTGGGCCTGTAGATTGCTCTAATGCAGAGAAGTGTTGGTTGAAGCACAGTTCTTTAATGTTCTAAAAGTATTGACAGCCCTAATTAATTACTTTGTTGATCCATTCTGTTTTTGCGTGTGTCTTTTGCAGGCAGTGCCTTACTCCAGAGATTATAAGCAGAAGTATGAATATTTCCGAAAAAAGTTGAAGAAACCAGTAAGAGCTCTTGGAAACACACACCTAATCCATGTGCACATGGCATCATTTACACCCAACTGCCCTCGCCTATCGTGTTTTACTTGTATTTCGTGTTCAGCTTTATCTAGACTGGTTTGCGCCACTGTGTCCAAATGAAACAGCTTTCTTTCTTCCTTTTTTTACTTTGGCTATGTGTATCTCACTAATCTCATCTGCCTTCCCCCCGCCCCTGCTCCCCTTGTTCCCCAGGCAGACATCCCTAACCGCTTTGAGATGAAACTGCGCAGGAACGCAGTTCTGGAAGACTCCTACAGGCGCATCTTGTCCGTTAAACGGCCCGATGTGCTCAAGGCCCGCCTCTGGGTGGAGTTTGAGGGGGAGAAAGGCCTGGACTATGGTGGCTTGGCCAGGGAGTGGTTCTTCCTCATCTCCAAGGAGATGTTTAACCCCTATTATGGGCTGTTTGAGTACTCTGCCACGTGAGTGTGATTTCTTCCTTAATCTCCTAAAACCTGGACAGCTGAAACCTTTGATTTCTGCTGCAGACTACTAACCCTTACTCGCTGATGGAGGACTAGGGGCAAAAAGGCTGAGCTTGCAAAGAAAGTTTGAGCTCCTAAGAAGGGCCATTGATTCTTATTCATCTAGGTTTAGTCATATGTCTTGCTTAATGCTTTGGAAAATCATTGGAACTGGAAAAATTAAAGATGCCACGAGAAGAGGCTCTGAATGAGCCACATGTTTAAAGTGAAGCTTTTTTCCTAACTCAAAATTGAACATTTATAATACGGTCCTATACAGCTCTACTTGGCGCAGGTCATTATCTTGCTACCTCCACTTTTGTACCATTGATTCATTAATGTTGAATTCTCTCCCAGCTGCTCTATTCCCATGTTGTACTGCGTTACTGATCACATTAAGTTTGAATTCACTGTAGCCGTAATTCTAGGGGTGCAGTTTACCAAAGTCATTCTGAAAAATTCTAATCACTTCGAGTTCCATATGCACAACAGAAATTAATCCACGTTTAAGGCGCACTGGATTATAAGGCAAACAATTTTTTTTTTTTAAATCAATAGCTTTTTAATGCGCCTTATAGTGTGGAAAGTACGGTACTTGAAGTTTAGACATCATTGTTAGTACATTAGGCATTTCTTAATCCTTATTGAACTTTCTGTGAACCTTTGCAAACAAGGACCTTCTTTCAAATGGTCTAGGAATGTGAAGAAGTAAATTCTCTTTGGCATAAAATAGTAGCAATAATATCAGATCTGATTGGGTGTCTAATTCCGCTCAATCACATTATCTGGAGTTAAAACTGAGAATTTGGTTCGCTGCCAGAATCTACAGCTGTTTAGTTTAAATTAAAGTCCAGTGGTAGCTGTCACTGCATTCACTTTCTATTCAACATTGTCTGGCTTCCTTTCTACATATAGTCATGTTTGAGGTCTCTATGACAAGGATAAACAAGGTGGAACTCAAAGCTATTACTAATATGATGATCCCAGTCACATAGGAATGAGGGAGACTTCCAGTGGAGTATTATCAGGTTTTGAGACCGCTAGGTAGGTGGGTGGGTTGTGATGTCTATAGGTGTGTGTTTTGTTATTATTTTTTAAAGACACCATGTGATGTGTGTTCTGCACGTCTGTTACATCTGTTTCTTTGTGCATGTATGAGGTAAAAATGGTGTACATGCTTAAAGGGCATAAATGGGTTTGTGTTTGCATGCTTGTGCAGGGATAACTACACACTGCAGATCAACCCTAACTCTGGCCTATGTAACGAAGACCACTTGTCCTACTTCAAGTTCATTGGCCGTGTGGCTGGCATGGCTGTGTACCATGGCAAGCTGCTGGATGGTAAGTTTGCTTAGCTCTCCATGCAGGATTGCCTTTTTACATTTTTCTCGCCACTGTGAACTGGCCTCTAGTCAGTGGTAGTGTGTTTTTAGGCATCTGTGGGCTCTGGAAATAAGTCATTTATATATTCTTTGTTCGTTGAAGTGTTGACATTTAATCCTGACATGTTAGTGTTTGTGACAGTATTTTTCTGCTGCCGATTAGGATTCAATAGACCCATTGATTTCAGGAGGCATACCGCCCCACAGCCCATGTGGATGCAGTAGCTGTGTGTGTGTCCTCACACCTGTCTCTCTCACTTTCCCCCCCCAGCCTTCTTTATCCGCCCATTCTACAAGATGATGCTGCAGAAGTCCATTACTCTGCAGGACATGGAGTCTGTGGTGAGTTCATCATTGTTGGGCCTGA
>JAGFZM010001271.1:218407-286448 GCA_017657215.1 Limnothrissa miodon
TGTGTGTGTGTGTGTGTGTGCACGCGCCCATGTAACCCTACAGGATAGTGAGTACTTTAACTCACTGAAGTGGATTCTTGAAAATGACCCCACAGATCTGGACCTGAGGTTCACCATTGATGAGGAGCTCTTTGGCCAGGTGAGTTTGTAGAGATTGCTTGACTGCTCTACATCCAGCTAAGGTTTTGTAAAGATAAATATTAATTTCACATGTCTATTGACCTGAGTATCTCTTTCCTCTTCTAGACTCACCAGCATGAACTAACTCCGGGAGGGGCAGATATCATTGTTACTGACCGGAATAAGAAGGAGTACATTCAGTAAGAACCAGCTCCATCTCCTGGATAATCCAAGTAGTGCAGTTTCCTGATCAGTAAAATGTGCTAGTGGGATTGGTCACTAAAACCTAATGAGAGGATGTTCTTTATCAATAAAAAATCTGTTATGTTTTGTATCTGACAGTCTAGTGATGCAGTGGAGGTTTGTCAACCGCATTCAGAAGCAGATGACCGCTTTTAAAGAGGTGAGGCAAGCAGTCTAATTTCGACATTTCATTTGCAAACATATTACGCTGAATATACACTCAAGAGGGCCTGCACACTTAATGTGCTTTGATGTAGGTGCTGCTATTTTGGTTTAGATTAGTGGTTCTCAAACTGTGGGACAGGTCAGGCACAAAATGTTAGACGGCAGCACTGTGCCTTCCGAATTCATATCAATTCTTCACAGTTAGTTTACAAGTTTTCATCATGTGAAACTATATGATTTGAGCTTTACAAGACTGTTATCATGGTAGTTGCTGTAATAAACGGTTCACCAGAAAATAGTCTTGAAAACATAAAAACATATCTCATAAAAAACTCATATGTTTATATTTTTATATATATATATATATATATCTCATACCTATTTATCTCACTGAAATATATTGAGATTTATTTTACTCAAATATGACTAGTGCATATTAAAATAAAAAGAAAAACATATTTAATTTAGTGCTGTGTAGACACTCTATGATCAGCCTATGAGTAATCTGCATTGTCTCCAACCCCCACCACAAATATAATTGATTTTCCTTCCATATCATTCATCAAGTTCTTCTCAGATTTTCTGTTCCCATATTGTCATGGCACTCGCAGAAATGTTACGTGCTTATCTCAATATAACTTCAAACAGAAAAGCACAACAAAACTTCTATTTTGAGGACAAACATTTTTATTATGGCAAAACTTTTGGTCGTAATCGACAACCAGAATCTATAATCGATCAAATTTTCCCAGGTCAATTATTTCAATTACTTTCCCTTTTAAAAACACTACTGCATGTTGAGTCACGTGATCCCGCTCCGTTTCGTTATTCTGCAGAGCAGCTTGTACCAAAGATAAAACTTGTCAGTGAGCTAGGAGGGCAAAAAAATAAAATAATAATCGTTTTTGTTTGCCTTTATCTGTCTTAATCTGTTTTGAGGAGAATTCACTGTTCTGTTTAATAAATGCAACAGATTTCCAAAGTCAATGAGTAATCGTGTAAAATAATTGTGATTTCAATCATGACCAAAATAATCGTGATTATGATTTTTTTCCATAATTGAGCAGCCCTAGTATAAGCCTAGAAAACTGTCCTGAGAAATGTCATCCATCACACAAAACAATATGTGAATTCCGATGCATTATATGAAATATGGTATTTCTGTCTTAAGTTCCTGATGTGCTCTAAATGTCTGTTTCCTCCAGGGCTTTTATGAACTCATACCACAGGACCTAATCAAGATATTTGATGAGAATGAGCTAGAGGTAAAGACTAATGCCTCTCCTTCCTTTGATTGGTATGTCCAGTCATTAGTTACAGCACCAACCTTATCAGTCTGGGTTTCTTTCAGCTGCTCATGTGTGGGCTGGGAGATGTGGACGTCAACGACTGGAGGGAGAACACCAAGTACAAGAACAGCTACAGCCCAAACCACCCCGTCATCCTTTGGTTCTGGAAGGTAGGTGGCTTCTCTGGAAGGCCTCAGGCATCCAGTGATTGGACTGATGAAACACAAGCCCAGTGTACTCTGTGCGCAGTAACAGCACTCCAACTCGCTGTCTGTTATGTGTGTGTGTCAGAGGGTTTATGCCCACTCTCTAAGCCAGACATCACCTAATGGCGGACCCGGATCTAGTGATGTTTCTAAACTCACGAGATTAAGTCATTTTCATGGCTATTGACAGCAGGCTCCGCTACTCCAGTTAATACGACAATAGCTTCACTCAGTTCAGAGACAACATGGCTTGCTCCAAAAGGCGGAAAGTAGATGCTGAAAATTGTTGTTTTAAAGATGAATGGACGGAGAAATATATGTTCATTCTTCCGGGGAGCAGTTCAAAACCAGTGTGCCTTATATATGCTCATAGAATGAATGAAAAGGCAATGTGAAGCACCACTACCAAACAAAGCACAGCTGTTTTGAGCCAAGTTTAACCCCTGAAGTCTGACGTGAGGGCACGCAAAATAACTGAACAGCCATCACACCATACATTTACATCCCAGCAATGTACAAAGGAATGTTCCTTAAAAGTAACATGGATTTTGGGGTAACATACCCCGGATGAAAGAGGACAACCCAGATTTTATTGCTTTTATTGCTTGTCTCATCCATCAGATTGTTGTGGGTGCCACTCCATCAGAACAATTTGCTGAAATAATGAACACAGTCATGAAACTCATCAACTTCCTCGGGGCCTCCTCATTCAGCATGGCCTCCTGAGTGAATTCCTGGCAGATGTTGAGGCAGAGGCTAATGAGCTGCTACTGCACAACAATGGGATTCTCAATTTAAAGCTGCAGCGCCAAAACCATTCACTTGCTGATTTGATGACGGCTCAGCTGTTCGTTTTTCCCAGAGGAAGCTAGACATTTTCATAGAAGATCTTGCAGGAGAGTGTGAACACTTCCCAAAACTTCAGGAACAGATTCAGGGTGCAAAAGATTCCTCTTCATTATATTATGGACTTCATTATATTAACAAGCTGATTGGAAATTTCAGTAACAGCTTCAACAGCTTCTGCCTTGGGCAGCAGCTCCTGCTGCTAATCCGGAATCCTTTTCTCATCAGAGACGTCAGAGCATTTTCGAAGGAAGCAACTCAGATATTCAAGTGGGCACATGCAGGATGTCTACAGCTTGAGCTCATTGATCTGCAATGAAATGCTACATTAAGAGAGCATTTTGAGACAACTGACCCTACGACTTTCTGGTTACAGACTGTTTCTGATAGTGTGTTCCCTAGTCTAACCATAGTAGCACTGCACACCTTGACTTTGTTTGGATTGATTTACAGCCGTGAGTCAGCTTTTTCCACTATGAACGTGATAAAAAAACATGTACCGTTCTAGGCTCAACAAGGAACATCTACATATCTACATGAGAATGGCACTAACTCCATTCCAACCAAGATTTATATTACTGGCAGGGCACCCACATGCCCATTTCTCTCATTAAGAAAAGTAAAAACAGAAGAATTAAAGCGGCACTAAAGGCTTTTTTAAAACCTTAAAATAGAATTTTCAAAATCGTTTCCGTGGTCCATCAACTTGTAACAAGGTGAGCGATGCTCTGCGGCCCTCTATCGGCTTCAACGGCACTAAACAAGTTTGTCCAATCGGGTAGTAATCTGTAGTTCAAGTGAAACTACAATTGACTTGCCTTATGGGATGCGTCCGTTCCAATCTATGGAGGGTGCGATTTTTCAAAACTCCTTGGTGCCGCTTTAAGAGAGAGGTTCAAAGAAAAATGTTCAAACCTCTGTTTGGATCAGCATTAGTTGTACATTCAGTTCATTTCTTGCATTGGAAATGAACAATAAGTATTATTGAAACCATATGAAAATGTTGACATAGAGGAAGGCTGTAAGACACATGATGGACTTTAGTTCGGACCTTCTACATAAACGAAATGTAGTAACCGGGCCTCAGTGACTTTTAATTGAATGCCCCTGCTCTAAGTCCTGGTATGTCTTCACAGACTTTGGCTGTCTGTTATGAGGTGTGCGTGTGTGTGTGTGTCAGAGGGTCCGAGCCCACTCTCTAAGCCCTGCTGTGTCTCCACAGACTGTGCTGCTGATGGATGCAGAGAAGCGTATCCGCCTGCTGCAGTTTGTGACTGGCACCTCACGAGTGCCCATGAATGGCTTTGCTGAGCTCTATGGTGAGTTCAACTACTACATTAAGATCTCTAATGTTATCATGAATATAATCACTATAGAGAATATTTATTAGATTTTTGATTCATAGTGATTCAATGTGAAGGATTAAAATAACCGAACATTCATTTGACAACCTGATTGTCATTTATTTTTCATTTAACTTTTTCATATATATCTTGTTTGAACCCATAGGTTCCAATGGCCCGCAATTGTTCACCATTGAGCAGTGGGGCACGCGAGACAAACTCCCCAGAGCCCACACATGGTAAATGAAAGGCCATGCATCTTAAGCAGAGGTCCTACATATCCTTTTCAATATACTGTGCATCACTGGTCTTCCTTTCCCTCTCACTCCTCTCTCCTGTCCTGTGTGTCCCCAGCTTCAACCGGTTGGACCTGCCTCCCTACGAGTCCTTTGATGAACTTCGAGAGAAGCTGCACATTGCAATAGAGAACGCTCAAGGCTTTGACGGGGTTGACTAACGCTTCACCACCTGCTCCTGTGCCTGGCTTGCACGGCATATGTGGAATGACTCTTGGGGAAGTAAAGGCCCGCTGGAGTGGACTGTAAGACGTGTGGGGACCCCTGCCCCACCACACAGAGATGCCTGACATGCCCTAGACACTAGGCTCACCTTTTCCTGCCACTGAAGGGCTTGGAGAGGGCATCACTACTTTATATTAATGCTTACCTTGGAGGTACAGTATCATGTTTTTAATGCCATGTACATATCTGTATGCAAATCAAATGTATGCTTTTCTGAGACATCTATAGATGCTGTAGAAGTATGCAGATGCAGATGTTAGCATTATCTCTCTGTTTAAATGTATACATAATCTCGGGAAAGACACCCTTTGCCAAGTGGGTGCACTAGCTTAGATAATTGCCTTAGAGAATCAGGTTTTCTGGTAATGCAATGATATTATCCCTTGAGTAAGGTTTGATATAAGCATATTGTCAACACATACAGTACAATCACAGGTAATATCAAGAGATCCGATAGTATCAAAGTTCTCTTTCTCTGATAATAGTATCAAAGTTCTCTTTTCTTAGTACTTTATCCTGTGGTTTTGAAAGCTAGGACCAGACCTAAACTTGAAAATTTCTTTCTGTTTGATGCGGTCAGTGGATATTTCTCTTTAAAGTAAACAATCAGATGCTGGTCGTGTCGATGTAGTGAGTTCCATTGATTGGCTTCTTCTGGCTGCCGTTGCTGATGGCTCTTTTCTCTGCACAAAGTATTGTGGTTTTTGCCACCTCCACAGCATCCCTTTGAAATTAGGTTTGTATAACCTGTTGAAGAATAATCACGTTTACACTCTGCTGTCTGTTTACAGATGACTGCTTGACTTTCACTTTTAATTCACTTTTCTACTGATTTGGTTTCTTTGTTCTGTTTGGTTTGGCCATTTTGGAATTTTAGGCACTTTTTTTAAAAAGGACAAAAGGAACTTTATAAGTCTTACTTGGCCTTTGCCAATCAGCTCTTTTAAATTGCTGTTAAGTATCTTAGCTTGACTTGTACATTTGACACAAGTTAATGTTTACATGTCAACATTGCTAATTTAAAGCACATTCTTTCCCTCACCTGTAATTTACTGTGACTGTTAAATTACAATGCCTTTAATTGTAAGATAAGCTTTTATCAAGATGAATTGTAATAAAGGAAATATTGTTAAATATCATTTAAGTATTGTATAATTAAGAGTTATGTCAAGATAGATTGCATAATTTATATACAGATCTGTCAATTTGGACAGTATCAAAAAGTGCATTTTGTATTGGTGTTTGGAAACCATGGGAAAGAAAGTGCCCTATTTAGATTTACGGAATCGATTTGATTTTCCTTGGCATGCCAAAGTGGCATATTTTTGAAAAAAGAATAAAAATTTCACTTTTATCTTATTCAGTGTACCAGTTGGTGTTTTTCTTCCTGATGTCCTTCTAATATTTGCAAGTTATCTTCCACAGTCCTTATTCAGTGTTCTGTGTGCAGCTTTCTGCAGCTGTAGTAGGTTCAGACCTTGTACATTTTCTAATCTAATCAATTACCAGCTTTGTTGACCCTCACAGTGTCTGTAGTCATTTTAACTTCCACCACTGGGTGGCGTTCTTCATTCCAATCTGGCTGACAAATGCACTGACATCTCATGCGTGGAAATATTCAAGCAGTTGGTTTTAATGTTAATATGGAATACCCCTATCTATGGCTGATCATTTGCCCTATCAGGCAGATCTAAAATCAAATTTGATAAGATCTATAATAAGATATTTGAGACACATGACAAATGACAACTTAACACTATGACGACAACTTAACACTATGACAACAACTGAGCCTTTGCAAAATGTGAAGAGATGACTGAATTTCACTTTTTCAGAACAGTTTCTAGATGAAGCTTATAACTAAGCTTGAACGTGGCCCCTTTCTCTTTGTTTCCCACTCTGGAACTTTGGCCAGCCTCCCCCTTCCCTCCCCTAAAGGGGTCAGGTGATGGGTCACACACAATTCCATTCAGCCACTTGGACACTGCAAGGGTCAATGGGGAAGGGCTTCTCCCAGGACAGGATGACTCAGTCCCTATCCAATGGCAGAGGATCCATAGGTTGCCAGATCTCCTTTCGCTCAGCACCAGAGGCAGCAGCAGTGCTCTGATCATTCATAAGCAGATGATGACTTTTACTCTATTGATCTGACCTCTTAGTTCAGCCTCTGGCCTTGCAGAACCCAAACCCCTAAAATGGTACCGTATTGTCAGGTCCATGGAGCAAATTTAACAACAAACACACACATGCACACCCCAGTCATAGGGCACAGGGTCAGCATAAACGAGTCCTCATCTCACATGTTATGCAAGATCTTCTTTCAATGTTGATGCATTGATACAGTAAATATTTAGACTAAGTTTAAAAAAAAAAAAGAACCTAAATCATTTCAGGCACTAGACATGACTGCTTTATTATGTAACTAGTAAAGGTGCATGCAGACGCAAACTTCTATACAGTTCCCAATTGTACTATTCCTGATTTTTCAGTTGCTGTTGTGTGTGGGTTGTGGGTATTGAGTGGATGCTGCATGAGGCCAGATGAGGTGTTCCATGATGCAGTATGCTGCCCTCATGGCCGTGTTACAGCTGGGCCTATTGTCCCATTGCTGAATGACAGTCCGGAGAAAGGGGAAAAGGTCACTTTCACCCCACAAAAAGAGACAAACAGCAGATCGATACTAGCCCTTACACAGCAGCTGGCTGGCCAGGCCTTGTCCAATCACAGCTTTGATTTCGACCTTTTTTGCCAACCAGTGAGCTTATTAACATAAAACTGTTTATTTCCCAGCTCTGGTCACAGTGGTATAGTGCTCATACCTGTATGAAAATATTATAAAATTAAGTCAAGTCATTTACATAATGTGTAAAAAGTAAGCACATTGCAAATGTCAAGAGTATAACTATGTATTAACATGCTGGGAAGTATTAAAATGTTTGCTTTACAAATAAATGTGGTGGCCTAATGTAAGTGTTTACGTCATCATTACTTAGTGTCTAATGTCTTTAACTTTTTGTCTAGAACAATATCTTAATGAAACATCACATTTTAGTAAGAACTTTATATAATTTGCAAGCAATAACCCAATTCTTCAAAAAATGATGTGGTGTGCATTTTATTTAAGGAGAGACTGTAGGCCTAAAGAGAGAGCACATGTCCAAAACTATATCGGAACCAACTCTAGTTCTAGCAATGCTGAAAGCCTCAGAAACAGAAAACTATTTTGCACCAAGTAAACTCAGCTAATGAATAATATAGGATGTAACATGTGCCCACACAAGCACCGAGATGGAAGAAGGCATCCTGGTAAAATGAGTAGAAGATCTGGATCGCAGTTTCAAGATGACAATAACCTACGGAGTGAAAAACACCAGAGTAAACGAACCATGGAAACGTCTTTTCATAATAATTAAAGTAGGATGTTAAATATTGAGTTAAAAAATGAAACATAAGTACAGTATATGAGATTTGTGAATTATATGTAGATGCCAAAAACACATTTGAAAAATTAACTAGGTGCGTCTAATCTTTGGTAAAACAACTATTTACAGAGCATGCAAAAATTCAAACCAACACCAAAAAAATGGTCACGGGTCAACTACTAGCTTAAGGGGGACGTCCCCTTGCTGGCGGAAGAACTCTCTATGGCCCTTACTATGATTTACGTTTACTGAACCGTACGCCGCAGCCAAGGTGCGCGGAAAAAAGTAATCCCCTTTACGATCAGTGAGGCGCGCTCAGTTGGGAGTCGTAGTAGTCTTTAGTAGATGTAGAGACAGGAGCCTAAAGGTCCTAGCATGCGAGAACAATTATAATAAATGGCTTGTTTCAAACGGAAATTATATCAGCGTTTGCTGGTTTTTGCAGTATTTTTTCCGATATCAGGTAAGGGCTTTATTTTGCATTTCCGGGACTGAATATTTATGTTTTGGAGCATCCATAGCATAGACTATTACGGACTTCGTTTGAAATGTCAGTAACTGGAATGACAGCATGTAGGCTGCAAATGCCATAAGGGGGCGATTAAGTCGAGTGTGCTGAACGTTGTCTGTTTATCGTTGGTCTTGTAAAAATCATGTATTTTCTGTAAGCGCAATATTCAGTGTTTTAATCTAACGAAGTTTCAGTAGGCTACCGTTACTGGATATTTGAGCAGAAGTGGAGTGACTAGCTGACTATTAGGCTACTACTACTCTTCGTTTATTAACTTTCGTTAAAAGAGCTGTGTCGTGACAGAATTAATACAGAATGATGTGAACAACGTATGTCAAAGTATGACAGGAATTTGAAGATAGTGGACCACTAACAATATAATTCCTTTTGTAAACCGGCGAAGTGATGCACATGGAAGTTGCTTTAATTAAGATTTCGCAATCTCCATTTCCACGCAGAGCCTTCTGACTTTTTAAATAATGGGTACTGACTGGGAATAAAATTTTATGCGAGCATAAATTATAGAAAAAAGTTTAGCTGTCTGGAGTTCTATGACTGGGTTTAGAGCTGTAGTATAGCGGACAGCTTGTGTTGAAGTTGTGTCTGCTTGAAATGATGTGTTATGAGAAAAATGTATGTTCATTTTCCCAGGTGATTTTTTTATTAACACGGTAACTTATGAGTCAGCAAGCTCTACAAGAAACAAACAAAAAAAGGTTTAGAAACATTAGCCAATATGGTTTTTATTTATGCGATCACTTTGTCTGTGGTGTGTACTAGGATTATAAAGTGACCCCTAAATCAGTTTGTTTAGTTTCATAATTCACATATTTGCACTGTAACAACTTCACTTTTCAGACGTTTTTATAATTTAACATGTATGTTTTGAAAACACAAAGATACTTTTCATTCTGTCCCAAGGATCCCAGGGCTGATGGTCATGCTGGCTCTAATAAAAAGCCTCTCTAGTGAATGGGGCTATGGAGCCAGTCTCTTCACAGCTCTGACTTTATGAGCCTTCAGTAATTGGATTAAATTGTCACTAAAAGAAATCTCGAAACTCAAATATGATTACTGTAGCTCAACAGAATAAGACCTGTTGTTGGGAAGGTTCCAGCCCCTGCTGAGAGCTTTATCCCAGAAACATCATACTATTACTGGTAGGCTTTGGCTCTGTTTGGGTTGCTAGGGTTCTACAAGGCCCCAGACCTTTCCCTCTTTTGTGTGGTTTATATTCATATTCCCCTCCTCTGTGTCTCTCCACAGGTGTACTGTGTTTTAGTGAGCTGTTTTTCATTAAGGAGCCCCATGACGTGATAGTCATGCGTAAGGATGCTGTTATTTTGGACTGTCAGGCCCATGGAGAGGCCCCCATAGCTGTCAAGTGGCTGAAGAACGGAATACATATTGCAGAAAACGATCGCATTTACCTGCTGTCTAACAGCTCGCTTTACATAGCCGAGGTGGAAAGTAGGAGAGGAGACAAATCAGATGAGGGCTTTTACCAGTGCCTTGCTCAGAACAAGTATGGAGCCATCCTGAGCCAGAAAGCCCGTCTTACAATCGCAAGTAAGTTTGGCTGCAGCAGGACAGCCTTTCCTCTCCCTTATGGTGATGTGACTGAAACCCACGGTATCATGGAAGACACTGTGCTGTATGCATATGGACACCTCTAAAATGTCCTTTATAACAAGCATGAGGTGTAGTAGGAGATCAGGTTTCATTGCACTGAAGTCGGGAGACTTCTTGAAGCAGGATAGCACATTCTCAGATTCACAGCCACATCTCAGTCCAGCAGAGGCGTGCTATCATGTTCTATTAAGTTCACAGCATCTAATATGCGACTATAGAGAATCCCTTTCAGAATCATGATAGCATAGTTTTTTAGGGGCATGATTCCCTAATTTATTTCCAAACACTGAGGGAAAAGGTCATCAGGCTAGCATTATGTCTATTGTGCTTAGGTGTAGGGAATAAAGCCTTCAAAGCTCCAAGTCTGAGTTCTAGAAAGATACTTGGGGTTGCTGTTGAAGAGAATATGGCCATTGGTGTGCAAATGAGAGAGGCACAGGTTTAAAAGGTTAGGAGCTGACCAGGATGCTGGTTCCCCCAGTGCTAAAGAACATATGACCCCTATTCACAGGCCCAGGCTTTCATGTTGTTGCCTCATGATCACCAGGAATTGTTCTTTTGGAATGTCTCTTTTTCCCCCTCTCCTACCGTGCATACTTTGTGAGTCAGGCCTTTCTTTAGAGGGGGCAGTGCAGTGCCTCTGTGTTGGGTTTTAGGGACCTTCCTCCTGGGTGTTAACCCCCACCCCCCCCACCCCAGGCCATCTTTCTTGCTGTGCTGCTTTTTCACAAAAGAATTTGCCTCTCTTTTCTTCCTCTCTTTGCATGCTATTTCACTGAGGAAATCTGAGATACCCTCACAGGAAGGGTGCACTCTTGCAAGGCATGATTTTCAACACGAGAGATGATACCTTATGACAATAGGAAGGGGAAAGTGGGTTGATTACATCCATCAGACTATTAGATATTAGGCAGTGTAATTGTGGTTTGCTAATTGCTTGTTCAGTTTACAACTGACCACGTTCTCTCATCTAACAGGTTCACTAATGAATCCATTTTAGTTAATATAGAGTTCTGACTTATTGAGTCTGGCTGACACATCTTGCTGTGGAATTGACAAGAATGGTAACTTGTAAACATGTAGTGCATGAGAGTGTTTGTAGAGTATACAATTGGAGCCATGCCAATGGAGTATCTGCTCTTAATCCAACAATTCACTGGCACGTAGATGCTGAAATACAAGAATGTAACTTTGCTGAAGGTGACTTCAAGCTGTACCTTCTTGAAAGCCAACAAACTATTCTTATTTTCTGCTCCAAATGTATGTAAACAAGTAACCTTTGAAGATACAGACATGGCATGGGCTCTTTCTTTCAGCTTCTTTGCCCAGAACATCCACCTGTAAATCCAACTGTAGTAAAAGACACTTAATGAGCCTCAAGTTGTGTAACAGCACTTTGAGGAATGGGGGTGGAAGCAGCAAATGTCTAAAAGCAACAAAATACAACTGTTACCCCCCCCCCCTCCAACTACATGCATAAGGACTGGGTGCTTGGCCACTGTTTCACATTATGTGATTTTACAGGAGTGCCTGCAGTTTATTAATTGAGGGGTTTGTGTTATGAACTTAAAAAGTGGTAAAGACTCAAAGTAGAGTTTACAGGCATGTTTAAAAGGGACACTTAGACCTGCTTGACGGTCTGTCTGGAAGCTCATAAAATTTGCAGCTACCTGAGAAATGCTCAGTTGAAGAAAAAAGAGGTGGCAACGGGGATCATGAAGATCACCACCTCTCCATGAAACCTGAACACACACACACACACACACACACACACACACTTTTTCAATCAGTAGACATCAACTCCTTCGGACATTAACCTGTGTAAGTTGCTAAAGTGTATTGCTGGCAGGCAAAAGAGGGAGAGAGCAGTGGTCTGCATGTGATTGTTTTCTGCTCTGCTGCTCTGTGGAATTAATGAAAACCTTTTCACTCCGGCCTCCTTTTGTCCCTCTTGCCCCCAACTGCCCTAGTATAGAAACGGATTTCTTTCCAGGGCATTTGTTTGTCCAGAGATCAGTGGACAGGACAGCTGGCCCTATTCACCACTGGAAGGGCAATTATGGTAATGCCAGAAGTCTATAGAGGGACTGGCCTCCATTCCGGCACATTTTACTCTAAAAATGGTCTACTTTAAAAAGTTGTATATGTCAAAACTGGTTTAGGCTACATATTTACAGTTTAGTTGCCAAATGAGAGCAGAGGCCAGAACATAGGCCTACACTGAAATTCACATCAAAGTTTGATGTAAGCATGCAACTCAAGTTAGTTGCGAGCGATTTTATCCTGACACTTAAGAATAAGAATGAGTAAGCCTTTTACATAGTTGCAAACTATTTAACTTCAACTAATTTATAACATGCCACTTGATCATATTTGTCATTTTTACAAGACATGGCAATATGTGATCTATGCAAGCACTTTCGAGTAAGGGCTCTGAAATGTTTGCTAGGAAGGTGTAAGTGTTGTCTTTTCAACCTCTCTTCTTGTGGCCTGGCCCTCACTGGGGAAGATTGATAGCCAGACATGTTTGGACCTTTTGTACCCTCTGCTCACAGTCCATCCTCACCTCTGACCCCAGGAGATATCCTTCACTATTAGTCACACACTGCTATCTCTTGGCTTTAAAAGTTGGGAAAGATTTGGTGATAACTTCAAAAATAGCAGGCTTGAACTTGTGTTGCTAGAAGGTGAGTCAGCATGAATATTCAGACTCCAAACTTAACTGAGAGAAAGACAAGCTTTTAGATTGGTCTCTTAAAGTTCTCACCTGCAATAGTCTGCACCTAGAATAGTTTGAATGAATGGCCTGAAATTGACAAGAAAAGGCAAGGCATATTTATACAGTACATTTCATACGCAAATACATTTCAATGTGCTTCACAAAATTTTAAGTACAGCAGATGAAATAAACAGTGACAATTTTATATTCTAGAATATAAATCAGTTTTTATGTTTTTGGTTTAAAGTCTCTACCACACTTCCGCAGAAGGACTTCCGGTGTTATTTTG
Organism: Limnothrissa miodon; assembly: GCA_017657215.1. Taxonomy (NCBI): domain Eukaryota; kingdom Metazoa; phylum Chordata; class Actinopteri; order Clupeiformes; family Clupeidae; genus Limnothrissa; species Limnothrissa miodon. Next base: position 231,714 of record JAGFZM010001271.1, read on the forward strand.
GGGTGCAATGGAATTCATCTAGGTTTAGCAGTCTGATAACATGTGGGGTATAGAAGAACAAACTTGCACAGTTTGGGATGGTAAAGATATTTTTAGGTATTTGAAATGTAGTAGACTGCTTAAATACTCCGTCTATTTTCCTTATGGGTTTGACATGAAAGGTTACCATGGTTTCTTTGGGCAATGGCATTAGAGGTCAGAGGTCATCTTGGACGGCTCAATGGATTGTCAGGAAGAGGAGATGAAGCTGGCTACTTAAATCTTTCTCACAATGCACATTCATCTGTGTGGATCAGTGACCTTATGATGCACTCAGACATCTTGAGATATCTTTAGCTACATACCATAAAATCATTAGAAGCACCAGTCAATTTACCCACATTTTTTGGTAGTTTCACAATTCTTTCATGGAGTTTTTACACACCCATAGTTTCCATTGATTAACTTCCTGCTTACAAGAGAATTACTAGAGCATCCCAGAATCTAAACAGATTACATGATATTTACTGTACTCCTTCATTACTTTTTGACCTGGCCAAATCTAGGATAGAATAGAAGCAATTGTTTAATTGTGAGGCTGGGGTAAAGATATCATGACCCATGACTGAAGACCTTGAGGGGTAAGTTGTGGTGGAGGAGCCTTCCGCCCCTTTGGCCACCCCACCCCCTGCGCCTACAAGGCAGCAAGAGGCCAAAGTGCTCATGGGAGCTGCCCTTTAGGTTTTAAGCCGGGTGCCGGCTGGTCAGTGATTGATTTGTTGTGCTTGTTGGCATTGCATTCTTCTTTGCTGCTGTCAAGAAATCGCATTCTTTTTCAGCAGCCCTCATTATTTATTAAAGAGGGAAAAAGTGTGAGGTCAGGCCACTCGGACAGCCTTATGCAGGGATGTGTTTGCCCTATACCTACTCAGTAACTAAACACAGAAAGGCCTCTGGCATGTTGCAGAAGTACTCAATAGACTGCTCATCCAGAACCACCCCCACAGGGAAAGATGATTGCAGTTATCTACTTGCTTAGTGAGCCTGTGCTACAGTAGACTGTAAATGATGATGTCCTTATGCTGAGCTTGCATAAACGTAGAGTCTGCCTTTACCACCTTTGAGTTATTGAGATGAAGAAATAAGAACATTACCTAATATAATCCTAACTCAAATTAGGGGTGGGCGATATAGTCTAAAATTTATATTGCGATATATTTTGAACCATAGACGGTAGATGATATATATCACGATATACTTTGGTATGTAACTTACAGCATAACAGTTTCTTAATGGTTACCATAGCATAAAGTCAATATGTACAACAGTTGTTTAGTCATCGTTTGGAGGTGTATATATTGGACTCTCAAATTCACACAGAAGTAAACTGCATTTGTGTCAGGCAGTAGCTGTTCAATTTATAGGCTCTTACACAGTTTCGTTGTAAGAATGAAAAGGTGCTATCAATAAGGTGAAGCTACAGGTCAACATTTTTTCACATGGTTGTGTAGACGCAATGAGCCTATCACGGTATGCCAATATGACCCAAAATCTCTATCATTGGCCAAATGCATATTGCATACGGTATATATCGTCTATATTGCCCACCCCTGACTCAAACCTTGTTTCACATTAGCTGTCATCTTAACAGCTTCCTGCTAAAAGGAGCTGAGAAAAAGTTGGACTCATCTAGCAAGGGAGAAGTGACGCTATCTAGGGCCCAACTATGTTTCAAAATGTCATGTTCTTGTTGCTGAAAGACACAGGTATTCAAATGTATTGATAGCTAACTGTCGAAGGCAGAAGTGTATAAATAATAAATGTAAGCAGGTATGCTTAACTGACTGCACATTAAGAGAATGCAACAAGGCCTAAATATTATTCTTTACAGGCATTCCTTTAGATCAGTAGCCAATACCTGACTACCTGAATGTGATAATAAACTGGCAGGTGTCAGTAAGAAGGGTCATTCCAAATGCTTGCTCTTTTCACCAAATCTTGCAATGCAAAATATCCCTCATATTGCCCTTTGTATGTGTGAGGATGACCAACAGTACACGGCTCTCAGGTGATAGTGAGGAGCCACTCACTGATCACTCTCTCCTCTGGACAAACCTCCACTTGGATGTTCATCCTTTTTGTTCCAGACTACTTTCTGGACCTTGGAGATGAGCACGACATTGAAACAGTAATCAATCTATTTCAAAGATGCTTACATACAGCTAATCTATGTTGAGGGGGTTAAGATCATTATAGATAAATATAGACTGAAATAGATTGAGATACTTTATTTATCCCAAAGGAAATGAAGGATATGTGTGTCTCATTTACAGTAGTGCTATTGAGTGTAGTTATAGACTAGATGGACCGGTAATACTACTATCATGTAGTTATAAGTAAATTAATTTATTCTGTCCACTCCACTCCAAAGAAGTTTGTATGTGACTGTGAGCGGGGAATTCATTGGCTGTGATTCTTTACTGTTAGATTCATTACCATGACAACGTCTAAACACACACAAAAAAAGAATGAATTCCAAGAGAAGCTGTTTGGACCTCCTTTACCACCTAGTGCTGACATTTCAGAAAAATTCAGAAACAGTCTCAAACTGAACAGAAGTATTAAGCCTGTAGTTTTTTTTTGTTTTTGTTCGTGAGATGGGATAGTGTATGTTTCTGATCATAGACTCCACCTCAGCTATGTGACTCTTTTTGAAAGAGGCTGAGAATGCCCCCTTAAGCTATAGAGGGCCTTTAGAGTGACCACGCAAAGGAAGGGGGTTGGGGCTGCTGAGGGCTGGCCCCGGATGTCTCCAAGGGAACCTTTGTGCATGTCTGACCTGTCCACCGACCCTCTGTTAAGCAAGCTGCTGGTTGCAGAAATAGTCTGCTATGGATACGCATGGATAGAAAGTAACTGGCATATCTAAGAAAGGGTCACAGACTTTTTTGGAGAGTGTGTAAGAAAAGAAATGCTGAGCACAGTTATTGTCAATCTGATTGGGAAAAAAACATATGCAAGAGAGAGAGAGTCTGGAAAAGTACACATAGTCATTAGCTGGTGGTAGATGACAACTGCTACATAAAACAAATAATAAATAACAATAATGTACAAACACTAGATGCAGACTGGACGTGGACTAGCAGAGCTTGTCCAGTGGTTTGCAGGCCTAGTAATGAGGTAGGATTTAGAGGGAGAAGCTATGGGATATGTGAGCTGCCGTAAGGCTCTCTGTGCGGGCCCTGGGGGTGATTGATGGGCTGAGTGCGCTGCACAGGGCCAGCAAACTCCGTTCTGCTTTGCGTTGGGGTGGCCCTGCACAGCTCGGCCTGGATCAGCCCTGCCCCAGCTAGGATTTGTGGAGGTCAGAGGTGAGAGGTGAGGTCACAAGAGGGGGCAGATGGCCAGATCCTTCTTATGTTTTGGTCAGGAATCTATAGTCTTTGGACTCACACCAGGTTTACAAACAAATGCAGAGTTAGAATGTCAGTTTTGTAAGTGTGATAAAACCTTGGTATACTAGTAAACTATAATAACTATGTATGGGAAATAATATCACTTTCACAATAAAATGTAGTGAGATTCTTTTTGATGTGCCGCTATTAAAGCGTGCGTTAAAGTCCTAAGCTGAGGAACCTTGTAATGTGATCCTCAGGTCCCTTTAGCCATGAAATAAATCTTAGTGCAATGCAGTGCATGTCTCTTATTTTGGGGGTCTTTAAAAACTAAGCCAGTGGATGATTTAATGCATGTTCAGGTGAAGTCCTCTAGAAACAAATTTTAAGATTGCCACTTCTTACATGCCTTGGCTGTCCACAACATTTCTGCCCTCTTTAAAGGTTTAAAGCCCTCTGTTTTTTATCGTTTTGGCTGACAAAAGGTCAGCTGCATGTTTTGAGTCACCCAAGGCCAGGGTACTGACTATTATTGGAAGAGCTTATGTGGTTGTGTGGCTATCACAGTGGTTCTTAGTTGATCAATAATCAATATGGACCCTGTTGTTTCCCAATCCAGTATCTGCAAATCAGACTGCAAACACCTAGTCAGAAAAGAGCAAAATTCTTTGCTTTGCCCTAAGGTCTTCTTTTGCAGGGAGGCCTCTTTGTCACGGTAGTTATGCTCTGCAACGGGCTGGAATGTGTTTGATGTTTACTCGAGTCTTGCTCCCGTGAGGAACATTGACATAAAGGTCTCTTGACAGTACAGTATCCTCAGATTCTGTTCCTTTAGCCAGAGACAAACAGTTCCTCCCCTGCTGACCAGTGGGAGCATTTCTGCTCTTGTGTTTGAGTCGCCATTTCCCAACCTCAAAGTTCTGCCGCAGTGGGCCACACTGTTCCAGAGCAACAAGAGGCTCAACAGCTTAGAACCAATTCAATTAAAAATGGCCAAAAGTAGGTAGGCTGGGTGCACAGTGAAAGGAAATTGGAGCAGTTTGTCTCCTAAAAGACATGGATACAAAGGAAGTGACCTTTCGAGCAGTGGGTGCCAGTAGCACAGACGAGGAGCCCATTAGTGAAGCCCTTCCCTCAATCGCAAACTCTTTCAGTCTTGGGAGGCCTGAGTAACTTCTCAATGGATATGCATCTGAAGATGGAACCCCTGTCTTGTTTGAAATGGAAAAGATGAACTAAGGTAGACCTCCCTCTGAACTCATTCTGACAAAGGATGCGGAGGTGTGGAAGTAACGATTCGCTGGAAGAACAACCGTGTGGCCACTGGGGACATCCTGCTGTTTGACATGCCAACACCCGGCAACACAAGTTCCATAGCAGCATTTATTACTCTGAGAGGCCAGCACTTAGAGTTAGCCTTCTCATGTTCATCAAGATTTGTAAAAGTCTTCATTATATATAGCGTAAATGTGTGCTGTTGTTCTATCTGTATCTCTCTATATCTATATGTGTGGTGTGTGTGTGTGTGTGTGTGTGTGTGAGAGAGAGAGAGTCAGTGGAGCTGAGACAGGGGCTGTTGTTTATAGTTAGTATGAAGGGTATAGAGGGGGTCTCTCCTGGGAAAGCTCCTCTTGTGGCTTATTGGGTGAAGGGGAAGAATGCTGTGCTCAATCTGATAGTGAGTGCCTCATCACCTCTTCTCAAACAGCACAGAGAATAGCAGACGTGTGTTTGTTTTCTCTCAGGCAGGCTTCAGTGTGGCACAATCTGATGAACTGCAGCTGTTGCCAGAGTTGTGTGGCTGAAGGACAGTGATTGTAATCAGGTCTTATAGTGCCTCAAATAATGTTCAATGTGCAGTTATTGTTGTTGTGTGGCAGCTGCTTTTGAGTTGTGTTTGTACCAAAGCCCATTTTGTCAAGCATGTTTATGTTGAGAGAATCCTGTTTCATGTAAATAGGCTGCTCACATTTGATTGCTGTATGCCATAATTAAGTAGATGGCATCAAGCCTGGGGTTTTTGTAAAGATTACCTCAGAGCTTCCCATAATGTGATTTACACATAGGTCTGAATAAGAGGCAGCACTGCCATTGATTTCTTCTAACAAATGATTGACCTGGGGCATCTTTAGGAAGGGTGGGGAATGGAGGGGAAGGGGGGCTGACCTTAATGGCTTTTAGGGGGGGTTTACAACTATATGCCTGAAAAGGCCAGCGAAAACATCCATACAGCAGTTTGGGTTGAATCCTCACCAGCTTATATTGAGCTGTAGTAATGTATTGTATGTTTAAAGGCACTTTAAGGACCTCCCTCTTCTTTTAGCAACAATATAACCCTGATGGAAGATCCAGAGGAAACTGCCTTATCTCTAGTGTGCTGTTTAAAGAAGTGGTCTTGAGCCACTTCGTGCAGATTGAGTTGAAATAGACCTAGTCCTACTCTCTCTGGGTTGGAGAATTTTGGACTATATGAATTTGGATTATATTAATTATTGTAGATATTTCTTCAGTTATAGGTGGAAGATAATATTAGAATTAAAACAGGCCGTGATATTTGCAATGTATTTGGTTAAATTTGTACACGTAAATTTGTATTGCCATACATTGTTTGAATCATTAGCATACCTGAAAGACTGTGATAAGGCCATGTTTACTTTTGAAGGTAATACAAAAGTAAAAACACAAGTGTCTTTCTCTCACTCTCTTGCCTGCTGTCCATGTGTGTGCGTGAGACAGTGTGGGTGGGTGTGTGGGCCAGTAAAGAATTAGTTCTGGAAAGGTTTGAGAAGGCAAGCAAGAGGATTATTACCAAAAGGACAGTGTTCTCTCTGAAGTGTTCCACATGTGATGGGGCCGTTCATGCCAGTGTTTACACAGAGCAGCTTGGGCCCTTTTGGTTCCTGCTGCCATTCATGTGCGCTAGCTTCAGCTCTCACTAACTCTCTGTTACACTCACAAGTATCACCTTTCACCGTAAGCCTGCCTCTACCCACTCCTGACGCAAGAGCGTGTGGTTGCATGTTAGCTGTGCGATAGCTGTGGTGCTGAGAGGATCCAAATCAGAATAGAAGTCCTATATATGCACTCTGTGTTGTGTATGTCGAAAAGCTGCATCAGTGGCGGCTCTAGTGAGTTACGCTGGTACTAATCATGATCTGATTTAGTGCAGTCCACGTCAACCGGGATGACACAATGCATCTTCAATCAGGCTAATCCCTTGCCTTATTAGAGATTCTAGTGGATCGTTATGTGAAACATACCGACCTTCTCCTGGTGCGCATCACTGTAAAAACTGTTTCTCATTTCTCTAGCCAAGTCAGCAGACTTGTTCTCGTGTTTTACTGATGTCAAATCTAAAAATGAGGAATAAGGAAACCCTTTGGTCCTGTAGTGTTTCAGAGAGGCTGGCATGTGTCTGCTGTCAGTGCTGACAGCTGATCCCTCTGGCTGTGCCCTGGGCTGAGGTGAGATGAGGAGTTTATTCATGAGATTAGCAATGCTGTAGTGTGTCCCCATTAGAGCCCATACTTGGCTCTGCTGCTCCAGCTTAAGGGACTTGACCTTTGCCACCACTAGATTATTATGTGGTTTTGGACTGTTATGTTTTTTGTATTTATAAGAGAATGAACATTCTGATAGTTGGAGCTTAGAGTTGAGATCATTCCCACACCAGAGAACACAGAGGACTTTATTGTTCCTGCTGACCTACTAAACAAACATGCATCATCTAACAAACTAGTCTCCCTGACAGTAAGAGCCTGGGGTCAAAGAGCACATTTGTCTTAAAATCTACTAAGTACGGGCTGGTGGAGTCTGCCCTTGTACTGTACTCAATATTTAGTGAAGATATTATCCAAGTGGGGATTTAGCCAGAGGAGTGGATATCCAGTTTGCCTACACTTCATGATTTAGGCGGGTCATAGTGTTTCAAAAAGCACCTTGTTCCAAATAGATATCTATGGTTTGTATTATGGTAAATTGGCTTTGAACCTGACATAGTTGACATTTCCCTCAGCCAAGATAGATTTGAGGATGATAATATATTCATTAATTTAAAATAGGCTATTGATACGATATTTCTGGAGGTTCAATAGAGTGACCGATTTCCATAAATGTCATTGACTGGAGATTTAACCTTAAGTCTTTCTTAACCAGAGGATGTGGTTGATGGATCGGAATACATTCAACCTTAGCCATCACATGTACTAAGGACACCCACAGAAATATCATGAGTGATGATTTGGTTTATAGATCTATGCAAGTGCACTAGTTGGTGTCAATATGAATAATCACATAAGCACTGTCCTAGTGGCATCAAATGCATACAAACATCACTGTTTACGTCTGTGTGCAGGAACTCATTTGTTGTTTACTTACAGTTTGCTCCCTCTTTTCTTGTATAGATATTTCCCCTTTTACAATCCAACCAACATCAGTCATAGTCACAGAAGGATCTGTTGCTCGCTTTTCTTGCAAAATCAACGCAAGCCCTCCCCCAATTATCACCTGGGAGTTCAACAGAGTCACCTTACCCCTGGCAACAGAGAGGTTTGTCCTTTTTTGCTTCTGTTTTCTCTTATCTAAGCATGATGATTCTGTTTCTCCCTCTTTTTGGAGAGGCTGATTAGTGTGTGTGTGTGTGTTCAGGATCACTGTGCTGCCCACTGGAGTGCTGCAGATCCAGGGAGTAAGTGAGGAGGATGCTGGGAGCTACCGCTGCGTGGCCACCAACATGGCAAGCCGGCGCAGGAGCACAGAGGCCACTCTTACAGTCACTTCAGGTGTGTGTGCATCCCAGTGCATGGTCAGCTTATCCAATGTCAACATGTGTTGGCCTATTAGTTTGACACGTTTGCCCTGTCACTTAAAGCACTGGTGCTCATAGCTCAGTGTTTAGCTTGACTGACACTATTGGTTTGAATGTCCCCCAGCTCCCTTTGCACGAGGCCTCCAGAGACCCCGCATTATTGCAGGACCACAAAACCAGACGGTGTGTGTGCACCAGAGCGCAATCCTGGAGTGCATGGCCACTGGCAACCCCAGACCCCTCATCTCCTGGAGTCGTGCGGACCACAGGTCCATCGATGTGTTCAACACCAAGGTGCTGGGCAGTGGCAACCTCATGATCTCCGATGTGAAGCCCCAGCATGGGGGTGTGTACATCTGCAGAGCCACAACACCAGGCACTCGCAATTATACCATCGCTGTGGCTAACATCACTGTTGAAGGTACACTAACATGGACCAGTCTTTACTAGTAATCCTTAGAGCTGTGGAGTATAAATAGAAGGGAAATAGAGCTGTGGAGCCTAGCAGTGAAATAAAGAAAATTCAGTTGTAAAACTCCTGGCTTTCTTTTAATGGTGATGGTTTGTGTCTTAGCCCCTCCTTCTCTGGTGGAGTGGCCTGAGAGTCTGACCCGTCCTCGCGCGGGGACGGCTCGCTTTGTGTGCCAGGCGGAGGGGGTGCCCACTCCCCACATCACATGGCTGAAGAATGGGGAGAGGGTCCACTCCAATGGAAGGATCAAGATGTATCACAGGTAAAACCTCTCTTTTGCTCTCTCTGATATTTCAGATGGTGTTTTGATTTGATGAAATGGTGTTTATTTATGTCATTTAATTTAATTCGGGGAACAGCTTGGACTCTCTCCTACAGAAGGACAATCTTGTGCCATTAAACAGGCTCATTTGTCTTTAGGAAACTCAGGAGCAATGAAATATTTATCAGCCTGTCCCTTTAGTCAGACGAGAGGAGTGTGAATAATTTACCTCTAGCTAATGGCATTTTAGTTTATTTTCTTGCTAATTTAGCCCTTATGCTTGCACAACTGGCCTATTTGTTACTGGATTAGAGATGAAATTGAAAAAAAGAGTTTTCTGGACCAGTGGCTTTGTACAAGACTTGAATGTGTGTGTGTGTGTGTGTGTGTGTGTGTGTGTGTGTGTGTGTGCGTGCGTGCATACATTTGTCCCCTTCAGCAAACTGGTGATCAATCAGATCATCCCAGAGGATGATGCCATCTACCAGTGCCAGGCAGAGAATGAGCTGGGCTCTGTGCTGTCCACAGCACGCCTAATTGTGGTCATGTCCGAGGACCGGCCCAGCGCCCCCAGGAACATCCGAGCCGACACTGTCTCCAGCTCGGCCATCCTGCTGGCCTGGGAGAGGCCCCTGTATAACTCAGACAAAGTTATCGCCTACTCTGTGCACTACATGAAGGCTGAAGGTGAGTAAACAAAGCCCAAAAGCCCATCAATACTGAGCTCAGTCACAAACAGGGGGAAGTATTTCCCGCTGAGTCCCGCCTCATCTCTTGGGATGAAAGAGCAGGATTTATGTCAAATATACTGTATGTGAAGTGGGAGAGATTAATGGACTTTGTGGCCCCCAGGAGTTAACAGTTAACACTACTGTGAGTCCACAGAGCTCCCCCTTGCTCCTGGCCCTGAACAAGGAATGTGGGAGATTTGCCATCTGGTGTTAATAGTTGGTTGCTGGGCAGAGGTCAAGGGAAAAGAATGACTACAGCACCAAAGCCAGTGGAGCTGCTTTCAGCACCTCTACTCTTCACAGTCGCCCTGAAAGGTGCAGGAGCCACTCTCAGGATGGGAATGCTTCATTTGCCACACAGGCACAAAAACCCTTTCTAGGAATGTATCTTCAGTCTGATTTTAGAGGCCTAAGCTTTACTGCTGTTAAACTCCTTTATTTGTCTCCAGTGCCAGTTGAATAGGAATTGTTAATAAGAGGCAGGAGGAGTCAAATGAACAGTTTGTGGGGTGTTTTGTAAAGTAATTTAACTGGCTGTGAAAGTCCCTCATATTGAAAGCAGTTGAATATAGAAGAACCACCTGTCAAGCTATGGCATAGTAACAGAGGAGGAAGAGTCAGAAAATCAGCCCTTTCTCCCCATGAATGCCTGCCTGTGGAAGTGATTTTTGGCCATTTTTTCTGTGCTACAGAATAGCTTTGTTATTTGGACTGACAAGAATAGTTAGGACACTACACTGTTGTCATGAGCAGAAAACATGGCAAATCAATGAACGCTCCATTGAAGGCAGGAACTAATTAGCCACTGTGTTGAAGAGTGCTAATCCCATCCTGGAGAGGCTGGGAAGAGGCCCAGGGAGCAAGTAAGAGAGCGCTCGACTCGACTTGACTTGACTCAGCCTGGAAGGCAGGCTTTGTCTTGCTCTCCTTTCCCCCCCCCAGGTCCAGTGTGGGGCTCCCCAGGCACATTCAGGGCCCCTAACAAGGCTCTCTTCTGTCTGCTCTCAAGAAGCCAGTTTACCAGGTCAGAAATTGGGCCAGGGCATTTCAGTGCACCCAGCCTTGAAGCGGTTCCTTTATGCCATCTTCCTCAGAGTGGGCTAATTAAAGGACTATCAGGTGCAGCCTGCCTATGTGGGAAAGTTTGAGTTATAGACATATTGGCGTTTTAGACACACGAGGAAAAGATTGGTCATCTGACAAGTTTGATTGAGTTGACACTTCCACACTATGGTGACCCTCTTTTGTGGTGAACCTTAATCTGAGAGGCACTTCAGTTTAGTTTAACTTTGTTTTGTTGTTCAGATTTACTAAGTGTAGCAAGTAAATAACCAATAGTGAGTGGCATCAAAAGTCAAATAAATGTGTTAATTAATCTATGAAAAGGAAAAATACCTTTACAAGATGCAGAAGGCCAGATGTATCTTTTCAGCCTCACTAATCCTCATAAATCCCCCTGTTATTGTGAAGAGGCGTGCTGTAGGTAGGAACCCAGTCCTTTTAGCTGCTCTTAATTACCAGCTCAAAAACAACACTCTTCTTATTAGCATTCTCAAGCACATTTCTGTGACTGCTCGTTTCTGGCTGGCCCTTTCAGCATTCTTGAACAGATGTCAGAAAGCACAAGACACTTAAGCCAGCTGCACTGAGTTGGGCAGAGATCATTTAAATACTTCTCACTGTATTTAGAAGTTCCAAAATGGGTCTGGCCTGAGGATGGGTAACTGTATGTGATGGGTTTTGACAAAGAAACTTCTCTTTTCTTCCAGGTTTGAATAATGAAGAGTACCAGGTTGTCATTGGCAATGACACCACCCGCTACATTATTGATGACCTGGAGCCAGCCAGGAACTACACCTTCTACATTGTGGCCTACATGCCCATGGGAGCCAGTCGCATGTCAGACCACATCATCCAGCACACTCTTGAAGATGGTGAGTTTGCTCATATCATTCATGTGTGTTCCAGTTTGTATCTACAACCTCATCCAACAACATCCAGGTTCCAGCACTAGAATACTAGAAGTAGTGTCAAGACATTTTTCTTTTTATCCATTTGGCACCCTGGGTAAGTGTGAGGGAAGATAAGCGCTGGTCAACTGACTGTGTTGGTGGCCAGGACTAGTAAGCGTCACAGGTCATTCTTTAAGAGAACACATAGCAGCTGTGAGGGCCAAGAAGCCCAACTTTAGGACTGGTGGCTTGGACTGCACTAATGCTGAGGAGATGAAAGGACTTCCAGCTGGTTAAACATTGGACTAGATTATATGGAGAGACCTGCCCTGGCCCAGTGCGCAAAATGCAGCCTGTTATTTAACATCAACTAAAGGGGTTTGACCTCGTTTTTCAAATGATCCTGAGGATCCACACGCCTGGAGCCTCTCACATGCACACCACTTCTAATATAGAGGGAAAAAGTTCTTAGGAGAAGAAGTGCATTTATTTTATTAACTTGTACATTTTAGGGCTGTAAAAATGAATAATCATGATTAATCTGATTAAACATTTTAACGCAATTAACCCATCTGCTGTGCAGAATGACTCAAAATCTCTGCAATGTCTATATTAATTTAATTCAGGGTTAGAAAGGAAATTTCTTTTAACCAAAACACTTGAAGCTTAAAATATCACATCAACATGAAGCATACGTTAGTCGCCAATGCTGCTAGCACACTGGCTAACGCGGCGCCCAGCTTGCAACAAAAAACTCTTTTGGAGCGTCGGCACTGATGGCTTGCAAAAATCTTGCCCAACCATCATCTTCTTGGTGTATTATGGTCCATATCAGTTGCTTCACGCTGTCCACTTCAATTTCTTATAAGGTTCTTATTGTTTCTTACAGCTTGCACACTTTCGCAAATAGTTGCACTTAGTCTCGTGCATTTTGTGCAGCCCTCCCACACTTTAAAATGGGCTGTGGGACTGTGACGGTTTTGCAGTTAGGGGCGGGTCTAAGCGTCCTTGAAACAGGACAGTAACCTGATAATGTGAAGGCACAGCCAGAGGCCAGTGGCACTGGGCCATTAGCACCAATTCACCCGAGAATGGCACTGGCCTGATCCGGCCCGATAGTGTGAACGGGGCTAATAAATGAACGTGTCGCTCCGTAGTGAGTCCAAATTTCTACCGTAAGTTAAACATTGATGAAACGTTAATCAGACCAATTGGTGTGAAAGCACCCTTAGTCTCTGAATTTAACCCTGTCTCGAATTAGTGAAACGCACACCTAGCTCAAGGGCACTTCAGCAAAGGATGTGGACATGGAAGAGCAGTTCTCAACTACTTCTCCCTGCCCATGTTTCCCCTACTGGCATTTAAACCCTTTGATGTCAAGCCCAACCATTTTTTCTTTTCTTTTTCTTTCTTTCTTTCAACTGCAGCGCCTTGCTCAGGTGTAATCACACTTGTGTCTGCCTTTGACATGTGCCTGTATTTATTAGTTGTGTTTTGGACAGGAGGCTAATGAGCCAGAGTAAATCATAGTGACTCAGCCCTGTGTGGAACAGACTGAGCAGACTTATGTGGAGAGCCAGTGCTGTGCTGCTTCCTGTCCCACTGACTTTTAGCAATCAAATGACTAAAAGCATAAACACAACGTTACAACAAACAACAAACCCTGCAATTATATCGTTTTAAAAAGAGTTTTAGGGTTAGTGCCTGCTGTGTGTGTGTGTGTGTGTGTGTGTGTGTGTGTGTGTGTGTGGTGGATAAGTTGTGACTGACCCCTTTTGTCCTTCCTAGTGCCCTTACGTGCCCCTGAGCTCAGCCTGACCAGTCGGAGCCCCACTGACATTCAGGTGTCCTGGCAGCCTCTGCCCCACAAGCTGAGCCGTGGGCACATCTCGGCCTATCGCCTGGCCTACCGCACCAGCGCAGACAGTGCCATCACCCAGCTGGAGCTGCCGGGCCAGTCCAACCAACACCTGTTGGAGGGCCTGCAGCCAGACACCATCTACCTCGTCCGCATCTCGGCCTCCACCAAAGTGGGCTGGGGGGAGCAGTCAGCATGGACGTCCCACCGCACCCCCAAAACATCAAGCACCAAAGGTATAGCAGATTTCACCTGTGCTGCTTGTGCCAATAATGGATAATGCTATGTCCCAGTACCAATGCTATGTCTCAGTAAAGTATATGGAATGCATCAGTAATAAGGTAATTATAAGGTAAGCATAACTAGCATAGTTAGATTGGCTGTTTTTGCGCACAATTTCATGAAGTGCGGGCATGAAGTGGATATCAGTGCTTGAATGATAACCTACAAACTGTAAATATCAAATAAATTGACATTCCTCCCTACTGTGTTTGGCAGGTAAAGATTAGGCAAACAGGAACAGTCTGCAAGCCTGTCAGTTCTCCGCTAGTCACCCGTTTAACCACACCATGCCCTGCACATATATGCAAATGCCAGTGGCTTTGATGTTCACCAAAAGCAAAGTGCATTGCTTAGAGGATGAAACAAAACAATCCCGAGAGCCCCCAAACCTCAGGGAGATTAGTGTGCACGGGCCCTCCGTGCTTGCAGCCATGGTTCTGCTGGGAGAGACAGAGGCCCGTGTGAAGAGTGCGCTCTAATAATCTTGTTAAGGCATTGCATTTGTTACTCAGCGACCTTTGGCCTGCACTGTCAGAAAACATGGGAATGGCCTTAGTCATGAGTCATAAAGAGAGAGACCCATGCCTCCAGCAGCCCAGAGAAGAATAGGGCTGTTTAGTGACTGTCCAGAGGCACTAATGGGGGGAGGGAAATGCCTCTCTCTGCCTACCTCTGAAAAACAGAGTGCCTTTCCTCTCCTCAAAGCTAGGCGATCTTAACAGGCAAACTGTGCGTCCAGACCACGTAGATCTTTTTCTTTCTTCTGGCTGTGGTGTTTTTGCTGCGCGTGTTTAGCTGGCCGTAGAAGTGGCCGCTGAAGCTCTAGAGAAGGAGAAGAGTCTCTGGAGAGGTGGGGGGAGGGCACTGGGAGCAAGGCCTGTTATTTCCATCAGATAAAGCAGGAGAACAGCTGGGTGGGAGACATTCCTAGTTGCGTCAACAAGACCAGGAGCAGCAGCAGGAATTAAACTCACTTGCAGCCCCTGGCCTCACATTCTTATAATATTTTGGCCTTCTTATCATGAAGTACACTCAGCTGTTGAAGAACAAGAATACTCAGAGGGCAGTTTAGTTTCTAAGCAAATGATGGTCAGGGTGTTTAATTAATCTGTCAATTCTTCAAAAGAGGATTTAAAATGTCAATCCTGGGAAGTTAAAATCAACAATCATTAAAATCAACCTGTATGACCAAGGCTCATAATCACAAGTAGATTAGTCGGTGTAGACGTGTGTGTGTGTGTGTGTGTATACGTGTGTGTCTGTGTGTGTGTAAGCTAACTGCTGTAAGAGTAGACACTATTTTGTGTGTGTGTATGTAAGCTAAGTGCGGTAGGAGCGGACACTACTGTGTGTGTGAAATGTCTCTGTGTGTCCTGCAGTGCCCCTGGCCCCAGAGCTGCAGCTGGAGCCACTGAACTGTACCACCATTGTGGTCCACTGGAAACTCAACTCAGGCAATGCGGCTGGCATCCAGGGCTACCGGCTCTTCTATCATGAGGAGACCCAGATAGAGAGGCCGCCGATTCAACTGCGTGCTCAGGATAACCACTACACCATTGGAGGCCTGGGTGAGTGACTGCCACCAACTGCTGGCAATATGTGAAATCCATTATCCATTATACACGAATCACTATCCACTGTACATTATCCATTGTTTTCTGTTTTCTCTGTTTCAACATCAGCCAAGCTTTTTTTCTGAAGAGAAATGATTTGTTTTAGTCACATGTACTTTGACTAAAGTCAAATCTGTTATCTAAACTTCAGTGACCCTACGTCAACCCATTGTGTAAAGTGATTGACCATTTTTGTACTGAAAAGAGAGGTCATCAGTTTTGTATAGAACAATGGGGGAGCCTCCTATCAGGAGAAGCTATTGACAACAAAGTGTGTGGGTCTGATTGATTAAATCAGTGCTGTCAGGGGGAGATATGTGTCCCATCTCGTGAGGGCCTTTCCCTGGGAACAGCACCAGGACTCCCCCCATGATCACATCCCACTGCCCTATGACCCTTTGACCTCCTTCAACCTGAATGTGTCCACCCAGCAGTCCTCTCTGTGTCTTTGTCCAGCCTGGGTGAAAAGGCCACTAAGGAGGTCCGGTGCTGTCCAGAGTGTGGAGGTCAGCTCCTCTTTGGCCTGGCCATGTGTGCTCAGGGCAGCTCTTACGGCTCCAGAGCCAGTGGACATCTGACCATCTGTCCTTGGATAGGGTCAGCCATGTGGTCAGCAGCTGAAATGTAAATCAAGGGGAGGCTTGGTTGAGCACAGTTTACAGCCCTGATCTGAGAACAGGGAGGGGGGTAAATATAGTGGGAATCCTTCTTTTGTCAGTTTTCTCTGATTCTGGTTCTTTGGTTCTAGCACTACCCATACTAAGAGGGGACAGTGAGAACAGGGAAAGGCGAGGGAACACAAAGAACAAAGGGAAAAAATCTCTAATACTCAAAAGGAACATTTTGGTCTGACAAACTCAGACTCTGACATCTAAAGGCTGTTTGATATCAGAAATTGCCTGAATTTCTTTTTTGCCTGAGATTTATGCACTAGGAAACCTGAGAATCACCACCTGCTTAAAGTCAGACAAACATCTTCTATTATTCACAAACCATGATGTGGGACCTTAACAGATATGCTTTCTTTGGTGCATTCAGGCTTTCAGTGTTGCATTTGAACAGTGTTTGAACTGGGCCTGTTGTGAGTGGAGGTGGTGGGTGGTGGTGGCCTTGGGTGATTCTCCAGGAGACCCAGGCTGTTATTTTGTGGGTGAGATTTATGATGTGTTTTATGACTGCTGTGAGGCGGGTCATTGGAAAGGCTCTCACATCAAAGCTGCCCATTGTGCTGCTCTCTCATGGCTGCAGAACAGTGTTTATTAGGCAACCAAATTCAGACCTTTACCCAAAAGATAACTGCCAGTGACTCAAGCCTTCTTTTGGGGGTGGACATATATATATATAGTATGGACAGTGCATTCTAACTCTGACTTTCTAAAATCTATTTGCAGGTTAGAGAAACTTTAATGTCAAACAATTCCAGAATCCTAAGTGAAGGAAAGAAATGACTTATTTAATTAATGCCACTTATGCTGGGAAATCCAACTAAACAGTGCAGTGATGGATGAAAATACAGCAGAGACATTTTCACTGCTTCATTATAGGAGATGTGGGAAGGACTGCTTTTTTAGTAAGTTAACAGCTGCTTGGTAAAGGGCTGCTCTTATGCCTTGTCTGGGGTCTCTGTATAACATCTGAATATTTATAGCTTCATAAAGACGAAGGCCTCTCTACAGTAATTGCTTTGTGTTAAGTCTCCTAATATTGGGCCTCTTTAATTAAACGTGGGTGTCCTCATCCATTTGGGTCAGGTTTAATGTGCATGTAGGTGTGTGTGTGTGTGTGTGTGTGTGTGTGTGTGTGTGCATGTGTGTGTTTGTCTCTGTGTTTGTGGTATATGTCTTATTGATGCTCTTGAGATCTGATTTTGTGCTCTTATTTATTACATTTGTGTACTGTTAAGTATTTGTTGGTATTGTTGTTTCAGTGAGGTCATCTGATCTATTCTATTAGCGATTAGAGTTGCAAGCGAGGGTTGCCAGAGCCAATGTGCATCGTAGCTCAAGGCCAATTAACAGATGTGTCTTGTCGAATCTTAGCTCAGGGATGTGTCAGTAGTCCCAGCTCCCATACTGAGTCATGTTGAGAGAGAGTGACATTGCACGTGCTCTGCCTGCTCTTTCCATGATGAATGGCTCTTCCTGAGTGCAATGTGAGCCTTTGAAAGAGGCACAGGCTTGGTGAAAGCCTATGACAGGGGATCGTTTTCCCTGGTTTGCTTGTTTCTCTCCTGGAGCACTTGGGGTTAAAATACTGCCTGCGCCTGTGGCATAGAATGGACAGTCGGAGATTTATTTGGGTGCTGCAGGTCATCATATGGAGTTAGTGGTGTTTGTTCCATTTACAAATCAACTATTTCATCTTGGTTGTCAAAGGATGAGAGATGCTGACGACATCAATAAGCCTCTTGCTTTGATTTAAACAAATGTTGACTTCATAGGCTTTCTGTGGGGAGAAAGGCCTCTTATGTGTTTAGGCACAGAGGAACGTATTGTTCAAGTAGCTGTGTGTGTGTGTGTGTGTGTGTGTGTGTGTGTGTGTGTGTTAGTGATAAAGCATAGGAGCTTTAGTCTGTGAGAGTGCAAGCTCTGCTTTGGAGGCCTCTCATATAATAGAACAAAGCCCTGACCTCTCACAGGACCCACACATGGCCTGTTCAAATCCGATGACCACAAACAGTTCACAAGAGTTTTGCCTTTATGTCCACGTTTATTAAAGATAATGTGGTATTTTTATTCAATTCAAACAATTTGCTGGCATTATAAATGTAGATATTGTCTCTAGTTGTCATTTACACTAGATGCTTGTTTTTTATAGCATTTTTCTGCTTGGCTACCCACTAAACCCTCCCCCTGCTGAAGCTCCACCCACTGCAGGATTTAGCTTGCCTAGATTCCATGTCAAAGGTCAGGGCCCAGATGTCATCTCCCCCCCCATCACTTCCCTTAGTGTGTAATTGCCCCAGGCCTCAATGAAGGTGTGCAGGACTCCATGATCACTATCCCTAAAAAAGAGTCTAGAGTTGGATGGAGCAAGGATGGAGCAAGGATGGAGCAAGGATGTTTTTTTGTTCTGTCAATATGTAATTTTGACATTTTTGCTCTCATTTTTTCTGTCTTTATTTAAAAATATTTACTTATTCAATTATTTGAGGCCAATTCTATTTCCAAAGTTATATTTTATATAAAGCATATACTCTGGTATTACAAAGGTATACTTTACATAAGGCATATACTCAATTATTCATTTATTCAGCTTTCTAAACTGAGGAGTTTTTCACATCCTCCTCATCTGCCAGAAATAATGTCTTTATCTTCACCCAACCAAAGCTAAGGAGGATTCTGGGAGGAAAAAAAAGAACTCAACTCGTATTCCACACCCATGACCTGGAATTCCTAGGGAGTTTTTATCTGGGTCTGACCCCCTGACCCTGCGCTGGCTCCACTGAAGCTTGTGGATCCCTGTCACTGCCCGCTCCAAACCCAGCCACCCTCCCCCTCCCCTGGAAGCTTCTCTGTTCTCTCTCAGAGCGAGCCCATGCGTAGGGAAACACCTAACACCTCACTGGACTTGTGCTCCTGGGCCGGTTGCATGGCTCAGTTTCCAACTGCCCAAAAGGTGGCACCTGAGCTGTGAGAGGCGTCAAAGTGACGTGTTTACAAATCCTCTGAGGTGCCCTGCTGTCTAGGAGAGGGTTGGATTGCTCACACTGCTTTTTTAACACACTTTCTTATTTCGAAACATTTTTTGAGAACATTTCTGTGATATGGTTTGTATAGAGCGTTGTTTTCAGTGAGAGTTGGGGAAACTTTAGAGAATGATGTGCCTGCCACAGTTTCCTATAGACACATTCATCTTACTCCAATCCAGTATGGTGTAGCACTCTCTAGTGGCTATAGTGAACACTACAGGGTAACCTGAGAACACCATTCACGGGAAGGTCTCCCTCAGATATATCCGCCCCAGTGAGCTCAGTGCTCTGGGTAACATCTTTCAGGTTGATGAAAAGAGTCCTTTTGGTAAAGCAAGTTCTTAATCTTAAATATAATTTAAAATAATAAAATTAATACCCTGTACAAAAATTAACAGCATTCATTGATAAATTCAGTAGTATATTAAAATTGATGGTGATAGTCTGACACATGTACAGGTCACTGGGGTAAAACCTGTAAAAGCATTCTTGGTGATGGTGATCTAATGTACCCCGGTCTACCTGCTCTGTTTTCTCATTTTACTCACTCACTTTGTGGCATAAGTCATTAGTAGCATGAGCTGAGCTACCTATTCATTTGCTCCATCCCTGGTGTCAATCATGTTAAAACATAGTTTTACATTGTTGTTTTTTTAACTGATTGTTATGAGAAAAAGATAATATGATCCTTTTATGTTAGCAGTCAAGAACCACCAGCAGCAGCTTTTTTTCTTTGTTTTGTTTTGTTTTTGTTCCAATAATGTTTTTGAGAAAGCTCTGCTTTTGGCCATGTGACTGAAAACTGTGTTCCCATGAAACCATTGGCCCCTCCTGTGTCCCCTCCTGTGTCCCCTGCTGTGTCCCCTCCTGTGGCCCCTCCTGTGGCCCCTGCTGTGGCCCCTCCTCCCTGTGCTGGAGGATGACTGGGCAGTGGTCAGTAGCTGGAGCTGGGGTTGATGAGTTAGGGCATAGGGTGAAAGCCACCCATTCTTTCCTTCGCTGACAAAGTGATGGATGGGTTGCTCATCTTTTGTGCTGCTCTTGGGGGGTGGGGGGTGCTGGTCAGGAATGGTGTGAGCCCTCAGCACAACACACATCTGTCATAGAATGGACCTCTGACCTTCTGTACCTGGTCCCCTTCACTCTCTCTCTCTCTCTCCCTCTCTCTCTCTCTCTCTCTCTCTCTCTCTCTCTCTCTCTCTCAGACACACTCTCTCTCTCACACACACATACACACACACACACACACACACACACACGCATGAGTCAGCACATAGTTTGCTGGCCATTCACACACCCTCACAGTCAGTTATGGATCCACATACAGGGGTCATTATCAGTACCTGGAGGGGGGATGTTAATAGCCATGTGACATTGTCAGCAAAATATCTTATTCATGTATGTTGTCTTATCTTTGAACATGCAGACCCCAGAAAGAAGTATCATGTCAAGATTCTGGCGTACAATTTTATGGGAGAAGGATATCAAGCAGACCAGACTAGTAGCACCCCTGGATGTGTCTGTAAGTTGCTTCTGTTTAGGAAATCATCAGAAAATCATTACATTGATATGATATATTCTGTATTCATATTCATTGTAATTGTAATTAATTGTATTGCATTATGCATTGAAGATATATTGACACTAACCAGCCAGGTTGAAATGAAAATGTTCGTCATTAATGTTGTCAGGTAGTGCTATGATATATGTAAAACTCCATCTTTCTCTCCTAGCTGTTCGTGATCGTCTGGTACCTCCACCACCTCCCCCTCACCATTTGTATGCCAAGACCAACAGCTCAGCAGCAGTGTACCTTCACTGGGGTAGACCTGCCTTCACCACGGGCCAGATGGTGAACTACACCGTCCGCTGCAACCCTGTGGGTTTACAGAATGCCTCCCTGGTGCTCTACCTTCAGACGTATGAAACTTCCATTTGATTTGTTTGTTGTTTATTTATTTATTGACCTATTTATTTATGCATTTGACTGGTGGGCAAGCTGGCCTATCTAGCACTGCAACATATGACCGGCATGTAATGTGGAGTTTATATTATCTTGTCTTGTCTTGCAGAGCTGAGCAGAGTCTGCTAGTGCAGGACTTAGAGCCCAACACCCGCTACGAGTTTGCTGTTCGTCTACACATGGACCAGCTCTCCAGCCCATGGAGCCCTGTTGTGTTCCAGAGCACACTTCCACAAGGTGAGAACATTACAAAGTTGTTCACAACATTGCATAGTTGTCTCTGCAGTCAATGGGCTAATTCTCAGTACCAATAATCATTCAATCCCCGTCTGCTTATTTTGCATCGTAGCTAGAATGTAATGAGCTGGGCTATGGAAAAGCAACTCTTGCTTAGGGTTCTTCAGTTTTCCCATGAATACTTAGGTAGTAAGATCATTGAACCCCTTGTTCAGGTTGACAAATGACAGGAGATGATCACTAATTGTGAGGCAATCCCATCCCTGGTTGCTCTAGTGCTGAAATCAGCAAGTATTTGACCTGATTTAGCTGGCTGTTAATGTGAGTCCTCATTGGTTACATATTCACAGAGCTGAAGCTGAGGTCTGGCTTAAGTGTAGTGTCTCTCCTCTTCTCTTCCCAAAAGGCCAAAGCCATTTTGTGGATTGACAGAAAAAAGCTGATTATGTGTGGGAGTGTGCCATGTGTGGATAGGTCATAGCACTCTGATGGCACCCTGTTGCTATGGGAATATGCCTCAGAGTGTCTCAGCCTGTATCCAGTTGTGCTCGCTCTACTGCCAAAGTAGACATTCTGTCTTTTTAGCCTCTGGACACAGTTTGAATCCCTCATCTCTTCTCTCACAGCCCCCACACAGCCTCCATCTGGAGTGAAGGTGACGCTGATAGAGGACGACACGGCACTGGTGTCCTGGAAGCTGCCAGATGAGCCCAATGTAGCTGTGTCTCACTACACCATCCTTTATGCCTCCCGCAAGGCCTGGGTGGCTGGTGAATGGCAGGTTCTCCAAAGAGAAGGTGAGCCGGGAGTGGGGTTGGAACGAGGGGGACGGCTTACAGACCCATGAGACATGCCCCCTCTACACTCCACAAAGCTGATTGGAAATCAATATCTCATTTCATCCTACAATCTATATCTGTATTTGTTATTCATCACTTGTGATTTCTGTTTAGATAACGGTCTGCTGTCTTAGCAGTTAAAATTACGTTGTTTAAGACAGAGTTGCATTAAAATACACAATGTTCAGTCTGTCAAACAACAATAATTCTATTGACTGTGTCTTTATTGTGTGTCAAACATCTTTGTAAAATCTGAATGAAACCTACATGAAGTTCTGCACAAAGACAAAAATATTGAAATTATTATTAGTAATATTAAGCGAGAATACAAATATGTGGATTTGTTTAGGCATGCTGACATTAGACTGAGCACCTATCTATGACATGGTCAGCTGCAAAGTTTCGGAAGCTCCTGGAAGTGCTGCCAGGTTTCTGAGCAGCACACATGTAATTGATAGCAGATGACTCCTTAAAATGCATGGCATCTCCGTCTCACTCCTGAGCTGTCAATGTGGAGGGTCAAAACAAAGGTCATCCACAAAGCCCCCTTACCCAACTTTGGGTCCTCTGCAGAGTAAATCACACGCAGCGCAGTGACAGTTACTGTTGGAGCTTTGGCTGGGTTACAACCAGCGGCCGGGTGGTACAGGAGGTTGGAATGGACATAGCCCACGACCTTTGACCCCCTCTTATTCTCTGGGCACACTGGTCCCAAATAGCTCCTCTTCTGCTGAGAAAGTTTTATGTTTTTTTTTTCCACTGTGCAGTAAACCTTGGTTTTTCATGGGTCAGTAGAACCATAGGAGAAAGGCATTTGAAGACATTTTAAGACCAGAGAATGCATTGATTACGGCATATTTTTCTGTTTGTAAATGAAACCAATTTTCTGTTGCATGTTTGTATTTGCAGGAAGCATCACTATGACTCTGCTGGAGAACTTACAGCCCGGGAACATCTACCTAGTGAAAGTGTCAGCTTCCAATGAGATGGGTGATGGGCCATTCTCCAATGCTGTGGAGCTGGCTGTCCAAACAGACCGTATATCCTCAGGCCAGATCCCTAGACGTTCACATGGCTCCTCTCATGCAGGTCAGAAGAGTTTTGATGAGACAGTGGTCTTAGCAACTTGAACAGAGCCCCCTAGTGGACGCCTCTGACCAACTCCACAGAATCTTCACTGAAAAAAGCTGTTACGCTTGTAACTGTGACTATCAATTACAATTGTTACTGTATCTAAACCTAATGGTTATTATTTATAGAACATCATTTTATGTTATATCGCCACAGTTGTGGAGCTAAGAGGAATGTTTCTAATAAAACACTGGGGACTTTTTACATGACTAATGTTGCCCTATGTACCTGACAGTTTTTTCAGATGGCTTTTACCACCTGGACCAGAAGTCAATGACTGGCATCATCTTAGGAGTCAGTGTAGCTCTCACCTGCATCATCATCTGTGCCTTAATACTTGTGTGTAGAAGCAAAGAGAGGTAATTAAATGAAGATTTGTTGACAATTTGGTGTCAATGTTTTTCCTTTCAATCATGCTCTACTAATGGATTACATTATAGGCCCCAGAGCCATCCTCAGACCAATGTGTGATACAATTTCATTGATTTTACAGAAAATCCTGCTCAACCAAAACGGTAAGGCATGGCGGTGGACATATTCTGGCTCTATCTCATTTAGCTGGAGAGGTTCAGGCTGAGACTGCAGAGGTGAGGGTACCCATGATGAGTGACCATTTTGTTGACACTAAGGTAAGAATCAACACACACACACACACACACACACAGACCATTTATATATGGCTTGTAAGAAAATGTGACTTTTTGTTGATTTGTTAAATTAACACTAAGGCTGGCATTTTTAGGGTGGAACTAATTTGATCATAAATAGCTATGGCCCTGTCAACATAAGTCCTGATAAGAAGAAGAAAAAGAAGAAATGGCTTTTTTTTGAAAGAGAGGTGAAAGAAAAAGGCCAGGTAAAAGACTCTTATTCAATATGCAGCACTTTGTTCCTTTGACAATAGTCCATCAATGATAGTCCATCATAGTTACATCATTAACGCTTACTTGTACTATCTCACAGAACCAGCAGAGGACCCAAAACACATGCTCATACCAGTCAGGGACTACGGTTCTATGCTATAAGGAAGAGCCACACCAACCCACCTCCCTGCAGGTTCTGTTCAGCTCATCAGGAGACACTGAGGGCTCCCAGAACAGTGAGGGCAGCCATGAGACCGGTGACTCAGGTCGCTACTCTCATGACGAAATGGAGATGACCAATCTGTCGTCAGGACAAAACAGTCGGCCGTCTTCAATGCAGGGAGTGGAAAGTGTTGGGTCTGAAGGTGACTGTGCTTGTGAGAATCAGTCATCTGACCTCATTGTGGACATGGGAGAAGCCACAAGAAGGCCCTGCCAGGAGCAGGGTGAAGTCCTAATAGTTTCCAAGCCTGCCTTATACTTGCAATGTGAATGAGCCCAACACCTCATATCTCTATCCCTGCCCTCTTTCCATCCACCTCAACCCCCTCCTGTTTCCATGGACAATGAGCAGGAAGCCACAAATCAAGAGGCTACTTGAAATACTTGGGCCCCGGCTTCATATTTATACCAAAGACCTGTGATTTTCTACATCTTTTTTTCCTTCAACCTTTTTTGTGTGTCTATTTTGTGTAAACCTCACCCACCATGAATGTTTTGAAAAAGATTGTCAAAAATGGGAAAGATGACTGTTACATTTTCTGACATTATTTAAGTTTTTCACTGGAGCAAAAGTGACAATGGACCTACTTTTGCTGACTGATCTACCTCAGTTTACCTCGAGTAAACATCAACTATGTATTTAATGTCTACTTATATATGCAGTGGGTGACTCTACTGTCATTACAATTGACTTCCTGATAGCAATAAGTTGCTTTAATTAGCTAGTTACGTACCTTCTGTCTGTCTCTCTTTTTTTTTGTGAAGTATGGGATTTTAAGTGCACTGCATTTCCTCTTCTCAGGTGTTTGGTATTTACCATGTCCACATTCTGACCATAATGAAGAAACCCATAAGTGTATGTTCACCCAATCTGAGCCCTCACATTTAAAAAAGAAAATTCATATAGGATAAATGGAAGGCTTTCTATTGGGAAGTGCTTATGCCCTTTCGATCCCTGTTTTATACTACCTCGTTTAAAGCATTTTTTGTAGTGTTTTGTTTTTTCTCAACTCAGGGAACAAGGTTTAGTACATTTGAACAAGCCATGTGTTGTGTGATGTAACATGGCTGGTTGACAGGGTATCATCTTTGAGCTGAACTGCTCGGACTAGTTGGAGTAGTTGCCATAGGTCTGTTATGAATGTTTTTAAGATTCTTGTGCCAGTACCAGTTCAGAGTCTGGTTTCCCCTTCTCAGCTGGAAAAGCCTTTTGATTAAGGGTTATATGGTTGTGTTATGGCAGGGTTTTTTTATTTACTGATGTTCTCTTTTTGTGTTAGGTAGAAGACGTACCAATATAGCTATTGTGTAAACAATACAGCTACACTTAAAAGCTTTAACGTAGCCTTAACATGAATCAGGATCCTGGATCTTAGAGCTTGGAAGCACAGAATATTTCAAGGGAACTTTTTCATGTGAATGAGAGATACGTAAGGAATGACTGTTATTAACCAAATAAAAGAATAGCTGGTGAAATGGAAGTGAAGAATGAATTGGAACACCAAAAATATGATATATATTTTTTCTTGACTTGATATGTACTACTGAGTACATTCTATAGTTACTTTGATCTTGAAATAGTCTGTACTATTTTAGAGTTTAGCACTTGTCTCAGATTAGTTTCAGTTTGTAGATCATTGTCAATGTCAATGTGCAACGGTGACTCAGGCTATTACCCAAAGAATTGTTTGCTTCTTCTTTTTCCTACTGGTCCTTGGCAATTTTTAAGGCTAAGAGTATCCTCCAACCAGACCAAAAATGAAATGCAGTTCCCTGTGGACCAGCAAAAATGCTGCTTCTTGACAAATGAAATGCCTTGCACACTTGTGCCCCAATTCTGTGACCAAATACGTTAAGATGTGGGTAATCTCCCACAAAGTGCTCCTGAGGTGTAGGGTACTTGCTGATGGAAAAGAATAATCGATTACAAGTGCAAAACAACCAACTAATCCAGAAGGGTCTCCTCCTATGAGATGTTGCAAGGGTGACATGAGATGTGTTCATATCATAGTTGAAAATTATATGCAGAGATATGTATTATACTGTGTATTTCCTGTTCAACTTTGCATCATTCTTTTCAATCAGAGGAGACCAGCGGTCACTAAAAGACCATACTTAAATCAAAGCGCTACAATCAAGTTCATTTTCATTTGAAAAGCAAACTATATTAACCAAAGACTTTAGAGTCACCGTTGCACAACGGCAAATAATCAGGTTAGCCTTTTGTCTTTGCATGATATTTTATCATTCTCACTTCATACTTATCTTCTGTATGCAGTAAAT
Organism: Limnothrissa miodon; assembly: GCA_017657215.1. Lineage (NCBI taxonomy): Eukaryota > Metazoa > Chordata > Actinopteri > Clupeiformes > Clupeidae > Limnothrissa > Limnothrissa miodon. The sequence continues at coordinate 258,294 of JAGFZM010001271.1, forward strand.
AGGCACACACTACTGAGATGCCTCAAGGAAAGTCAGACAATATTGTGATTTTGTGTTATTGTGACTTGTCATTTCAGGTAATAGCAGTTTGAGTCTGTTCCACATATTTTTTAAGTATTTTCTCACTGGAGGAGATTTTTTATGTTACTAGAGGGAGCTGATGCCAGTACGTTATGTACGTATGTTAGGCAGTGCCTGAATGCCGGAAATGTTTATTATAATGTGAATACCCTTTCAAGTGTTGCAGATAAATATTAATCTGGAAAGCTGTGCTAAAATTTTGAGTTCATATTGTATATGGATTTTTTTTTTTTTTGCTCTTGCTCTTTTTTTGGCAAGTGTGTCCACTGCATCATCTTTGTTTCTGTTGTCTGTGGTTCAAAAATACTAAAACACTGAAAGGGATTGAATACCTCAATGTACTGTTAAATCAAGATCAGCATGTAATTTAATACAGAGATGGTTTTATAGTAGTTATATTAGGACAGTGTTTCTGCACTCTCCAAAACACTCAGGCATGTATCGAAATGCAGTTTTAATGTTGTACAAGACACTTAACTCAGGTATGTCAGCTGCACAGTAGAATTATGACTCAAGACATGGAGAGACTGCCATGCCCAGTACAAGTGACTGTGCACTTTGCTCAGACACATTATTGATACTACTTACTCTAGCTATGTGATTTTTTTCATAATGTGTGAGAATGACTGAGGTCAAGGGTCTTGTGTGAGCATTTATTGTCCACTGATCTGTTGCCTTAACTGCATCCACTGTCACACTACTTGTATAAAGGCTGTTCTGGTGTTCATGTGTTATGGCAAAGCTAAAATGGGTTAGACACAATTTCACTCAGGGGACCCATAAATGTCTTCTGCTGGCACAGAAAACTTGCACTGGCCTTGAAAATGAATGTACTTCTTGTAATATGTACGTGGCTGTTATGTTGTACTTTATTCTTATTTACTATTAAGTTACAGTTTCTATTCATTTTAAGAAAGTGTTTCAGTGTGTGTGTTTCTGTACAATGACTTAATGCCAAAAATATTACAATGTCTAATAAAAGCCAAAAATTGATTTGAATATTAAAACTGTTTTCCATTTGGATACCAGCATAATAATCATGATTGCAATACTAAGGGTTGAAACGTAGCTCCCATCTAACGTTATATGCCTAATTGCTTGACACTTCTACATGCCGACAAGCAGGCTACTAAATGATGTGGTTGTACTGTCTTCATATATATATCCCCAATTGCGCAGCATGAAAAATGGCCTAATAGCTGAGGTTGAATTAAATGATAAATCTCTCTTCAAAATTTAGTCTTCGTAGTCGAGGCTATATTTTTTAGAAACGAACAGTTCATTGACTTTGAGCTTTTGTTGAATTTAATTGCGAAAATGTTGCCAAATCAGAGCGACACAGCGCAAAAAAGTTACATCATGAGCACAAATGGCGACGCATCCTTTGATGTTTTCTGATCACTTTGATATTTAGGTAAGCTCGCTGCTCATGTGCCCCGTCAGTCAGTCTGTTGGGTTCCTCTGTAAACATACTATTTGAATTTCAGAGCATGCCGAAGACTACAGCATTTTAAAACCGTGAAAATTCCCGCCAATCCACGATTTGTTTGGTGGAGCGGGTTCATAGATTTTCCCAGTCGCACTGTTACATCAGCGGTTCATCACACTGTCTGAACTGCACCACATCAAACGGAGCCGTGCAGACACACTCACATGCTAATGTAGAGGGGTATCTGTTCTTCCACCGTACTGTTCAGGTTTTTCTAAACTGCCATAAAGTGTATTTTTTTTAAATAACTGACGTCAATCGCTGCTAAGTATGCCACAAACACGCAATGTTTATGTCAATTCCCCTGCATACTACTACATATCGCAAAGTTGAATTCGTCCGCTCCTCCCAAACTTTGCAAACCATTGCAGCTTTCCTGGTCACACACTGAGATAGCTGTGATTGCTGCGAAGGGGAAGACGAGTGCGGTTAGCATTTTCAACCACTTAAATAATATAACGTTAGCTGGTTTTGGCTATTGTGAGTCATGTAAGGAATCCTGTAATGTCCACTGAACAGGATAAAGATACCTTCTCTCTAAAAAGAAACAGAGGTAACGTAGCTTTTCTGTATTTTCGGTCGCTTGAGCGTGGTGTGGAGTGCCTGTGGGGGCATGTTACGCTGCACACAAGTCTCAACCGTAATTACGCTTGTGAAAGAGCTTGACGGCCTACCTTCAAGGCCTTTAAAAATTGAATGAAACTCAGCTGAGACAGCGGCATAACTCTAGTACTAGTGAAATTAACGACTCTTAGAAGAAGATTTATTTAATCGCACAAAACTTAATCAAACTATCTGGGTGAAATCGTAGCTCTTAATGATAACTTTTATTTTCTTTTTATTGTTTATGCGATAGCCTTGATACATAGCTAAAGCTATCAAAGCCAAAGCTCTTGAAGATAGTGACATATAGGCCTAGTGTATGAGTGGATTGCCATGTATTGTAGCACTGTCGACTGTCATTTTCGACTATGTATAGGCCTAACGGTATAGCCAATAAACTGACCAGCTTTTGCATCATAGTTTATTCAGGTTGGTAAAGTTCAAGGAGAACTGATTCCATTACCATTACAGACGAGGGAGTAGGGGACATATCAGGAGTCAAAGAACTTATTATTTCAATGTGACCATGTTCTAGGATCTTAATAGGCCTACTTATATATACAGGTGGTGGTGATGGCGGATTGGATGTTTTAGGAGGGCCAGGCTTGCTCCTTGGGAGTCCAGATAAGAAAAAGCGCAAGTCAAGCACACAGGTACTTTATTGTTGAATACATGTAACAGTTTTATTGTTTCAGATTTCTGTGAAGGATTTGGTATTGGCAGATGCACACATGTGATTTTATGATCCTGTCTTAGTAACTTTCTAAATTTTCAGGCACCCACATTTGCCCCTCTCTCGGAGTATGCCCCACCACCAAACCCAAGCGCTGATCATTTAGTGGCATCTAACCCTTTTGATGATGGCTACTATGTGCCATCATATAAGCCACCTTCAACTACAAACCCATATTTTGGCCCATCACATTACCCTGGATTCTGTGGCTACAGCCTGCATCAGATGGCTCCGCATATTCAAAACAGAATGTCTGCGCCCTATGGGGGAAGATATCCTGTGCGAAACCAGCTTCATCCGTTTGCCCAGAATCAGATGGCCATGACTTTCAGTAGACCCCCTGGGTTTAATTATGGGCACACTGAGAATTCCAACTATGGAAACCAGTCCATGTTTAGTAACAACAGCAACATGCCACTTACCTCAGGTCAGAGGTTCAGACCAGGCCCAGTCGAGAACTTTAATCAGATTCCATTTCATAATGTCAACCAAATTGCACCTTCAGACACTAGCTCTAGTTTGGTTTCCGAGGGCAATAACTATGGGAATCCAACAGGAAAAGTCTGCACAGATATGAGCCCTGGGTTTACACCACAGCAGCAGCCGAATCGACAACAGCTCCCACAAGGTAACTTTTTACAGTGCACCCCACCGATATCCAAACAAGATTCAAGTGGTTCCTCAGACAACAGCACATCCTTGACAGTTTCACCACACAAGCCAGGGCAGAACACAGAGGAAAGTGTGAGTCAAGACAACATCTCAGACCTTAAATCCAAAACCAGGGAAGCAGCCATCAGTCAAGATGGGGTGCACCCTAACTCTTCTGAAAAGATAAATGGCGTCATCCACCCTACTATTGATGCCCTGAAAAAGTCTCCATCTTCAAGTGTTCCCATAGATACAGCTTCTTTGGAAGAGAGGTGCAAGCGGAGCAGTAGCAGTATTGGCCTCCCTAATGCCAACAAACTTGGAGCACACCCTAGCCGGCCAAACCTATCATCAGCTGAGCCCGTGTACCCATGTGGCATCTGCTTAAATGAAGTGAACGATGATCAGGAGGCCATCCTATGCGATGCCTCATGTCAGAAATGGTTTCATAGAGTTTGCACCGGAATGACTGAGACAGCCTACAACCTGTTGGCAGCTGAGGCATCAGCAGTCTGGGGCTGTGACACCTGTATGGAGGAGAAGGGAGCAGCTCTTGTCAGATCAAGAGAGACCACTGGACCACCCACAGTCAACAGTGAAGTATAGTGCTGGAACAATGATTATGTGTGTGTGTGTGTGTATATATATATATGTACGTACACACACACATACATACATCTTTGGTTTAGTTTGTATCCCTTGAACATTTAAACGGTGTATTTTTACTGAAAGCACAGTGAGCACATGTATTTCCCTTGGTCATTATTTTTGAAAGAATTGAAAGAATTTGAAACAGTTTGAAACTATTCCCATTTGGCAATCAAAACACTGTAAAAAAAAACATTTTCTGTAGCCTAGGTCAAAAAAATGATCGTTATTACTGCATGCAGATGTCCCCAAGATGGTTTCCACCATCTTACATGTCATGAGATATGCCATGAGATATGATAAGTACATGCCATGAGATATGATCTAACAAGCAATTACAACCAAGCACTTTTCTTGTCAGGAGGCATGCAACATGTGCCAGCAGATTCACTTAACTGTCCTGAGTCTGCCACTCTGTTTATATGGTGCTGTTATGGCTGATGTTAGATGCAGCTGAAGTTTTCCAAAGCCTTATGAAAATGAATAAAACAATCATATTTTACCATCAGCTTTGGTATTGAATGTAGCAATGAACATATGAGAATGTAGCATTAAAAAATCCAGAGAATAATCATTGTGTGAATGTTCGAAAGCATGCAGCAATCTTGCATATACCTTTTATCCAGTAGTGCGTCAATTCACCTTGATATGTTTTTTTTTTATCTTCCTTATGCAGTATGCACTTCACTTCAAGTTGTTTAAAGATAGAATTATATTTAATTTGTAATATTGTTATCTCTTCTTCACTTACTAATGCTTACAGTAGAGACAGTTTGTTTTATGAATATTCAATATATTTTCATGTCAAAGTGTAACAGATTACAATGGGTCATGGTTCCATATTATTGCAAAACATTTTTGACTCATTTTAATATGCTTTATTACATATCAAAGTTGTCATATGTGCTATTTTTATGGTTCCAAAACAATTTTCAGATTGTTGCATTTGATCAGAAATGTGCCATTTGATCATCCTAAAACTGTGGCATTGTGAATGTAATCTGTGTTTAACTGAGTGTGTGATCTGTTGAACAAAATGCTGCATTATTGTGTACCCTGGTCCTACAGTTCATTAGAAGTACATTAAACTTCGGTATACTTCCCTTTTAATGAATGTTGATAATCATAGCCAAATATCACATTTTGTTCATTATACAAATATTTATGTTAAATAATTATATTTATTAGATTCAACTTCTGCTGTCATCAGAGAACATGTGTTGATAAAAGATTTCTGAAATTCTGCTGTCCCTTCATTTTTGTAACCACCCTCACCCACAGTTACACCAGTTACACAACTGTACAGTAATATTAGATTTGTTAGTGATGTTTTTATTGTTATCCTCATTTGTAAATTTCCAGGAAGTTAAACAATATCTAATGATCATCAAGCCGCAAAAACCTGGCCCTGTATTCATTGGAGCTTCACGTTTTATACGTTTTACATTTTATTGCATTGATTGGACAAGATGTTGTTGAAAATGTTGACATAAGTCAGACATACTGTAAGTAATGATGAATCAAAGACAACTTCTGTCACCTTCCTGGCTGAACTCTAAACATTGTCTTTATAAATTATTGCATTCACTTTATGATTAGCCTAATTAAATAAGTATTGTTTTTTTATATATATATATAATTCTAAGGGTGTTATGCAAACCTCTGCCCTTATCATTGCAACATTTATTTTGAGGGCAAGTTGGCCTTTTTTGGCTCAGTAATAGGCCTGATTGGGGGCTAGTATTGCCCCATGTGACACCAGTGCAAAAATGTAGCACTAAGTTGTGGAGAGGCAGAATTATCACTCACTGTTTGTAGCTTCTACTTGTAGGCTACTGCTACCAGTAGCCTATTTAGGCCATTGCCCCTTGCCTCACAAAATATATACTCATTCTCTGTTTGCCCACACCTCTTTATATTTTACTGTCATTTTAAGTAACCTATGCAGTGGTGAACAATAACTTATTTCTTAACTTGTGACTCTCAGTGCACAAATATTTTGTTTTGATATATGTTAAATCTTTGCATGGAGTAGGCCTACTAATAGGCTATGTAATAGACAGTCACTACTGTGCTATTGACAGAGACACAAGGATTATAGAGTTCTGTTTATTAAAAAGAATTGTTCTTGATTTAAAAAGTTCAGCTATGCTTATGAATTCATTGGGCCTACTGATAAGCGTAAGAAATGTTGGTACAACAGCCAGTGTCTTGTCCCTATCGATCTCTCGGAAACCACAACAATATTTTGACTTTTTTGACGATATGCAAATAAAACGTGCAATTCAGCCTTTTAGCTCCACAGACGTCTATTGATTTTGCGCCCACCCGCGATCGCCCCCTTGGTGAACTGCAGCTAAAGTCAAGAGTGAAAAGAGAGCGGGGTTCGCCGTAAACGAGCTCTTGGTTGCTCTTGGTTGCTCTTACACAGACACAGACAGTCAGGGAGCAGAGCAGTTGTCTTTGTGAGACTTTTTACTTTATTAGCCTACATGTAATAGATATATTGAAGCTGGAACAGAAGAGATCATATTTATAACAATATTAGGCTAATGGTTTATTTAAAGAGTCTAAGAGAGCTATTATTTTGTTTTTACAGAGGTCAATTCTGCACCAATGAAGTACCTATAATAAATAATGTTAATCAAAAACCAAGAAGCCGGTCTGAATTCGTCTGAAAGCCGCGCCGATCGTCCTCTTTTTTGAAAATCTAAATATCATCACCCTATGCTAAATTTCTTCTCTGTGTGGTCTGTAGTGACGTCCCCGGAAACAGCCCTGCCAAGGCAACCGCAACGGTGTTGTAGCAACAGCTGGTATTTGTGTGAGACTTCTGCGCATTTAGGCTACACATCGGGCTACTTCGGCAGCTTAACAATGCCAGTATTAGTCAAAGATTATTCATGGACGCAAACAGAGTCTAAAGTATACATTAGTGTTCCTTTAAAGGGAATGAATGCCAAATATGTTGACATATTTGCCACGGACGAATATTTAAAGGTCAGCGAATTTAGCATCTCTCATTGAACAATCTAACCTAATCTATTATAACTACATTGCCGTTAAACTTCTTGTTAATTGATTTCATGTTTGATTCTCTAGATGTAAGCCGATTCAGAAGGGTTCTGCTTTCTAATAACCATAATTTCACTGGTTTCAAGGTTCATTTCCCTCCTTTTCTATTCGAGACCTTCCTATTTGCACCTGTGGATGATGATAAAAGTATTGCAAAAGTTGGAAATGGAGTTGCCGTTTTTACACTACTCAAACAGAAAGAGGAACTGTGGGATCAACTTTGCATTAACAATGGTAGACAAATCCATCTAATTTTTGAATTTACAAAATCTAAAGACAGTACAGTAGGATCAATAGGTGTGCTGTGCTGTATAGCCTACTGTATCTGGTGGCACTTCACTATCCTGAGTTGTTACTGGTGGCTTGGGCCACTCAACCCCTGTCCTATGTATTTTCTTGCACCAGAGGTTCAGGGATAAGTTTTTAACAATTGGCAAGTGGCATGTGATATTGAATAGTAGACGAGTGGAGGCACAAAACCGTGTTAGTTGGCACTAGACAATAGCCCTACAGTAGGAGATTGGCAGAGCACAAGGCGGGAGGCATATGGTGCAGGATATGTACACTACAGGACAGTAGGTGAGTGGCACAGATCATCAGTGTGCCTCTCAAATATATTCTGACCAAATAAAATTGTTCCATTACAGAAGACAAAGAGAAACAGAAAGAAATCAGACAAAACGCAATTCTCAAAGCCCAGGAAAAAGCAACTGCTGACTCAAAAGCTAAGGCAGCAAAGAAGCAGGAGGAGAAGAAATTTGCTTTGCAGACTATGATGAAGGTACAGTGTTTGTTTGTGGGTAATCACTAATCTTGCAGATAATCTCATGCTATTACTTGTACATGCTGTATAAAATAACTAAAGTATACCGGGTTGGAGTTCTGTAGGGTTTTAAACATTATGTTGGATAGTTATTATTAAGCAGTGTTACTTTATCTGTATAACCTTTCAAGCTTGAAGAAAAAGAGCGAGCAAAAATTCAGGAGATAAAACACAAGGAGTGTGAGAAGGCAGTAACTGAGCTGGAAATTTGGAAGCTGAAGCACAAATCAGAGAAGGAGAAGGCTGTCCTGGGACAACAACATAATACACAACTCGAGAGAACCACTAAAGCAGACAAAGCTGGAAAGTTATCTGGGGACTTGTCTTTAGAAAAAGTTGCAATACGTCATCAAGGTTAGTAGATCAGCATAGCTAATTCAACACAAACATATCAGTATGTACATTTTCTTATTTATCTATTTATTTATGTATTGTTAGGTACCAATGTCACTAAGACTGAAAAGGTTACTTTGCCTGCTCCAAGGTTGTGTGGCAGTATTAAAGTCAATTTCACACATCGAGTTTTTCCCACTGCTATGCGAGAATCCAGAGTTCCAGAGGAGGAGGAGGTAAGGACAGTTTTTGCTCTAATCAGGATTACTGTGGCTACTGGAAATTGCCATTAAAGTCAAAGTCTAAAGTCAAAGTCAGTTTTATTGTCAATTTCTTCACATGTACTAGACGTACAAAGGAATCGAAATTATGTTTCTCACTGCCCCCTTGCGTAGATAAAGTGCACAAAAACAACATAATCAATATTTTGACAGAATATATACTCTATAAAAATATACTCTAATCCCTATTCTTACCTCTAGAAACTGACAGGTAGACAAACAAGACAGGACAGACAGAACAACAGTAGAAAACATGTCCTAACTCCTAGACACAGTATGTGCTGTTTGTGAGGATTTCTCCTGGTCTGGCCTGGTCCAACACACGACAGACAAAACGGCGCGGTGTGTGCTGCGCCGCATGTTCTAAAAAGGCTTGAAGATGTTCTCAATGGTAATGGTATGATTGTGCAAAGTCAGATAATTGCATCAGTGCATCAAAATAGCATAGAGTAGCAGCATAAAAGTATGATACGGTAAATAAATAAAAATTATAAATGATAAATAAGGTGTGTTCCAAAACCTATACACTCACACGGTCCAATGTGAAAAGTGCTTACATTGGTAATGGTTTTAGTGGTAGGCATCGATTATTTTTGAAATCTAGATTAATCTCACTATTATTTTGAAATGAATATAGATTAATCTAGATAAAATGTTGTAGGTTTGCAATGTTAATGGCACCTCGTGGCCATTTGACATGTAACAGCCTCAGAAAAAACAAAAAACATTACATTTCATTTACTGTCTTTTTATGCATCATATTTGGCTCATTCATGTAAAATCGTCATTTGATTTGTGAGATTTTTTTGTCTAGGTGTATAAAATTGAAATTGATGTCAAAATTCACTGGACAAAGTTATATGGTTTTGCAGAGTTTACACCTAGAAACCTATGGACACCATAATGCTGCAATGTCTGTTAAAGCTTGCTGGCTGACATCAAACCAGTAACCCAGCTAGGCATACATCTGCACTAAAATATCAAGATGAAAGTCATTATGCCTTGTGTAGTAAAGACCCAGCTCTCAACACAACTTTGAGAATAGATTAACGGCGTTATTTTTTTAGCGCCCGATAAGAGTCGATAACGGCCCACCACAAATATACTGTAAATAGACTGTTCTTTGTGCTCTGCCTGTGAGATTATGACAATTAATTCTGTGTAAATAATTTGTAAAATACTCCTCAGTGTTAGCACCTGCACATGATATTTAACTTGGAGTTTGAGTATTGAAACCTAAAATATTGAAATCCGTATTAGTTCAATTTTAGTAGAATTAAGGAGTATATTACTTTAATCATGAGCAAAACCTCACTCTAAATTTGATATGAGAAAGTATATTAAATATAATTTGACAATATAAGAAAATAATAACAAGGGCCCTTGGTGGTTAGAACATATTTTCAGTTGTGCCTGTGCACTTAACATTTTGTTCTGTTCTGTCTTGTCTGTCAAATGCAAAGGGCAGTGAGAAATGTAATTTTCAATTCCTTTGTATGTCTAGTATTTCTGAAGAAATAGACAAAAAAAACTGTCTTTGACTCTGTATTTTATCAGTGGCTCAAGAAGCAAGCCGAGGCCAGGCGTGCAGTGTCTGCTGATTTGGCTGAGCTTGATGATCTTAAGCCAGAGGAGAGGAATCCTGACTGGTTAAAAGAGAAGGGGGAGTAAGTGCAAGTTTCTGACCAACTTTGAAACATTCTGAAATTAATTATACTAGTATATATATATATATATATATATATATATATTCTTTTTTACAGCAAATTATTTGTTGCTGGGAACTACCAGGGTGCCAGTTATGCTTACAGCCTTGGTTTGAAGCTCAACAGAAAACTTCCCTCACTTTTCTCCAACCGTGCTGCATGTCATCTCAAGCTAAGAAATCTTCACAAAGCTGTTGAAGACTCCTCAAAAGTCAGTATATCTCAGCAACACAAAAATGGTAATAAAATGTTTTCCCTATAAAATGTAACATGTCTTGGCAGGCACTGGAGCTACTAACCCCACCAGTTTCCCACAATGCAACTGCCAGGCTGAGAGCTCATGTAAGAAGAGGGACTGCATTTTGTGAGCTTGAGCTATATATTGAAGGTTGGTAGAAATTTGTTCATTTCAACTTCAAAATGATCAGTATACTATAATTTGAAAATTAGGACCCTATTTAACCAATAAATACTTGTAATATGCTGTACTGCCATCTGCTGGTAAAATGCCTTTCTGGTAAAAAGTTGTTCTTATTACAAAGGTCTTCAGGACTACCAGGCAGCTCTGAAAATTGACCCTGGCAATGCAAAACTACAAGAAGACGCTAAAAAAATCAAAGACATCATTCAAGGGACTTCTGGCTAAACTAGAGCTGTGGGTGAAGGTGAACTGTATCAAGTAAATGCTTTTTTGTAAGGGGGTTGTTGTAATGTATTAAATTATACAATAGTAATACATATATTTTTTATTACACTATCACATATTCTAGCAACATCCCTGTCTTCAATGTGTTGTAAGCACTTGATGATTTGATCAGTTACAGATCAATAAAATTTTATAAATATTTTTTTTAATGTTTTTATTTAGGAAGGATGACATTCAAACATAGTCACTGCAGAAAGCCATAGTTATCATCATTAATGCTAGAGTTACAACAGGTGTTGTACGGTACCCAGTGCAGTCATACTTAACTCTCCCAAACCTGTCCCAAAGAGGTTTACCCGTCAAACTTACACCTTGCTTCTATCCAAGCTAGTATTAAAGGAATTGTCCCGATACATCCCACACTTTCCTAGATGATCTGAGAATTTTTGTGACATTGGGTGGTAGGTGCATGGTGAAGACTCAAATGTAGGAGGCCTATGTCCATAATCAGAAGATGTTGTCTTGTAAAAATGACTGGCATTTATTTCTGCTCTCGATGTGTCCTGGGATGCAAACTGAAGAACTGGATTCATCATACAGGAAAACACAGGATTCCCAGGGTTGATGCAGGGTGTTACGTCTCTCTTTCCTTCAGCCATTGTAGAGTAGATTGGTAGGTGTGATCTAAAGGAGGAGAACGATGCAGATAAATATTTGACATCAGAAAGTTTTATTATTTTATTTATTTAAATTTATTTAAGGTCAAAGATCAAAATATGTCTAACATTAAAGATGGATTCGAACCTTATAGTTATCCACGCCACGCTTATCTGTCTCAACATGAATAACTGACAGTAACGCTAAACAACTTTTAGAAAAGTATGTCTGCATCTCATATTTGTTTCCTGATGCTTGGTTACATTTTCCTATGATCTCTCCTAACTCAAGGTTGATTTTGTGCAGGGTTCCTCCTGTCCCTAGATACCTCTGGTTCTTAGATTACTTGTTGATTGTTTCAATCTGTTCCTGTGATGCTCGTCCATAGATTTAAGTCCACAATAAAATATAGTCAAACCAATCAAAATTACATGGGACGTGTTAAGTAGCGATAAGTGATTTGGCTAGGTTGCAGTGTACAAATTCATTTTTCAGTACAACACATAGACCTTTCACTTGTTGGATAAAGGAAAATCTTACCTTACGCCAAAATTGGATCAAGCTAGCAAATTCAACAGAGCCATGTTTATGTTGATTGATGACAACTGTGTTGTGGTTACACTTCCTTGGCAACCAGTAAAAAAAGGCACACACCACTAGCTCAGTGGCACACACATGAGCTAGAAACCACTGATCTCTAAAGAATAAATATTCTTTAGAGATCAGTGGCTAGAAACACCAAAGATCTTTTAGAACCGTCTCTGGAAACACGTTGAGTGGACCTCACTGCGCAATGTTCAAAAGTTCTTCCAGTTGCAAAAAGACAGTTGAAAAGGCTTAAATTCTGTAGAATGGAGGTCAATGGGGATGCTCTGTCCAGGTTATTACCTGCCTATGTCGAATGAGCCTATCCAGTTGAAAATTGTTAGCAGTAGTTTTAGTCACTCGTGAAGCCAGTCGACTTCACCCAGCAAAGTTAAAATTAAACTTCACTTCCCTGTGAACCCTGCGACCCGCTTCTCCAACACGTCAGTGTGTTTTTGTTGTTGATGTTGCATTGGGCTAGCTGGCTAGCTACTGTAGCTAGGAGGAGGAGGAGGAAGGCGCACCAGCTGTTAGGGTTGAAGTTTTACCAGCTGTTTTCCTGCTTACACTGGATAAGGACAGTTTAACAGGTAACGACATGAGTGCGTCAAAATACGTAATCGTGCCAGGCTTTATGACTTTTGGGATTAAAGTCGTTTCATTGCAGCTGACGACCATATGAAGACACCAACAATTCTTGCTAGTTTGTTAGCATAAGGCTAGCCAATGTTTTGTTTTCGAAAGCTTTGTAGGAGGATGTTCGGCTCTGACTGACCATGCCTAGTGAGCTGGGCGTGACATGATTATACATTACAATCTTCATATAGAACAGTTTGCTAATGTGTCTGTTTGAAGACCAGCTCGTTTCTCGCCAACTAAGATTGCTGTGGTACAGCGCAGTTCCCTATTGACGTTAGCCTAATTCCAAATCTTTTTCACTCGGCCAATTTGAACTATTTTTTGCATATTACTTTGTATAATGTGCGCCTCTTCTTCGTGACTTATGATGTTGGTTTTATTTGTGGTTTGTAAATGGCTGTAACGGAAATCTGTAATGACTTCATTTGCAGTGTTTGAAGAACACATTTGTCAGAATCATTAATGACACATTAACGACTAAAATGTCACTAATGTTAATCATTGAGCGAGTTCAGGTCAACCTGACCGACTAAATAAACAGATAACAATAATGGCTAACGTTAACGTACCGCTAACCTACGTTTCCCTCTTTGTATAAGACTGGGGAACATAGGACCCTTTTTTTACAAAAAGGTTCCATCTTCCCCAGTTATACAATAAAAACATTTAAAGCGTGCCTTTTGTAACTTAGTGTTCATCATACGGAGATATGCGTATTTTATGAAATATGCACTGTTTGAGCCTGTCACTCTTCTAACACTTACATTTCTGGGTGAAAGGACTTTTGATTTACTATTCACAAAACCAGCTTGGGGCAAATGCACAACACATGAAATGAAATGACAGGCAGGTTGTGACAGTTTTTTTGGTTGTTTTTTTTTTATAGCTCTATCTATCTATCTATTTGTCTGTCTGTCTGTCTGTCTGCTGAAAGCATGGTGAGGTTGGTGTCTTCTACCGATTACGTTTCAACACCAATTCATTGAACTAAACTTGAAGCTGAAACTATCAAGTGTAAACATGCACAAAACTGTACAGGAGAAGTAAATGTGCATTGCTAATAAAGCAACAAAATGACATTTCTGTTGATCAGTGAATTGAATGAAATTGAAGACGTTAAGAGTTCCTTTTCAGATTTCCTGCAGTGCTGTTCGTGAACATTGAGACTGCCGACAGTTTGGGACAGGTTGAATGCTGGTTTTGTGAATAGTAAAACTATATTTATTTTACAAAAGTCCTTTACCCAGAAATGTAAGTGAAGAGTGACAGCGCATATTTCATAAAATACGGCATATCTCGGGAACATTAGCTGTTACAAATGGCAGGCTTTGTGCTTTTATTGTCCCATACAAAGAGGGGAACATAGGATCCTTTTTTTTTTTTTTTTTTTAAAAAAGAGTCCTATGTTCCCCAGTCTAATACAAAGCGGGGAACATGGGTACGCTAGCGTCTTGGACTACCATGAGTTTTAAAGTTTTGGAAATCAAACTAAACTAACTGACTCAGGTACTTCTATATTATATGTCTGTTTCTTTCGACAGTGTTGCAATGTCAGAGAGTTCAAGTGACACAGAATCCTCTTGTGGATGGACCATCATTAGTAATGAAGTAAGTCAGTGCAAAACCCATTGAGGTTCTACCATTTTGAAGTCACTCACAGTCTTTGATGTATGTAGCATTTTGAATGGAGGCATATTCTATTCTGTCACTCATCAGAATGTTGTCTATTGCTTGAAATAGGCCTAGTGTGAGACTGTTCTGTATCTGTATCGTAAACTTTCATGATCAGTCCACAGTATTAAACATATTGTGAAAATGGTGTTAGTCATGCTTTATTAAGGAGTCATAAAGTACACGTTTTTTGACCATCACAAATAGTTCTTTTGACCATCACAAATAGTTCTTTTTTGGGAAATCCTTATTTTTTGGGTAATCCTTATTCTAAAATTATTTTAATTTTCCGTCCTTTATATTCTTTTAACGTTTTACTCTTTCCTTTAATCTTATTTGTTTGTTTTATCCACTATGTTTTTATTTTTTGTCTTTGTAAAGCACATTGAACTGCCTACTTTGTGTATGAAATGCGCTATATAAATAAACTTGCCTTGCCTTGCCTTGCCTTTGAGGCTCAGTAAAGGCATATGAAAGTGACCCAGGAGCACTGCTAAAGCGTCTTATTCAGGCAAACGTTGGCATAGTGTATTCAGGGGGCAGAAAGCTAGCGGATTGAGGGGAGATGCGTACGGTTTGAGATAAAAATGAAATTGCGCTAAAATCCTGCAACATCTCATAGAGCATCTTTAAAGCTTGCTGTTTGCCTTTTTAAGGGCTCTGATATTGAGACTCTGGGCTCGGAGAATGCAATGGACACTGAGGCCGAGGTGGTGGGGAGTGGACCCCTAATGGAGTCTGATGAGAAACTGCTGGACCAGTCAGCTTCTGCGATTGGTATGTGACTGCAATTTCAGATGGGCTCGAGATTTCAGTTCCTGGAAATTTTGGGTTATTAAGTTGTTGTATTTATCCTTACCTCGCAACAGTTATTCAATATACTGCATCAGTTTTTTAGTAGAAAACTCACTCCTTTGTTATTAATGCTATCTCTGAACTGTTTTATCTGTACCGCACATTGAGTTGCCTTTGTGTATGAAATGCGCTTTATAAATAAATTGCCTTGCCTTTAGATTTAGTCTGTAGAATTCTGTCATTTTAGGTTATCTGATGGGATGTTTCACAGAGAATTTTCATTTTATTTTTCAAGTGGAAAAACAAGAGGGACATGGTGACTTATCCTTGATGGTCACTTTCAATGCAGAGTTGTTTGGAGAATCACACTCTACTTCTGAGGTGGGACTGAGACAATACTGCCAAGCATGATTGGAGAGGTGGGTGTCATTGAAAGAGGCATGTTAAAGTGTTGATGTGCTGCTGACTCGTGTCCTTCACAGAGGGGTGCTGACCAGGTGACGGATGAGCATGTGACCCTGGGCTCATCCAGTGATCACTCAGACATTGTCACACTGGGAGACTCGTCCAAGGAGGAGCATATTGCAGCTGAAGGTGATGGTGATGACGGTGATGATGAAGAGGTAGCAGCAGGAAGTGAAGACCTATACATGGGTACTTCCTCAAGCAGTCAGTACACCTTCAGTGCACCTGAGACTGGTAAGCTTCTCCATGCACTGCTTACTTCATGGGCTGATTGTAATCATAATAGTGTAAAGTGAAAGGAAGGATAGTTAAGGAAAATGATCTAGTAGTAAAAAGATTTGTGTGGTCTCACTCTGTGTGATCACAATCCACAGTGATTTTAACTTGTTTATGAACAACAGAATTGTACCTGCCAGCAAGTTTGAATGTGGTTATCATCTAGCAAAATGTTGTCCTCTAATGTAATCTTTTTAGCCACAGTGTGTGATCTGATGTCCGCTTGTTTACTATAACCTAAAGGTGTTTGTGTGATGTATAATGACCAGAACTGAGGTGTTTAGAGTGTTTGATTTGTGTGAAGAGGAAAAACCCTTTCATATATTTCCTTTCTGATATGTCCACATGTGAGAGCAGAAAAGGGGGAAAAAAAAACACTTTTTTTTCTGATTCTTCCGCGTGCAAAAGTAGGTGGGCTAATGAGCCGGTGGATGTTTTCTCAGACTCTGTGGAAGGTTGGCTGCTATCTGAGAGAGCAGCTGTCGCCTGGACATTCTTTCTCAGGTGGTCCCCTGTGCACTGGCTACTGCTCTGCTGTGTGCTTGTGCTCTTATAGAACTGGTGCCATTACTCAGCCCTGGTTAAGCCTCTGGCACTGCTGCAGGGCACTTAAGGGTCAGATAAGTTCTGCTACAGTGGAGCTGCTGTGTGTGTGTGTGTGGCAATTTGTCTGTGTTTGGCATGGATAGATTTGGAAGCATGTTAATGGATGCATGGTTCTATAATTTGTTCATATAATTATCTGTACACGAAAATGTGTATGGTAGTTTGATTTGACTAATGATGCAAAGACTTAAGGCTGTTGTGAACCCAAACAGTAAACTAACATAATCTCTATACAGGCATTTAACAGTGAAATTTAGTTTGCAATGACTGGATGGAAAAGATAAAACCTGTATGGAAAAGATATAGGGAAAGTCAGAGTATTTTATATTTGAACTTTAACTTTTGATATAGCACAAGGGAGTTTTAGTAAGATCATTTTCTAAACAGAAAATGGACTTTGTTAAAGGAAAACAAGATCATAGTGTAGATTTTGTCTTATTGTATGCAACACCCCTATGTGCAACAGTTCTGGTATAAATCCATGACCCATCTATAATCCAGAATCTATTTCATTATTGCAGTCATGAGGAAATGAGCGTATCAACATGGTGTGTGTGTGTACTTGTTTGTTTTTTGTCCCACATGATGCTCCAGTTTTCCCCCTGGAACAACCTGTGGGGCGGGAGTCAAGCAGCAGCGAAGAGGAGGTAGAGGCAGAGGCCAGCCCAAACGTGCGCAGACGCCGGGTGAGGAGGAGCACGGCTGGCTCTGAGCAAGAGGAGGGTCCACAGACTCGCCACCAGCCAGAGGTTCGGAACGAGGAACCTGAGCACCAGGACCCTAATGGTCAAGCTCCACAGCAGGGCCACACCAGCGGCACCCTAAACAAGTGCATACTCCTGGCGCTTGTGGTTGCCATCAGCATGGGCTTTGGACACTTCTATGGTGAGGCCCACTCACTTGCAGATTGATCAGCTAGAGTAATGTTTGACATGCATGACACACACACATGTGTATGTGCTGTGTGTAGAAGGGACTAACTGATGATAGATAGAGGCTTACTGGGGATACATAAACATACTTGTGGAGTAAAAGTGGAGAGTCTAACACCTAAGGAAAAACATAACATGATGAGCTAATGGATAAGATGGCTAGGATTACTAAGGAGAACTCGGACTCAAACACTATCTCTGATTCAATTCATCTTTGAAATGGAGAGAAATTGTTGAGAAATAGACGCTGTGATATAATTCACCATTGTTTAAAGGTTCATTCGTAATTCTCATCTACAAGCCTGTGTTTTACGAGAAGGAATTATCCTATTTGATCCTTCCATGTCTAGTGATTGTGAGGCTTGGGAAACCTGCAGTATGAGTCCAAGGCTATTTGTTCGCCCTGCAGGCACAGTGCAGATCCAGGAGAGGCAGCGCATGGTGGAGAGGAGCCGTGTACTGGAGCCCAGTGGCACCAGAGTGCTTCAGCAGTGTCAGCTGTCCCAGGAAGACACCAGCAAGGTAGCATAGAGAAACTGACTCACTTTCAAAATACTGTGAGACTCTTAAAAAAAAAAAAAAAGTTGTCTTTCTGTTCTATCCTTTCATGTCATCTACATCTTCTCTGGTGAACTTTGTTTCAGATGTTAGAATTCAGCTAGTTTCCTCTCCTGTCTCACACTTAATTTCTTTTCTGAACAAATTACTCACATAAGACCTACTTTATTTCTACACAAGCAAAACTAATTCCACGCAGAGCTTGGCAGAGCTAACATGGCATAACTGTCCAAGAAGTCTTTTACAACTCAAGTTTTTGCTAACCGGAGCTAATGCAGACTACTAGTATAAACTCAAAAACATCTGCATCTTAGACTTACACAGAAAGCAGCAATAATAATACAAAACAAGTTAAATTCCATAGACATAGGGCTTAGGGCAGGGTTTCAATTACATTTTGTAATATCACTGCGGAGGTCTATATTTTGGTTCGTTTTTGACACCTTGGTATACACATGCAGTCTACACTACAGACTTGCAGTGGACTGTGCTTGTGTTCATAGCTGTGGTACTGTCTCCACATGTAGGTAGTGGTTGAGAGTCTAAGAGAAGACCTAGAGGAAAAACATAACATGATGATATCCCTCACTGGGCTCATGGATAAGTTGGCTAAGATTACTAAGGAGAACCAGCAGCTCAGACTCAAACAGGATGAGTTACAGGTAATACTATCTCTGATTCAGTTCATCTTTGAAATGGAGAGAAAACTGTAAAGAGTGAAATGCACGCTGCAACAAAATTCACCATTGTTTAAAGGTACTTTTTAATATGTTTGAGAAAAAAATATGCTTTCTTGTAGTTTGTTTATGTGTTTGTATTGCACTCACAGTCATGGTCATGTTTGCCAAATTGTACAACCAAAGATAACATTGGTATAATGTAACACCATTGCATGTGGTCGTTTGTAACAGGCCCAGAAGGTTAAACTGGTAGAGCAACTGAAGCTTACGGTGGAGGAACATAGTGCCATGGAGCTGGATCAAGAGAAGCTGGCCCGGGAGAATCGGCATCTGAAGAGCTCCCTGGAGCGCAAAGAGGCCTCTTTGTCGGCTCTGCAGGATGAGCTGCGGAGCTTGCGTGCTCAGATCCGCCAGCTAGAGGCGCGCGGCGCTGGGGCCGACACTGTCCTCCAGGAAAACCAGCGGCTGAAGGAGCACCTGGAAGAGGAGCGCCTGCGGCTGCGTGGCATCTGGGATCAGCGCAACCAGCTGGTGGTGGAGGCACAGACCTTGCGTGGTGAACTGGACCTGGAACGGCAGGCCACCAACAAGCTGAAGGATGAGCTTAACCAGCGTGCTGAAACAGAAGATGCTGAAACAGAAGAGCTGCAGTCTCGCCTGCAGGAGCTGGAGAAAAAGCTAAGCTTTGAACAGCAACGCTCAGACTTGTGGGAGAGACTCTACGTGGAGACAAAGGAAGAGCGAGAGAAGGCCAAGGGGGATTGGCAAGCCAAAGCCAAGAAGCCAAAGGAAGGCATCATTGGCAAAGTAAAGGAGACCTTTGATGCAGTGAAGAACTCCACCAAAGAATTTGTGCACCATCACAAAGAACAGATCAAGAAGGCCAAAGAGGCAGTAAAAGAGAACCTTCGGAAATTTTCAGACTCTGTTAAGTCCACTTTTCGCACCTTTAAGAACTCTGCTTCAGTCATGTTTGAGAGAAATCGCCGGCCCCATGAACGTAAGTTTAATGAACGGAAAGAGGCAAAGGCTCAAGAGCCTTTCAGAACACACAGGGATGACTCAAGCTCAGAGGAAGCATCGTGGCAGCAGAGGCCTCACAAGTCCTTTCACAGCCACCCTCGAAAATCCACCTTGGATTCATCTTCTGAGGGTGAGGGCAATACACGGAAATCTGGAACGAAGAAAGATACAGGCTTTGCTAACTCAAAAGGAAGCCCCAAAGGGTGCTTGGGTGTCTTTGACTGTGCTTACCAAGAATCTATGGGTCTATTCAACAAAGCCATGGATCCTATCCGTGCAGATGAGTTTAAACAGCTACTGCGCAGCTATCTGCAACAGGAGGTGGACCACTTTCATCACTGGAATGAACTGGAGGGATTCATCAAGAATTTCTTTCATAATGGCGTGTTTATCCATGATCAGATGCTATTCACAGACTTTGTCAGTGGAGTGGAGGATTACCTTGAGGATATGCATGAATACCAAAGCCATGATGATGACGTCTTTGAAGATTTAGATGACTACATTTATAAGCACTTCTTTGGAGATACATATTCTAAACGTTACGGTCCAAGGTAAGATGTCTGTGATATTCTCATTCATCCAGGTCATGGTAGTCATAGAGTTTATTTCCAGGCAACTTCCTTAGGAGCCTGAAGACATTTCACTTTCTATCCGGAAAGCTTCATCAGTTCTAACTTGAGATGAGAAAATTAGGAGTTTATATCTCCTAACTTGTGACCATGAAAGAGGGGTTGAATGGGTCATTGAGATTCAATTCAATTTTATTTATATAGCGCATTTTTACAAAAGGCATGTCACAAAGCGCTTAACACAAGAGGCCCAATGAGCAACAGGGGCAAGGAAAAACTCCCTAGCAGCGTTTTTTGTTTTTACTTCTTATGGTAAAGGAAGAAAACTTGGGCAGTTCTGACGGCTCAAGGGGCTGACCCAACTGCCTAGGGCAGGTTTTCAGTCTCTCAGATGGTGAGTAGTCCACTATTATTCCATTAGATACACATTACAAGAAAAATTTGGTAAATAAAGTAATATAGGAGTCCCATTAGAATCCCAGGATATAGTCCCATGTCATTAGGTGCAGTCAAGCCAGGGGCCAGTTGGAGGCTGTATCAATCATGTCAGGGTCATCTGTGAAGCTGAAGGCAGACCGTGCAGGAAGCCAGAGATGCAGGATCAGGCAGTGGAAGGCAGGGGTGACCCTCAGCAGGGAGGCAGTGGCATGGACAGTGGAGTGGGTTGAAGACCATTCAGGAGTGCCGCCGGATCATGTTGGAAGAAGGTCCCAGGAGAACCCAGGAGGTGCAGGCGCAGGCAGTAGAAGGCAGTGATGACTCACGGCAGGGTGGTAATGGCATGGAAAATCAGAGAGGAGATGAGTTAGAACAGTCTCCATCAGATTTCAGAGAATGTGAGTTATATTGCATGTGCAACCATGTACAGATGTTGGCTAAGTGAAGAGAGAGAAATAAGTGGAGAGGAAAGAGAGAGGAGGAGAAAGACAGAGTGAAAATTGTACGGGTTAACAGATGGGTGGATTGTGGCGGCATTAAACTTTCGCAGCATAATTAAGGTATGATGTATAACAAGCCAACACCACAAAAGGAAATGGTCAGTGGCCACCAAGCCTGGACGAGAGCTTACAGCAGAGGCAGTCCTTTCCAATAATACCCTGAGGAGGTGTGGCTTACCATACACCATCCCTAACTAAAGGGGATCACAGGGTATAGCTGGTTTTGCCACCAATACCTACACTTTGACTCTCACCACCCATTGAAACACAAACTGGGTGTCATCAGAACCTTATAACACAGAGCAGAAAACATCCCATCTAAAACACACACACACACATCAAACAGGCACTAACATCTGGTTATCCCAACAGGGCCTTCATCAAGACGGACAAAAACATGGAAAATGAAACAAAACACTATCCAACTAATAGAAAAGTGACAGAAGTAAACATGCGATGGTCTCCTATGTATTGGGATTGTCTTAGAAACTAAGGAAGATCTTCAGTTAGCATTCATAAACATTCTAGTCTTCTACAAACCAGGGCACACCCTGAGATAGAGGCTAGTTCACTTCAAGAACAAAACTTGGTACAACCAGATGGTATGAGAGAGGAGTAAGGGAGGCCATCTACACTCATCTTGAAAACATACCTACCTACTGTTCTACCACTAAAGAGACAGAACACACAGTATTTTGTTTGTGCATCATTTCGTTCCATGGCTGCACAACAGCCTGCCTTTACCCTTGACGCTCCCCCCAGCCCGACTTGGCCTTACTTGGCCGATGGTTTGAGCCGGGCCAAGAAATGCACTGAAAATGGCCCTGAATAGCCTCACTTAGCACCACATCCCGACAGTGTGAGCGCACTGGGGCGTAGCTTGCCCGAGTCGGCCTGCTTTTGGCCCAATAGTGTGAACACGGCTAATGACCCATTCAACCCCAATCTCACATATTGACTATGCACTATGCTAATTATGTTAATGGATACTTCATGTGACCCTTTGGTCTAATGATGAGGGGTGGTCTATAGTTCACATTATACCCACAAGCCCATCTCCAGTTAAAACTAATGAAAATGTATGGCAATATATTTTACTGATTGCATTATAAGTTTTGCATTGATAATAGATGCATGATATTAATAAGTAGCACTTTATTTTGCCTTTTGTTTGTCACTAGGTCTGAAACTCAGTAAGTTCTGCATGTTGATGGTGTGAACCAGGAGTGAAGCCCATGGGTAAACCTCCCTCCCCCTTTCTGTTTATAAATTTACAGTCGACCACTGGAAGGTCCTGATTTTAAGACAAAAGAAAACAGAGAGCCCAGACACCAACGAAAGCATCAGCGAGCACGTTCTCGGCTTCAGAAAGAGAAGAAATGGAGTAAACAAGGACGCACAGGCAGACACATAGCAGATGTGAAAATAGAGCTTGGGCCCATTCCATTTGATCCCAAATATTAGGATTTTAAAAAGATTTCAGTTCTGATTTCAGATGGTTGAAAAGGTTTTTAGTTCTTTTATGTTTGAATGTCTCATTTGTTCCTCTTAACTGTAGTTTTGCACTATGTGAACTGCTAGTACTGGTGGAATGTTTCCCTGCTCCCTTCAGTTGTGCAATCATTGCTAACTAGGCCTTTGTGGCAGGTATAATGTCACCTTGTCTTACCTCACAAAAAAAGAGAAGATGAAGTGACATTAACTATAAATTATTAGTAAAACTATTACATTCATCTACAGCACATAATTGTATGTTACCGTCTTGGATTTTAAATGGTTCAGCTTTAGCCTTTACAATTTACAGAGTTTTATTTTTAAAAGCATATATTGCTGGATATGCAAAGTCACTCTATGTGCTCTTAAAATCACTTTATATCAGTAAAGGCATTTTTCAGTGTAAAGAATTGATTTAAGATCTAAGTTAATTTTAATTTGGTGTTATAATGGACTAAAAAATTTACTTGATTTAATTCTAGATGCTTCAATGTGTTTGTGATGCAATGACCTAGTTCATACGGAAGAGGCCCTTAATCACTAAATATAATATAATATTATATATATATATACAGGAATATGTCATTGAAATGTTTTTTGTTACAATTCTGTGACTAAGGTGGCCCTTCTTTCTGAAAAAATGTGAATCCTGGAAAGTACAAGACGGCCATTTTGCTTAATATGGATGATGTGTTCATTGTTTCTGCTTTCCCAATTAATTGGCTATCATTCCATTTGTAAATTGTTTTCATGATGCCTATTTCCATTTCCTGGTTAGCGGTTAAGCTTTGACCTTGACAAATAAGCAGTGTCCATTAAAATGTTTGATGGAAATGCATCAATGCAAACCTTTCAGTTTTTGCGCTGTAGATACCTGGGACTTCATTTTCATTATCACTCGCGGGTTGTCAGAAGTCTGTTGCGCATTTGTCTTTGAGGGCGGTTCCAGCACAAGATGTTATTATGCCTGCTTAAAAAGTGACCATTGCGCCTGATGCATAGTTCAAATGGGTTGTCTTCAATATGTGAATTTGTCATGGGTGTGTTTGGGGCGTAGCATGTAACAAACTCTCATTCCCTTTAAAAGGCCAGCGCATTGTTCCATGGTGTATTATGATGGCGAATTAACCTTGGCGAAATGTTTTCA
The DNA here is from genome assembly GCA_017657215.1 of Limnothrissa miodon. Classification (NCBI taxonomy): domain Eukaryota; kingdom Metazoa; phylum Chordata; class Actinopteri; order Clupeiformes; family Clupeidae; genus Limnothrissa; species Limnothrissa miodon. The sequence goes on from JAGFZM010001271.1 coordinate 282,401, forward strand.
TGTGAAGAAAATGTGCACGAGGACGGGAGTGCACGGGAGACTTGCAGTATAACCAAAATATGAACTTAAATGATGTTCTGGCGTTATAGCCTAGTATGTAGTTTCCTGACAACCTAAAGTGTATTAATATCCCTGTTCACCACTACTGGTCAAATAGCCCATCAGTTACTTTTTATTAATTTTCAGTGATTATTGTAATAAACTAAGAAAATATATATTTTAATAAAAAAAAACAAGGTGTGATGTGATGGGGAGCGTACCTGTTCCCCGGGTCCTGTGTTCCCTGCTTTGTATGAAACTGGGGAACATAGGACCTTTATTTAAAAAAGGGTCCTATGTTCCCCTCTTTGTATGGGACAATAAAATCACAAAGCCTGTCGTTTGTAACTTCTAATGTTCCTCATACGGAGATATGCCGTATTTTATGAAATATTCGCTGTCACTCTTAACTTACATTTCTGGGTCAATGGACTTTTGTAAGAGAAATATAGTTTTACTATTCACAAAACCAGCATCCCGAACTGTCGGCAGTCTCAATGATCACAAACAGCACTGCAGGAAATTTGAAATGGAACTCTAACGTCTTCTATTTCATTCAATTCACTGATCCACAGAAATTTCATTGTGTTGCTTTATTAGCAGTGCACATTTAGGCCTACTTCTCTTGTAGCCTACAGTTTGCGCATGTTTTGATAGATTCAGCTTCAGGTTTAGTTCAATGAATTGGTGTTGAAACGTAATCGGTAGAAGACACCGACCTTTGATCAAATACAGCTATAAAAAAAAAAATCTCTCGTCTCTGAGGGCTGTGTATGTGCATGTGCGAAAGTTGTGCTGTTGGCAAAAACCTCTCCCCTTCTTGAATCTGGTCCGGGCGAATATGCTTTTGTTTAGGCTACTTGCGTATTTTGGTGTTAGTTTATTTAGGCTATTTGTTTATTTAGGCCCTATTCATTCCTTCATGCAGACCCCCCTCAATGTTCAGGAACAGTCCGACATCAGAGCAAACTGTCTACTTTTTATAGTTTCTTATTGAGCTATTGACCGGACAAATGAAATCTTAATCTATGGGGTGTTAGGAGATTGCTCTAATGTCGTACTTCATGTGGCCTTTTCAGATTTCCTGCAGTGCTGTTCGTGAACACTAAGTTACAAAAGGCAGGCTTTACATGTTTTTATTGTATAACTGGAGAACATGGAACCTTTTTGTAAAAAATGGTATGTTCCCCAGTCACAAAGAGGGAATATAGGACCCTTTATTTGTTGTTGTATGAGAGCGGGGAACATAGGGATGGGGATGACCCCATGTGATGTAGCCTATAGCGTGTGCTTCCATTTCCCAAAGCACCAAGCGCCCATAAAATAGCCTTTGAACAATGCGCGAATGATTCCTGACCAGGTTTTTTTTCTGGTCAGTGGCTCACTGATGATCAGTACCAGTAAAATAGCCAATTCCACGTTATGCGCCGGACACTCCCCTTCTTTTCACTAACATGCCCGACAGAGCGCAAAGCAATCTGCTATTTTGACAACGCAAGTCGCGAAAGCACAGTGCACCAGGTGCATTATAGAGCCCCTCGTGGTTTAGACACTCATGGTTATTAAAGTTATTAAAATATAAAGATATGTTGTATATTTACCACAAGCTCAGCCATGTTCCAAAATATGAATCCTGTTGACAACATTCTACCATGTCCACGTAAAATAACTAGTTAGTGCAAGGTCACTGATACAGCACGTCCAATGAATGACAGACTTGCTCTGCTGAAACCATCGGTTTGTTAAAAATCATAAATATTAACAGTACTGTTGTAACTTAGTGACATATATGGGTAATGGATCAAAATGGAACAACGAAGAAAAAGGAACATAATGAAAATATGATTTTATTTTTTTGTACAAAACTATTTTTACAACTTATTTTTACATGTATTTTAGTTACATAACCCCAGTCTAGTCAGCAGTTACTTCAATTCTTGCAATTTCACAACCTCAATGAATCAGTGCTTTCTTGTGTAGATGAAGATAGTTTCTCCCACTCGTCCCTCAGGAATGTGAGTGTGGAAAATCTCAGTATGCTTACTAAATGCATGTGCATCCAGAAAGGCAGTGATATCCTAAGAAAGGTAATAGTACTTTAAAAATTGCAATAACTCCAAAATGATTACAATAAGAAGTCCTTCTCCTAAACACACCTATTTTGTCAAAGTCATCTTGAAACACCTATAACCATCAGTGCTGCTGAAATTGCACATGGAGACTCCCAACTCCCTTTTTTTAACAGAGATTTGGAATATTACTTTTCATTTACAGTAGCCGAGGTGTTTCCAGTAAACTAAATAAATAAATAAATTTGTAAAGCTTATGTAAATGATGGAACCAAGTCCTACCTTTTTCAGGACATTAAAAAAGACTAGATGTGAAGGCAATGACTCCTGGTAGGGGAATGTTCTCATGAGCCATGCAGCAGGATCAGAGTAGAAGAGCTCTGCCTCATCTATAGTGCTCCCATCCTTCCTCAGGTCAGGAGCACACTCCAGGAAGCGCATTCTCAGGGGGCAATGGACATGGCTATCCAGGAGAAATGAAATGTGCTTACAAATGCGAGTCAGCATTCATTTCTTGTTCTTTTGACATTAGTACAGGCATGTAATGCTGAGGAAAGGTATATACCTATAAAATGGTGTGGAGTGGCAAGGCATGAGGAAGAGAACTGAGGCATGAGGAGAAGGCTGAGAGGAGTTTGATGGCCTGGACTCACACAGGAGTTGGAGGTGGCCCATGACATCTAGAGTCCCACGCTGGTGGACAAGGCCTGTGTACAAGGCTGGAATAAGGTTTGTAAGAAGCAGAAAGCACATAGCTGCTCTTCTCCAAGTTTTTGTCAGTCTTGCCAAGGATATGCCTGAAGTAAAAAATATATATATTTGTAAGAACAATACATTACATTGAAAAAATGATATGAATTCTGCACAAAATCTTAAAGAATCGGAGCACTCACCACAAAATATTATACATACAGGCAGGAGGGGATAGATGAAACGGAACTCCTTGTGGGCTAGTAAACTACAATTTAGCATATCAGTTAGAGCATATTTCTAGGTATTAATAAGGACATTTCACAACTGAAGCAGTTAAGATGTGTATGCAAATGTTTTACCTGTAAATAACTAGGGTCCAGACTATGGTGAACAACAATATTCTGTACTTTTTTGAGGCGAGAGAGCAGCCATGGAGAAAGAAAGGAAAATGAGGTCCCAATACGACCAGAAATCCCTGAGTGAAGTACCAGTGCCATGGATGTGACCCATAAAATTCCGCAATATTATGGAATACATTAAACTTCAGAAAATTCAACTGAACCAGGGTCCACTAGAACAAAGACACATACAACTGGACATGAGTCATTTTGAGTGATTTAGACATGTTTCACTTACAATGAGTTTTTCAACTTCAACATACCTTCCCCTGGATAAGACTGTCCATGATAGTTGAAAGTCCTAGACTCAAGGCCCTATCAATGATGTAATTCAATAATTATTTAGAAACAGGATATGTTAAAATTGAAATTCAGAATTAGCACTTACATAATTGGAAGGGCGTGATGAATTATGAGTCTCAGTTTGCCATTGTCATTCCAAAAATGAAAAGCCAATAAGGGAAGCCACACAATGAGAGCAGTTGGACGAACAATGACCGCCAGTGAGACCAAGGTCAAATACTTTGAACTGAAAGAACATGTGAACATGTCAGATATTACCTTTAAAATCACAACACAACAGAAACAGCAATTGTTATAGGATGTAGAAAGCTTTATTTAATTCCCACCTGTTGTGTGTTTTAGATCCTGGTAATGGGTAGTAACAGAGAGCAAGAGTTGTGAGCATTGTCTCTGTGGTGTTGGTCAGGGTCCTTGTACAACAATACCATGTAAACCAGGAACACAGCTGGCTGAAATACTGACACACACAGGAGGAGGTTATGAATTCAGATGTATTTCTACTACAATAATGCTAAGTAAACAAAAAGTTCAGTGCCCTTCATAATT
>JAGFZM010001271.1:286458-341586 GCA_017657215.1 Limnothrissa miodon
GATGAGATGAGCATGGCCGACGATTATTTGGAGGCAACAGATTTTTATTTAAAATGGTCAAATAGTTCATGGAGTTCAGGAAGACACCAACCGTAAAGTACTTTGTAAAATACACCAACTGTAAAGTAAGTTTCTGGAATTACAACAACCCAAAATATCACAAATCCTTCACCATAACCACCACAAGAAAAGGTTCAATTTCCAATCAAGACCCACCATGAGTCTTAGTAATTTCATTTTTTGTTTATTTTTCACCAATTATAAGGGGTGCTATATGCACTGTCATATGCAGTGTAATGTCTGTGTGTGCAGTCATGTAAGTTTATGTGAGTATCTGTGTGTGAACACTAGGAATGTGTATTATAGCAAGTTCTTGGCATGGTGTTTACTTTGCTAGTCTTAAAACATATGCATTGACATGTTACAATATTTCCTGATGTGCTAAAAATTCTCTTTGAAGGTGAACTAGTCGTGATATGTTGCAGTCTTATGATACGAATATTGCACATTTTGATATCGCGATAACGATACATTTGCTATATATTGTACAGCCCTACTATTTACCAAATTATTGTTTAATGTTAAATGAGTAAAATTTATAGTCCATTAACCCCATCATCAGTTGTCACGGTGACATACTGGGTGATAATCATAGTAAACAAGACCCAACAAAACAGAAACATGAATAGCCAGATATACTATAGATGATGATTATACTATGACATACTATGACAATTTTGCTGGACTTTGAGCAATCCCTAAATATGTTCCAAAATGCTTCAAATTTTAACCATATCTTCTCCACATGAGGTAGAACAAATTTAGACTTGTGGAGGCTAAATCTGGTCAAGTTAATTTTTCACCATAGTCTTATGGACCACCTGCCCCCAACATACTCACACACATTAACGAGACAGAAAAAAATATTACATTAGAATTAATTACAACTAGATAGAAAAAGGAAAATAGGAACAACTTGATGAAAAATGTCTGAGAATTGTATTATTGGCAGAGACAGGCTTTACTGTGGATGAAATGCAGTGGTCAGATGCTGGTAATTTTTTCTTTGTGAGAAGCTCATTTCCCCTCATAAACATAACTACTTGTCAACTAATTCTATTTGTATGTTATTTTATTTAATCATGGGTGCCAATAATTAAAGAGGGTGTTGTAATGAAATACTGTAACTTACTGTTAACTTAGCCACATCTTTAGATTCTAGATTTTGAATGACAGTGAACAGTTTAACATCGGTAACTGCAGCAAGAAAAGCTTGCAGGACACGAGGAAGCCAAACCTGTAAATTGAAACACATGATAATATCCACATGAAGATTTCAGATACAAAATCCCTTTCAAAATACAAAAACCTTCCCAGGACCTTTTGCAATGAATGTACAGAAATTCATAATATAACTTGTAAGCTTTATCAGCTGTTAAAAAAAAAAATTGGATTGTTGATTTTTTTTGTACAATAACATTAAATTTAAATAATCAATAAAATGTACAGTTTGGTATTCTTTCAACTGCTATTGCTAAATTATTACTTATTTTTGCTTAGTTCTGAAAAGGGACAGAGGAGTTTATAGCCCTTTAGTCATGTATTGTACAACCTCTCCTAATTCATCAAAGCCAAGGGGCAGGCTGGACGAATACCTACTTTTGAAGGTGCAATCAACTTTGTACAGTACAGTGTACAGTAAGTAGTTCATAAACACATAAGCTTTTTTGTAACATTTTTGTAACATTCATTAAAAAAAATATTTTCCAATTATGCACTAGCTCTGTGAACTTGACAGCCTGCAGTTTTGTCGTTAAAACAATCTGTGGCTGGCCTGTACATTTTGTACTTGTAGAAATATTGTGTGCCTGAAAAAAAGTCTTTGTGAATAAGTACATATTTATTTGTGTGTGCTAAAAATAGGCCTCGCCTGCAGAAATATTTGAAACATTTGTCCACTAGGATTTCAGTCTTTAGCCTACATGAAATTGCAAGAAGAGCGCTATACACTGTTTGTGTGCAACCTGCATTCACGAGTTACAAAACAACTTTTTTACAACTACAAATTTTGCCACTTTTTTGTAATTTTTTCTAGTTTTTTTAAAGGTGCTCTATGAGATGTTGCAGGATTTTAGCGCAATTTCATTTTTATCTCAAATCGTAGGCATTTCCCCTTGATTGGCCATGCCTCCCTCCCTCTAAATGCGTTTTGTACAGTGTGCAATTTTGATGTTAGCCATCATGGAGCAACATGAATGCCTTCATTTCTATACATAGGCCATTATTTTTTCTAAATTAGACCATCATGTGCGCCAATAAGCTGCAGCAATTATTCATAAATGACAGTGTTTCCAGCACACTACTGCAAAATAGCCTCTTTCATTGATATAATATTAAGGCTATGGGCTATTTTAGGTTAGGCCCAAGTATATATATTTTTTTTTTTTTACTACAAAGAAGAGTGTTTGTCAAATGGAAAACTTCAGTGATTCTCAGTGAAGTCAGCAGGCTATGAGGCAAAGCTATTGTCAAGTGTCTGTGCTGTCTCGGGTATAAAATACTACTTTGTGTTTCTTTGATTCCTATTCATGACACTTGAGTCACTTGGTGAGAATTACTTTATATTTTGTATATAGATTACAGAGTTTCTTTTTTTTTTCCATTTTCCATCTGCTGGTGGTGTGCCTCAAGATTTTTTTTTCAATGAAAAAGTGTGCCTTGGCTCAAATAAGGTTGAAAAACACTGCAGTAAAGAACATAAGTCAGTGCACTGTATATACTGTCGGGAGTGCGGGCAGACTATGGGCGAAAAAGTGCATTCGTTGAAGGGTCGACAACGTTTCGTTATATGAAAGGAGGGATAAAAAGGTGATCTTTTGGTGTTAAAGGTGACCTTTTGGTGTTAAAGCCGACGTAATAAAAAATGTGGGTGCACCTAAAAAAAAAAAAAGTTAGGCGCACCAGTGCAACCAACACAAAAAGTTAGTCTGGAGCTCTGTGTGGTGTTGCACGCGAATGATGGATGGCGCACTTCTTCCAATATCTTTCAAATGAAATGTTCAAAGACTTAATAGTGGACAAATGTTTTTCACATACGCACAAAATATTTCTGCCTATTTTTTGCACACACACAAATTAATTTCACAGCTGTAAAACTGCTCTACACATATATTTCTAGTACAGAATTTACTTTAACAACCCACAGTTTTTAAACTACAGAATATTTTAGCATTTATTTGATGTTTGATTGATTGTACTTACCAAGAGGGTAACACAGTCATAATTGAAGACATGCAGAATTTTGTAAATGAAGGCGAAGACAAGTGGATAAGAATAACCTCTGATTCCTTCAGTCCACTCCCAGGTTAAATACCCATACGTAATATGTTAAGGATGAACATTTGGATGAGTTAAAGTTAAAGGTATGTAAAGTGTCCATATATTAATACATATAAAGGATATTTGAAGACCATGTGATGAGAAACCTCCAGTGATTGCCAATACTCATCTGGAACAAAGCTTGACTGCACCAGGAAGCAGTTGATTAGACGAAATGCCACAGAAAATAGATAGGCATTAATGCCAAAAAATCCTACAAATAAAAAAAAACAGGCTACATCATTTATCGAAAAATAACATGAACTTTAAAATGCAAAAAGAGGGAAGAAGAATCTGGTTAATTGGCTAGTATTTATTAGGCTACATGATCCTGTACTTCATCTCCAAAATGACTATGCAGCAAATAGCCCACACCAAAACTATATTAATACAATCTACTCCCAACATAGCCTACAATAAACCGCAATAAAGCCTACGCATATGCTGTGTTGAACACACAAGAACTAATGACAACTAAGCGTGAATGGTAACAGTCCCTTAACGACGTAGACTAAATATATATATATATATAATATATAATAAATAGAGATAATTGGGCGATTCTATTTATGTATAGACCATTATGGAACCCCTGGAGGACTTGGTAGTGGATGCAAGACTGCTCTCATCTCATTCTGTTAACTGTCAGGAGTAGGCTAGCAACTGAGGCTCTGAAATTCTAAAGGCAAGCAGTCCTGGGCCATCAGAACAGCACAGAAGCGCTCACACGCGCAGAGAATCCACAACCACTTCACTGACACCAAAGATGCACGCCACCTATGACAGGGAATACAAGCCATCACCAACTACAGACCAGCTCCACTTCCCTGTGATGGTGGTGGCTTCCTCCTAGAAGCGCTGAACCAGTTCTACCCAAGATTTGAAAAACAGAACAACACAGTGGCGAGGAAATCCACCCCTCCACCCAACAATCAGGTGCTACCTCTGCCCACATCTGAAGTGAGGATGACTCTGCTCAGAGTCAACCCACGTAAAGCTGCTGGGCCAGACCAAATACCAAGACCTGTGCTGAGAGATTGTGCCGATCAGCTTTTTGATGTCCTGACCAATGTCTTCAACATCTCTCTGAGCACCACTGTTGTTCCTACATGTTTCAAGGCGTGTAGATGTAGCCACCATTATTCCTATACCGAAAAAAGCAACAGTGACCACTCTCAATGACTACTGCCCCGTTGCACTCACATCCACCATCATGAAGTGTTTTGAGAGGCTAGTCATGCAACACATCAAGTCTACCTGCCACACTGGACCTGATGCAATTTGCCTACCGCCCTAAACGCTCCACGGAGGACGCCATCACCATGCACCTGGCTCCCTCACACCTGGACACAAAGGACACCTATGTCAGAATGCTGTTCTCATTGGCTTCAGCTCAGCATTCAACACAATCATTCCACAGTAGCTGGTAAAGAAACTGGATCCTGGACTTTCTGGTGGGGAAGGGAGGCCACAGGAAGTCGGCGGAAAAAGGAAACGGGACTTCCAGCACCACCCTGCTGAACACTGGAGCCCCCCAAGGCTGCGTGCTTTGCTGTTCACACTTCTGACTCATGGCTGTGCAGCTATACGCAGTTCAAACCACATCATCAAATTTGCTGATGACACAACCGTGGTGGGTCTGATAAGTACAAACAATGAGCTGTACAGAGAAGAGGTGGCTCAGCTCAGCAACTGGTGCGCACAAATTGTCCCTCAATGTGGACTGTAGATGCGTGTAAGAAACTAACGGACAGTTTGTAGGGTAGAAAGAGTTGCAGACTTTACTGAGTGCCTCTGCTAGATTCCCCGCTAGTATATACATCTAATTCCCACACCGGCCACCAGGTTGGCCCCCTTGAACCTGTTGCTGAGCAACCATACAACACTCTACATGGACAAAACAAAAGAACTGATCATTGACTTCAGGAGACCTACAAGCAAGCACACCCCGCTGTTCATAAACTAGGGCTGCCCCCGACTAAAGATATTTCTAGTCGACTAACACTCCTGCATTTTAGCAATTAGTCGAATAATCATTCATTTATGATATTAGTATAATAACTTGCGTATATATATGACAGAACAATGATATAAAGCTAGCATGATATAAAGCATGATAACTTTTTTAGTTTGACATGTAACTGTTAGTTGGTATGTTTTGATAATGAATTATTAAGCAATTTCCTCGCCATAGGCGCCCATTATAAAGAAAAAGCTTAACGTAGCTTAATGTACCAAAACAGATTTTGCTCACATTAAGTTGCAAGTGAGGTCGTCACGGTCCACATTATTTTATCCAATTCCTGCCTTGGGCTTCGGGAAAGGGAAAAATCTATTGACTGTTGGATTTCTGAACTCAACGTTGTCCCTCAATGAAAGTTTGTCAGAGCTCCCCTAGGCTGGCAGCGGTTGTTATACTACGATTGGTCGGTTGGCATTTTGGGGCGGGTGCGTGGAAGCATCAGCCAGACACCTCACCTCTCCCACAAGTGCGCTTTGATGTCTTACACTGCGCTTCAGTGCGACTAACCGACTAATGAAAATGTATTCGACCAAGCCCTCTTCATATCGACTAACGTTAGCAGGTAATTAGTCTTTACCTGCTACAGGGGAGAATTCAACGCAATGCAACTTCACTTCAATCGCGATTTTAAAAAATGTCGCTGTTAGTGGACTGTTGTCTTGGTGAATAACAACGCATATTTCTGCGGGTGTTTAGCATGCAAGATACAGCAAGTTATAATGGAAAGTGAATGGTAAACTGCTCCTTTACAAGCTACAGCAAATGGTCAGTAATTTTGCCTGCATTTGCGATGCAGTACTAGTTTACTTGCATCCCGTGGTTGATGGCTGATGAGATTAGATGCGTAGGTTTTTTGCCTTTACTAGGCAGCCTTGTGACTTAAATATAGCCTGCTTCATTGGACTGAAATTTCAGGAGTCAGGCTACTTCTAGTTTGCTCCTCGTGTAGTTGGTAGCCATATGCTTTTTCAAAACCATAAATCCAAGTATTTGTGCATCATAAATTCTCTACGCCTATACAGAAGACAAGATTTATTATAACTGACATGGAACATGCAAGCAAGCATGTATTCATGAAATGTATAGGCAGCTGCAGATAAAGCTTGCTGTGATAATCAGAGCAAACCTTTTCCATTTAAATTTGTAGGCCTAAGTTAGTTTAAAATATTTTGAAAGGGAGACACGGAAAGATGAATGAATGGTGGTAGATTGTTGCGTTTTACGCACTTAACCTCCAGATATCCCCACGAAGTCTTTATAATTGCAACACAGAGATCACTAACTGTGTGGATTACTTTTGTTACATTTTTCCCTTTATGTGGGTTACCCATTTTTGTGTGGAATATAGGCCTACTGTCGGACTCATGAAACAGAGGTGAGGTTGCTCCTTTTTTCCTGTTTTTTTTTTTTTTTGCTTTTGCTGGTTTTGGAGAAAACTCTCTTGCTTTGATGGACTACTAAGAACTGTACCTTGCTTGGATTATATGAACTGTTGGTGTTTTTTGGTACTTTGGTGGGTTTTTTTTTGTTTTTTTTTCCCCAGCGTTGGACTGAGATAAAAGACTCTCTTTCTCTCTCACGCTCTCCCACTTTACACATTCACATAATAAAAAGGGAAAATAAAAGGAAATTAATCACAGACAACCTCACATGTACAAAAAACACTACACACATTACCAAGGAAGCCCAGCAAAGGATCTACCTTCCACAGTTGTGGAAGGCCCACCTACCCACCCCCATCCTGACAAGCTTCTATAGGGGTACCAGTGAGAGCATCCTCAGCAGTGCCCTCACAGTGTGGTTTGGCACTTTGGTTTCACTGCACTGCTGCAAACCCTGAAGAGGATTGTGAGAACAGCTGAGAAGATCATTAGCCGTGTTCACACTATTGGGCCAAAAGCATGCTGACTTGGGCGAGCCACGCCCCAGTGCGTTCACACTGTCTTGGGGCGTGGTGCCAAGTTAGGCTAATCAGGGCTATTTTCAGGGCTATTCTTGGCCCAGCTCAAACCATCGGCCAAGTAAGGCCAAGTCGGGATGGGGCAGAGGCGATTTCTGAGACTGCAAGGGAAGCTCAGCTTCCCCTAAAATGTCAAAAATTAAATGGTCAAATATGTATGGTTGTGTTAACATTTTATTGACTACAAAAGCGTTAGAACATGTTCATCTCGAAGACGAGATTGTTTAGAATAAGCTAGGCCTACTTATCACAAACGGACAGATTGTTACCTGTTCATACATTCCCATAGCGCCGTTTTCGTCAGTGCTTTTTGTCCATAGAACTACTTCATTGTTTGGTTTAATGGCGGGCGAACAGCATGGTTTTGCCCATAGACGTTGAACGTCCGAGTGATTAGATAGTACATATTTTTTAATTGACTTGAAATTTGACGGTTATCGGATAAATGCCATGATTTTGTCCCGCCCCCGGACACTCAGCGTCTCTGGGGGTGAATGGAGCTGTTCTCGGGGTTGGGCTGGCCTGGACGCTGAGCTTCTGCATGATGATTAGAGGATTAGTTGAGAGGGTGAATCCTGTTTTGATTGACAGGTATGTTGAGATCGGTTGAGAAATATATACCGTCACTTCACTGTTCTGCGTCACGTCAGTCCCATCGCAGATTTTTTTGGCAAAGACAAGCTGTGAACCATTTGCTGCCATTTTGTGTCGGTAATTTACTTACATTTCTCACACTGTAAATAAAACACACCCTTCATATTTCCTTGTTTCAGTTTAACATTATTTCAATAATTTCTCGTTCGAGTTTGATATTGTTTTGTTATATAGTTAAGTTGTTGGCTAGCAAGCTAGTAAGGTGGCAGACAATGGCAGACAATGAATGCTAACGCAGAATTTACATATAAATAAATTGACAAATCTTGTGATGTAAACTGACAATGAGCTTCCCCTCTTTCAAAGACCAGGAGCCGCCACTGGGCTGGGGGCAGCGTCAAGCTTAAAGGTGGACTGTTGTGCAGCCACGAAACAAAATGATGCACAAACAAAATGCTGTATTCAATGTGCTTATTTCGCCGTTGCACAGCCCTAAAGCGTCTCTGCCTCTTTTGCTCTTTGGCCCTGGCATGTCGTTGTTCCCTCAGCTTTGCAGTTTTTCCTCTTTCTTGCTTCATGTATTTGCACTGACTGTATAGCAATGCACTTAACCATCATCTTGGTGTATTTGTATTATGGTCCACATCAGTAACATTAAACACAGCAGTTGTTCCACGCTGTCCACTTCCATTTCTCAGAAGGTTCTTGTTGTTTCTTACAGCTTGCACGCTTTCGCAAAAAGTTACACTTAGTCTCGATTGGATTTTGTGCAGCCCTCCCACACTTTAAAATAGGCAGTGTGATCATGACAGTTTTGCAGTTAGGGGTCTAAGCGTCTTTGAAACGGGACCATAGCCTGACAGTGTGAAGGCACAGCCAGAGGCCAGTGGCACTGGGCCATTAGCACCAATTCACCCGAAAATTGCCTTGGCCTGATCCGGCCCGATAGTGTGAACACGGCTATTGGGACCTCTCTTCCTTGGCTCCCCAACATCTACATTACACAATGTCTGTGCAAAGCCTTAAGTATTGTGAAAGACACCACAAACCCATTTCATTGACTTTTCTCCCTACTGCCATCAGGGAAAAGTTACAGAAGCCCGTACCTCCCTTCAAGGTTTTCCTATGCCCCGTCTTACTGTCTATCGTCTTTTGTCTTGACATACTTTATAGTGTGGGTGCAGTAGATATATGTAGGTGCAGTAGATATAGCTTAACTTATGAAACATACCAAGTAGCCTGAATTTTACAGCGGTGGGAGATGACGATGGAACCAACAAAGTGAAACTTTTTGGCTACCTCGTGGGTGAGAGCGGGAGAGAGCTGCTGGATACGCTAATGGGTGAGACGCCTAGAGCAGCATGGAAAATCGCAGACATCATTAAGAAATTTGATGAACATTGCATGCCTAGCGTAAATTTCTTTTCGAGAAACCAAGGCCCAAGTGAAGGCATAGACTGTTATGTGACCGAATTAAAAGTTTAAATTTAAATTTGTAGGCCTAAGTTAATTTAAAATATTTTGTGGACCATGGATCAGATAACAGCAGAGTATGCAGACGTGTTCAATGGTGATGGCTGCCTTGAGGGAGAGTATCGCCTGGAAATCAACAGCTCAGTGAAACCGGTGCAGCTGCCAAGGCGCCGGGTGCCAGTTGCCATGATGAACCCATTGAAGGCTGAACTGCTCGACCTACAGAAAAGAGGAATCATTGCACCCGTAGAGCGCAACACAGATTGGATTAATGGTATGGTGGTAGTGCAGAAGCAGAATGGGAGGTTGCGAGTGTGTATCGATCCTAGACCCTTGAACAAGGCACTGAAACGCAGCCACTTTCCCTTGCAAACCATCGACGACATTCTCCCAGATCTGTCCAAAGCCAAGGTGTTTTCAGTATGTGATGTCAAAAGCGGCTTCTGGCATGTTAAGCTCGACGAGGAGTCAAGCCTTCTGACTACCTTTGTGACACCGTATGGACCCAAAGTCGACCCGGAAAAGGTGCGTGCCATTGAACAAATGCCGAGCATAACTAATGTGAAATACGTGCAGAGACTGTAAGGCATGGTGAATTATCTAGCAAAGTTCTGCCCTCACCTGTCTGACCACTGTCAGCCGCTGAGAGAACTGACACACAAAGACTGTGAATGGAGGTGGTCAGAGCAACATGAGGAGACGTTTCTCGAGCTGAAAAAGATGATCGCAAACACACTGGTGCTGAAATAGTCCAGAAGAGGAGCTGACTGTGCAGTGTGACGCCTCAGACACAGGCCTAGGAGCAGCACTGGTCCAGAGGGGTAAGCCCATAGCTTTTGCGAGCAGAGCGCTCACACAGACATAAAGGGGCTATGCTCAAATGGAGAAAGAATTCTTAGCAATGATCTTTAGTTTGGAGAAGTTCCACCAGTACACTTATGGCCATAAAGTTGCGGTACAGAGTGATCACAAACCCTTAGAGAATATTATTACAAAGCTTTTACAAAGTGCTCCCAAACGACTGCAGCGAATGATGATGCACATTCAGAAGTGTGATGTGGATGTAGTATACTTACTTACCAGGGAGAGATATGGTGTTGGCAAACACCTTGAGCCAAGCTTACCTTCCAGAATGTTCGGCCTATGGCTCAGTGGAAGCTAAATTAGAGACTAAAATATGGTACAGCACGTGCACATATCTGCAGACTGCCTTAGTTCAATTTGTTCTGCCACGAAAGAGGATGCATCACTGCAGATTCTCATTGATACAATACAGAAAGGCTGGCCAAATGACAAAACAAAGACAGCTAGTGAAATTAGGCCATACTTCTCTTTCCAAGATGAATTGAGCCATCAAGATGGAATAGTGTTCAGAGGCGAACGTTTTGTCATCCCTGATGCACTGAGGAGAGATTACTTGCCATTTACACTCCTCTCATCTGGGGAGGATGAGGGATGCCTACGGAGGGCCAGAGAGTGCATATACTGGCCAATTTATACTGACTTCTGGGAAATTGACTACCTGTCAAACACGAAATCTAAAACGAGAAATTGAAGGCCCACTTTGCAAGACAAGGAATACCTGATGTTGTCATTTCAGATAATGGACCACAATACTCCTCGCAAGAATTCAGTATCAGAATTCAAATGGATCATCCTACTGATGCTATTGGCTTAGGCGAAAATGTTGGCGGAGGGGCGGTACTTATAAGGTGTGGTTAAGCGCAAACCTCGGTTTAACCAAGAACATAAACTGCTCGGACCAGTTTTGGCGTGCAGTGTACATTGCCATGGCAGCATACCTCGGTTTAAACCTATCCACCTTTCGTAGTATGGGTTAATCGGAAAGTTATGCCACACGTGATCAAGTTACTCTCGACGTAATATAAGATAGCCAGTAACCCGCTTCGTAGTACAGGCATGTGACCACTAGGTCTGGTCGCACAGTGGTGAAATCACGGATTCAATCACTTGAACCACTGATCATCAACTGGCGGCCCGCTGAACCGTTCAATCCGGCCCGCGACTGGATTCCAAAATTGTGAAGTTCAAAAAAAAAACAAAAAACACTATTCACACACACTATTAAAGCAACTAAAAATAACAACAACTGAGTCTCTTGTCAGAATAACCACCATTAATCACTATATTTAGGCTACACTCTGAAATCATGGACAGACTCGGACAGACTATGCAGCGTTGAGCATTCACCGTTTCAAAAAAAATAAATGAACGGATATCTTTTCCTCATGCCCTTACTTAACAGTTTCAACAATGTGCTTGAAACTAGCAGACTTCTCACGACTAAAAAAGAAGGAAAAACAATCTGGCACAACTTCAAATAATGCATGATAAATAAATAACCTGGTAGGCCTACCAGAACAAAACACAAATAATGGTTGCAAATCAAATGAACCTTTAAGTGGGCTTGAATTCAAATAACAATGCTGAAACGGGCTACTCACAGTTCTTAATCAATGGCTAAAGATAGATTTCTCACTTTAACTTTTTCACATCAGGCTTGGCCGCTGTCAGACTTATGCGCAAACAGTCCTCCAAAAACTGTGTTGACTGATAAAACCTCACTTTTCGGTTATGTCCGCAAAGCACCCAAACAGCCTGCAGGGATGCACACGTCACTCTGTTGATCCGTTAAAGTTTGGGTAATAATGGCACTTGCACGGGAGTTGGCAGATTTCAATGTGGCGATTTTTCTCTAACCTTGAAATTAGAATGTTTTGTGTTGTGGTGACGGCGCAGATTGTACTCTTTTGCAACAACAACAAGTTTTGCTGCAAATTAGGCATAGGCTACTGGTAACGCAGTCATCATTGAAGGACCTGTTTTCTACATCAACTTTGCGTTTCATGGTCTTTGAGAGTGCCATTTTACCTCTGTTAAGAGACCCTTTATAGGTGATATAGGTGATGGGAGCCTAAATGAAATACCTTCAGTTTTGTAATGAAATGGAAAAAGTATAAACATTAAACATAATGTTATGCCAGAATTAGATTTTTTTTAATTTTCTTCTTGGGGGTCCGGCCCCCAAGTAGACTGTCTGGTAAAACTCTGGCCCTCTGACAAATACAGTTGATGACCCCTGCACTAGTGATTCAAGGACTTTGTGAATCACTAGTGGTGAACCACCCATGGCCTTTGGGGGGAGAAGGAGAAAGTAAATGTGAAAAAAAAAAAAAGACGAGAAATCCTTTGTATGTGTTATGTGTTGTCAATATTGCAAACATGTCAATATGTTCGGAATGTTAATTTTATTAATAACTACAACTATTTTAAGTTCTTCTTTCCTAGGATGTGATTAATATACGGACAGTAATGATTAATACTTAACAGATTAGATTTCCTGTAACAGTTATGAATTATATGGTTTGATTTACATTGTTTACAAGTTAAGTGTGCAATCAAAAAAAAAGAGAGAAAGGATGTATCAATGGAATTGTTCACACGGAGTGTTATGTGTGTTACACCAGTGACTGAGCCCGGGTAGACTTGCGGTTTTGAAACTCCAGTGGTTTGTTAAATAAAACTATACCTCATGCAATATAGGTATATTCTGTAGTCCGTCTGACTGAATAAAAGGCAGAATATAACAGGTAGTATGGTAGGTTGGCCAGACTAAGCTCCTATAAGCTTGTAGTCGCGGAAGCCAGACTACTGTCAACCATGACAAAAGTTATCAGACCTTACGTTGAATTCTGCAAACAAACATGTTACACAAGCAACTGTTGACATTTATTTACAGAACATTAAAAATGCCTATCTCATCTTGTTCATCTGAGAAATGTGCTTCGAACATAGATATTTTATAGGCTTTCTGGTGAATCAAATCAAATGCCTGCTACTGATGGCTCAAAAAAAAACATCTATCAATTAAAAAGTAATTAACACTCTTGAGTAGTTTTTGAAAGTAATTTGTACTTTTACTGAATTATTTTTAACACCAACTTTTACTTGTAATTGACTAAAATTTAACCAATGTATCAGTAGGCTACTTGTACTTGTCAGTATTCTTACCTCCTCAGACTAAAGCATACTGAGGCTGATATAGCCAATGCAGTGTATTCACTGTAGCCTACTGTACTACTACTATATTGTCTACCTCCTTCTCCATAGCTATGTCTTTATCTTAATGCACCACTTGGATCCATGGGCTAATGACAACAATAAAATACACTTCACTTGCCTTGCCTATGATTCTTGCCTACCTTTTTGGTGTGGTCCAGCATTGGTGTCGTATAGTTTAGATCTCCTTTTTCTCAATTTAACTGCCTCTGCAAACTTAGGCTTGTTCCTAAATCGTTCACGTATCTTTTCCATAACGCATTAATATAGGCTACGCTGGAGTGTTACATTTCGACAGGAACTTTATCATACAGCAAAGATCCTTGTCCTGTTCTAAGGCAGCTGCCGTGGCTTCCCATCACTTCCGTATTTAAGTGATGACGTAACATAAAAATAAATAAATAAATGAATGAATACATAAATAAATAAAACTGCAAAAAAATAGAACGTTTTGTTGGACGGAAACATTCATAGCTTTAAACTAGCGTAGGCCTATTGCAACCTAAATAAACTGAATAATTCCATTTTATACATTTGCACATGGCCACCAGTATTTTGTCCCTCTGCCCCTCCGTAACGTTACAATACGACGTAGACCATTGAAGTGCACACCAGAGCCCGTTTACGGAGAGCCCCGCCACTCTATTCACTCCATTCACCCTGATTTTAGCTGCAGTTCACGAAGGGGGCGATCGCGGGCGTGGGCAAAATCAATGGACGTGTATGGAGCTAGACGGCTAAATTGCATGTTTTATTTGTACATCTCCAACAAAGTCCAAATAATATCGTTTTTTTCCGAGAGATCGATATGGGTTGTAAGTCAAAAGGGGAATAATCTGGGAGTCATATCCCTTTTGATTCTTACAGGTTGGACAGTCGTGGACAGTCTCTGCTAGCAGCTGGTTTAGTGTGCGTGACGTCATCGGATTAGTTCAAAAAGTCGTATTTTATCATAACCAAGCGAGTTTTCAAATACGGCGTATGCACTTTTTGTGTATATTTTGTAGTCTGTTTTTATCACAGTATTGCATTTGTTTATAAAGAAAATTATATCCAGAGATATGTAGGAATATGTAGGTGCAGCTCAATATGCCCCCATTCATTTGGCACTCACCCGCGAGCTCACCCAGGGTGCAGTACCAAAACGGAAATGTCGTAGAGTGCTTGTTCTCTGTGTACACGTTCATAATTTTTCGTTGACCTTCTGTCAGCTTCCTAAAGCTAGTTGTTGGTAAGAATGCGAATGTAAACTGTACTAAGACCTTGAGTGCGTATTTAAAATTTTGCGGTCGTGTAGACGCATGGCTATTTGAAGTTTAACGTAGCTGAACGGTCACGATTTTCCATGCAATGTGGTGTAAACAACAACGTTATAATTTAGTTTTAAAATACGACCTGATTTCTTGACTTTTGCAACAGCTTCGTAAAGGACCAGAGAAGAATATAGGCAACGAAAAAATATGGTCTAATAAGATCATCTAGATAAAATAATCTAGAATATGGTCTAATAAGATAGCCTTGTTTCCACCTGTGTGGTTTGAGAAATAATATGCAGCTGCTAACGTCCTATTTCTTTACAGTTTACTTAGAAGATCCTGATGTCATTCTAATTTAGACCTACAGCGAAACCAAGAAACAAACCTAGCATCATGTTCCGGCGAAGGATACCATTCAGTGAAATTGCGGTGGCGACATTGGTTGGAGTAACTGGAGGTATATATGTATATAAACCAATGTTTGAACCCCCCAAGAACCAGTCTGCTGAACTACAGGAAGACAAAGAAGTCAACGTGATATCTGTAATGTTACCGGACAACTCCACATCCTCTGTTGAGACACTGGAGAAATCCAAATGATTGGTCTACTGAATGCAACCAGAAACCAGACATGGGACTCTTCAGAGACATTATTGCCTTATTAAATGCCTGCTTTTCGATCATTATGTTTTGACCTGTAGCCTCTTTTTTGCTTCCCTTTAGTAGGGGGGCAGAATGTTGGACGGACGGACGGACGGAATATATTGAGCTCTGTTAACCCCCCACACTGATATTAACATTACCAACATTTCTTTTCTACCAGCTACACTACACTGACATTTGGCCAGTGTTAAAGAGCAGCTGGTTTCTCTAAAATGGTCACCCAGATGCCAGAATAAACAGTGATTGCTCGTAAGTTGTCACTCTTAATTTACATTAGTTTTGTGGTGTCATGGAAGTGACCAACACTACAGTTTTGACCAATGACTGTTTCTCACATTTGGGTAACCACTACTAACAAAGCAACTTTATACTACAGCTTAGTTGCTTATGGTCTAAAGACAAGGCAAGGCTTTCCTGTCACCACTGTGGTCTCTCACGCTGAAAAAAACTTGCGCCAGTCAATGGATGAAGGCAGAAGTGTATTTTTAAATGGCTCGAAATCATTATATTTTATTAATCAATTAATAACATTACTGCCGACCAGTGTTTATGTTACGTAGGCCTATCGTTAAAAACAAGCTAACATTATTAACAATATCGAGCAAACAGGAGCTAATCATTCTCACCGGAGCTTATCATGGTGTTCAAGGCAAGTCGTAGCGAACAGTTCTAAACCCATATCAAGATAGGTCATCAGAAAAAAAACACAACGTAGGCTTTCTAGCTCTCAAAAAACGCCCAAATCGAGTGTGTTCTGTTTACGTGAACAAGGATTTTCTCTATACAGAGCCATTGAGTTCATCTTGCAATCAGTTAACGGCGTGTTCAAAACCAGTATGGAGATGAGGTTGCCAGGTCAATCGATACAAACAGGTGACTTTGCGGCCTGACTCAATGGAATATTCGGAAGAGAGAACTGGCAACCAGCAGTGGATTGTACCAGTTGATCTCGATTGGCTGTAACCCTGTATGTGACCAAATATTTAGCAACGTTGTTCTGCGGTCCACATACAGTCTGTTCAGTGACGTCATCTGCTCACTCGACACCACACAAAAAAAAATCTCCTCGGATCTGCACGATTCACATAAACGGCCCATATTGATTTCAAATTCGCCGAAAGGTGAGGGATTGGCATGCCTGTATACAAACTAATCTGTGCCATGTGCGAATTCAACCACTGAGGTAGTTCTACTTTCTGCCAAGCTGCAAGTGGATTACACACTGGAGAAGAAAAGAAAAAAAAACACTTAGGCTACAATCTCGTGTGGACCATGTTTTAACTCCCCTGACGTGATGATCTGTCTCTGGCCTCTTTACACCTGACAAATGACAGTGGAATTTAACACAAATAGGATTTAGGCCTATAAACGTTGAGACCATAGACTGCATAGGCCTTTTGTACAATGTGATTGATATTATCCAGTACGTAATTTTGTTATTGAATGCATTAGGTAAATAAAATATGATTAAAGTTGTCACATCACAAAATAGCCTTTTCTGAAGAGGGTGTAGAGTGGGGAAGTGTGTCTGTGTTTTTTGGGGGTGGAAGGTGTGCTGTGAATGGGAGTGACTAAGGGCAGGGCAAACAAGGTCTTTGGGTTGATGGGTGTTTTGGGTGGATTGTTATGAGTGGACAGATATTGGTCCAGGGAGTAGTGGGGTATGTGTAAAATATAAGTCAGAAGCCTGTGTGCCCTTTTTGATGTTTGTGACACTGTGCAAAGTAGGATAGTGGGATATGGCCTGAAGAAGATACTTCTAAGTAATGCTAGGGCCTCACTTAAAACTGTGTTGCCTACATATTATAATGTGCATACATATTTTTTCATAGTAGCCTATTTTCGTCCAAAAAAACTGCATTTGTTGTCCGTTAGCAGTACAGAAAAAGTACTTCTGCACTGGTGGCTGGTTATACTGTCCCTACTTTCTTTTTATTATTAGGCCCACTGTGTGTATGCACAAGCCTCCCCTTTATCCAAAAGTGGGCTACTGCAATATTTTCTAGTCCAAAAACAACAAAAAAAACATTATGTAGTACAATGCAGTAGGCCTACTTTTCTAATGCAGTTTCTGTAGGCTTAAATTCTACGTGTAATAGTCTACTGTTAAAAAAAGTAAAAAAAAAAAAAAATTGTTAAAAAAACAACTGATTTTTTTGGCAACGGTAGCCTACATAGGCAAAAAAGTTTTATATATCTCAGTGGTTCGAACAGGCCAAGGATGAGAAGAGTGATGATGCTACCTGTAAAACACTAAACAGAAGTGTAGATGACCAAGATGGTTGTATCCTTGAATTTGCTTAGCTGTCTGGGCTTGCTAGGTCTTGAGTCATTGATATAACTATTAAATAAATTTGGAAATTTAGTCTATTAATAAACTACATGAACAAACCACAAGATGGGGCTAGCTGTCAGAAATTTGGAGATGGACTAAAGTTTGATTGTGTGCAGGTTTACAAATAGTCTACAATTATTCACAAGGAATTTAGCATATAGTTGCTGTTGGACAGTCAATATACTAACGAGACTGTTCTTTTTTATTACTATTATTCAATCCTTGCCATTTCTAACCCACTGTTAGTGTTTTTATAACCCATCAGCCTCATGGTCAGACTTCTGTAGCAGAGGGAGGGGCGCGATTGAATAAAACGGGAAGTGATGTGAAGTTGGCAAAGTGGCCTAAACGAGCTCTTAAACACGGAATAATCGCCGAAGATCTGAAATATTCATTACTCAAAGGAAAGGCAAATTATCACAGACGTATCCCGACAATTCCAGCGTCGACGAATCCGGCATCCAGTAGCCTAGGTTAACAGTGACAGTGGCGCAGTGGCAAGGGTAAGTGGTTTCAGCAAAATGTAGTCTAACTTCTCAACATCTGCTGGATGAAGTTGTAGTAACGGTTATGTTTTCCTGTCTAGTCTTTTTACTACAGTTAAACGAGCTAAAACTCACTCAAATTGGCAATTTAGACGTGTCTTTCTGTAATTGTCATTCTAATAAATAAACGAACTACAGCTGTTTAAAATCGCACCATTGGCCGCTTGCGTTTTTAAATAGTCTAAGCCAAGACACGTGCATACAATGCAAATTTTTAGGGCTACATTTACGCATTACACCTGAACGTTCTATTTGCAGATTCGTTCAAAGAGCCTGTCCTGTAAGTCTAGTATATTTTTCACGTGGCGTAGGCTACAGTATAAGGGACCAACTTGCCATTAACCAGTTGAAATGGGTAAATGAGCCGCAAGCCAACGTGAGATAAATATTAAGAACTTAATTGGGGTAATTTGCCCCCTCCCCACCCCTTACCTCTAAAGCAGGAAGTTAAGACATGTAAACAACCAAGTCTAGTTTATTCACGTCTAATCAATGTTTCATCCAGCCTCTTTTTTTCTGACACTACACGAGTGACCTATAGGCCTACTGGTGTGCTGCCATGTAAAAAAAAAAAAAAAAAACTAGGGTAAATATTTTCTTTACACAAACTATGTCAGTGTATTTGGTTTAGTTAAATTCGTGTAAATTATTTGTACAATTGAGAAAATATAATTCTGTTTGTCCCATCTTGCCTTTGCTTGTAATATAATAGCAGAGGGTTGTAGAAAATGCAGTCTCATGGAGGTGTTGAATCTGTGTTGAGCCAGACATGTTTATTATATTGTTGGCTTGGCCTAATATCTGGGGTCACCTGACAAGCTTGAGCACATGAGGTCCAGCTAAGGATTATTGGATGAGCATATACTTATGTGGCATGCTTTTTCCCTTTAACTTAGTGTTAAAAATTCTTTATTGAATTTTGTTTCTGTGATTACTTCTGGAGTTGTATACATTATGTGGTTTATATAGTTTAATATATTTAAACATTCACCACATTCAAAAAGTTTGTTTTTTCATAGTCAATGCAATTAAGATTTTATGAAGTTAAAAAAATATGTTGGCACACATTGGGTCTTGTTTAGCTTGCTTTAGTGGATGTCCTTGTTTATTTAGTCTTTACATTTCCATTTTAGTTTCAGTTTTTCTGTTGCTTGCATAGGTAATGAACATTCTTACTAGCATTAATTTAGCATTGCTAAGCTATGAAGGCCTGCCAAGAGATGTAAGGATGAAGAGAATACTCTTTACGCTTTACTGAGACTTTAGGTCTTATTTGTAGCCCTGCTTAGTGGTCGAAATTAGAGATGTTTTAGCATGTTGCACATTCGTTTCAATATGTATTAGTTGTCTGTACGTTTTCATATTTATTCACCAAAAGAAAACCACACAGTATTATGTGGACTAGATGGTCCTGATTCCATATTAAATGGTAGTCTGCCCTATTGATTAAAGACACACTCAACATAACACATCTCACTTGCTTATTTAGAAGAGAATCATGTATTCCACAACCAACATTGCACTATGGATACAGCCATGTAGCTGGTGCCCCACCCATCCTTACGGCTTGAGTCGCAGTTCCACCATTCTTTTTTTCTTCTTCTTTTTTCTGTCTTGGAATTTGGTTGTTTTGTGACATTGTGGTGGTGGTATATATAATATATATCTAAGCATTCCTCTCTTTTGTATGAGTGCTATACCTAAGCCTGGAGTACTGTGCAGTTTTTCAAAACCTCTTTCTAAATTGGCTGCTAGGCGTTGCTTTTCACTGACAACAGTTTGTTGCTTAATATTGGCAAAGACTGTCATCATTGCTGTTGAGCTGTTCAGAACAGGAATTAAATCCATGTTGAGGCATGATTATGAGCATACTGAAGAAAATTTGGGGAGTGCTTTCTGCTAGAAGGAATTCTTTAAATGTCATTCTTGGATGTTATAATTTCAGGAATCTGCTGTGTTGGTTTTTATTTTGTCTTTAAAAACTACTTTTTTCTCCCTTGCTCAGGCCTTGTGGAGGATACAATGTCAAGACCAAGCAGTAGACTAAGTGATAAGCTTGCACTGTGGTTAGGCCATATCTGCAGCTTTTGATTCACTCGGAAGAGAGCTTTGTTAATCTGATCAGCCAGAGATGACTTGTGCAGACTAAACTGCACTGTACTGTACAGGTAACTCAAGTCAGTAAAGCCCACTGCAAACATTCACCATGTGAATTTGTTGGCTACCTGTTATGTGCAATATATATAGCAGTCTAACTTCTGATAATACATTGTTTCTCAATATACTTGTCGAAAAAGAGAGCTATGTTTTCTTTATTAGAGAATTCCAGTACATGGACAAAATTAAGTTCAGTGGGAGTGCTCAACTTCATTGAGTGGGTGTGCTCAAAGAAATTGAAACTGCTCCAGCTGGCCAAAAAAAGGGTAGTGGTCATTGACCATTTATGGCAAATACCACTAGCTAGTTAATGTTGGTGTGATGTTGTGATTTTTTTTTTATAGGTCTATTCTTCCTTTATCCTTTTTATATTCTTTAGTTTCATTCGTTAAACAGAAGGAACTCTATAGCAGAAATACCATATTTTCTTAAATTATGCCTGGACTTAAATAATAACCGGCCCTGATTTAATGTCCGGGGACGTGGCCGTGGTATGTGCATTTAAAAGCCAGCCTGATATACAGGCTGGGTCAAAAAATGAAGATATTTGGCAAATGCATGGAAGAAACAACATTTTTTTTTATTTTTATATAAATAAACTAGCCTAAACTATGACACCCGGAGGAAAATTTGACATATGGCTAAATCATGGATATGATACAAAAAACATTTAAAGTATGTTGACTGTCACTGAAACTTTATAGAAGTGAAGACGACTTTATTCCTTGCTTGAGGGAGGCCCTGTGCTTATGGTACCAAGCAAGTACCAAGCATTTCAAAAGAAATGGCGTAATGTAATTGATGCAATAATAAAAAATCATAACCTACATGTAACCTACATGTAACTTACCGAACGCGGTACAATAGTAGACTCTGCTTACACATCAATAAGAAATAAAGGCCTGCCTGTTATTACAGCCTGCCTAAAATTAAGGCCTGGGCTTTGAGTAGCAGGAGATACTGTACAGTAGATTTAGCTTAGTGTGTGTGTGTGTGTGTGCGTGTGCGTGTCTTACCACCACCACCAAAGACTTTAAGCTGCTTATGACTCCTAACCCTGTGATCATATGATTTTCATCCTTTGCAAGACCAGGTCTACCACAGTTGTTACAAAGTAACTTTGTAAACCATTAATGGATTGATGGGGAAAAAAAATCCTAGTCATTCAAAATTGTTAGCCTTTTTTGCTAAAGGAGACTGCAAACAGTCAGTGTTCATTTATCATATCCAAATTTGGCTGTAACAGACCCATGTATACATTTGAACATTATTTTGTAGATTTTTAGTTAAGATTTGGTGTTGAGAGGGGGTGGACGTAAAAACCCATCTTTATGTGTGAGAGAACTAGGTGATGAAATGAGCTCTTCATTTCATTGTCCAAACAAAACATTTACAGATAGTGTAAAAATAAGTGCCCAATTATCTATATTCTGGCAAGTCTAATCTGGAGCACCTAACTATGTTGTGCTTCCTTGTAATAACTTTGTAAACTGCCTTATTTTAATATACTTTCTTATACTTCCTGTTACAGTACATAGTCAGCTAACGTGAGGAGTCATGTCTGCACATGAACCAACATCTAATAGGCTAAAGTGTGTCAGACTTGGGGTGATGTTTGGTTAACCTTTTGCTTTGGTACCAGGCTCTTTTGGCTTGATCTCAACTGTGAGGTCAGGATATATCCGATCATCATAACCATAACCAATTTCAGGTCTTCAGTGAACTGTGGCATAATGTATATTGTCTGTTTTGTCGACAGGGCAGAATACGATACTCACTATGTCTGATGGGGACTATGATTACCTCATCAAATTCCTAGCCCTTGGGGATTCAGGGGTGGGGAAAACTAGCTTTCTCTACCAGTACACGGACGGAAAGTTCAACTCGAAGTTCATCACTACTGTGGGAATTGACTTCAGAGAAAAGCGAGTGGTATGGTTCATAAATGTTATTTTTGAGCCTGATTTAATGCCCCCAGAACACAGCACTAGTTAGGTCACAGTGTGTAGTTCAAGCCTACAGGAAGTGTATGTGCGTTTCTGTGTCATGGATGTTGAAGCTTTTCATACATGCTAATGAAGGTCTAATCGCAATGCTAATACTCTTTGATAAACCAAAGCTGTGTGAATGTAGGTTACCAACCCAGCAAATTCCTACCCCATTTCCTACCACCCTTCGAATAAACATGAAAGGCAGAAAATTCATCCTTAAACAGAGGTACTAGAAAAAGTTTCAGCAGGTTGGGCCATTACCTTGACTCATCAAGAAACGTTGATTAAAGATTTTTGTTTGTATGCACACCCTTCACAACCCTATTGGTAGACACATCAACCTAATAATGCCTAAGCCTAAAGCCAACTTTCTGCCAATTTCTGGGATTTTATGTTCAGAGTTCTCCAATGAGTTATTGTTTCAGTGAGACATCTAAATGGAATTTCAGCAACTCATGATGCTCTTGTCACACTGCTTGTTTGAGACGGAGAACACTCCTTAAGTGTAAACAGTTAACGACTTTTTCAAACAGTTTACCACTTAATCAAACATAGACGTCATAATGTTACCTCTCCTTAGTAGTGTCACTAATCAGAATTTGAGTTCCTCTTTGCTTGTAGAAATGGTAAATGAGAGTGGCTACCATTTATAGTGTATGTTAGAGGTTGTGTGTAATTACTATTATTATAAGTGTTTTTCCTTTTAATTTCTAAAGGTGTACAAATCAAGTGGTCCTGATGGCACAACAGGTAGAGGACAGAGAATTCACCTTCAGTTATGGGACACAGCTGGACAGGAGAGGTATTTATTCAAGTCTATCTTTCACTCACTTGAAAAAGCAGCTTTGCTCAATTCACTCAGGAGGTGTTTCCTTCCCCTCTCCATATTCTCAGGTTTCGGAGTTTAACAACAGCATTCTTCAGAGACGCTATGGGCTTCCTGCTCTTGTTTGACCTTACTAATGAGCAGAGTTTCCTCAATGTCCGAAACTGGATGAGTGAGTTTAAAAGAATGTCTTTAATGTGTAACACTCAAGCACACAAGATGAGATTTCTACTGTTGCTGCTTCTACTCCTATTTGGAGTCAGTAATATAACACACAATCAGTAATGGCTGTTACGATTTACAGGCCAATTACAGATGCATGCTTATTGTGAGAACCCAGACATTGTCCTCTGTGGAAACAAGAATGACCTGGAAGACCAAAGGGCAGTCAATGAGGACGAGGCTCGGGAGTTGGCAGAAAAATATGGGTGAGCGTCGTAACATTGGCTTAAGGGCCTCACACATTTGCTAAGAGGGCAGTGGCAAACCTTTGTTTGTCAAGAGACATGGAAGCAATTCTAAGAGAGGTAAACAAAGCCCTCCTTAGAAAGTAAATGTTTGCATAATGTCTTAATTGAGTACCCTTTCAGCTAGTCATCAGTTCCACTGGGAGGTGCTACATTATCTGGCATCACAATTTAACTATGTGTCAAGCATGTGTTGCTCTATGATGGCCTAGTTTTAACTCCTAGAAATGTTCTGAACCTGCTATAGGCACCAGTGTGACTTAAATGTGATTAAGTGTGTGTGTGTGGGGTCTTATTTAATAGACACACCCTAGAAATACACACGCATGAAGAAATCAGAAGCCCAAAAAAGTTATGTGTAATAAAGTGAAATTGCAAGGGGGAAAATATACACACCAACGAAAAAAAGCGAAACATGGTCAGAAATCTATAAGCAGTTTGAAGATGATTTTGCCTCCCATCTGCGCATAATATGAGCCAGGTTAGTACATTTAGCTGGAAAATCCAAAACTTCTACCCTGGGAGTGTGAAACAAGTGGGTCTATTTGGACGGACAGTGCAAACCTTTGTGGAAACTTTAGAGCCCACAGAACCATAAATCAGAATGGCCGCCATCTTAGAGAGCTACTTTTTCATTTCTAATTTCTGACCAGTGTTTGTTTTTTAGTCTTTAGATAGATAGATAGATTGATAGATATACTTTATTTATTTTTTTATTTATTCAAGGTCCCAGCAGCTTAAAAAATCACACACAACATATACTACAGTGTACACAGGATGATAAGAAGCAAATTAACAAAACAACATGACTAGATCAACATTACTAAAAAGAACAATAGAATACAAATACTAAGGGTAGAGATGCGCATGAATGTACTGTGGTCCAGTATGAGGTGTGTGTCAAGGTAGTAGTGCAACAGTGCAAGGTTAAAAGTCTAGTGACCAGCAATAAATATGTGCATATGTAAAATGGGCAATAAAAA
Organism: Limnothrissa miodon; assembly: GCA_017657215.1. Taxonomy (NCBI): domain Eukaryota; kingdom Metazoa; phylum Chordata; class Actinopteri; order Clupeiformes; family Clupeidae; genus Limnothrissa; species Limnothrissa miodon. Next base: position 311,190 of record JAGFZM010001271.1, read on the forward strand.
TATAAGCATAGCAATATATATAAGTAAAAATATATATAAGCAAAAATATAAGCATAGCTTTACTCACAATACTTATGTTCATATACAATAAAGCAAAGGTGCCCTTTGTGATTTTCTGCTACCCTACTTACTGCAACAGATTAATGCAGCATCAGGGTTCCCTGACCTCTCACCTTGACGACTTCTCCACAAATCATAGGAAGCACAAATAAATATCCTATCCTATCACTTTAAACTGCACAAAACGCATTAGTTGCACATAATATAATATCTTTCGGTAACACCTTTTTTTTTTAAGGTTCACCTGTTAGCCACTAATGCATACCATACATACTGATTTGTAATACAGACATTAAGTAGAAGTCAAGACCTACGCCTAATTCATTATGAGCAAGAATATTGTAAATAAATGTCTGACAAATGGCCAATGTTGCTTAACTCATACAAGCTTTACAAGTCACTTATACAGACATTGGATATGTGTCAGTGGCTAATATGTGAACGTTAAAATAATGTGTTGCTAATCTTTTCAGCTAAAAACATTTATTCAGTTGAATGGTCTGTACTTTATGGCCTTGAGACCCTTGCAGGTGATTTTCCTGTGATCTTCCTGTGATCTTATCCAGAGCCAAATGGTCTTCCCCCTAAAATGAAAAATTCCAGGCCGGCCTTATTCTCCAACATATGCACACCTGGTTAACTTTGTGTCTTCACACCAAATTGTTCTACAATGTTTTTTTTTTTTTCCAGATTATTCTAACAGTGGTAATCTTTATTATTTGGAACAGAATTCCGTACTTTGAGACAAGCGCTGCAAATGGGGAGAACGTGAGCAAGGCTGTGGATGTTTTGCTGGACCTTATCATGAAGAGGATGGAACGCTGTGTGGACAAGTCCTGGATCCCTGATGGCACTGTGCGCTCCAACGGCCACAGCACCACAGACCTCGTTGAATCAAAAGACCCAGACAAAGGCAAATGTGCTTGTTAAGAGTTCAAACAATAACCACCTTTCATGACTCCATTTTTTTATCATTGAATTTGACAGAGATATGCTGTAGAAGGAGTTGCCCTTATATTTAATTGAGAATACATAAGGAGATGGTTAGTGCAGCTAATGGCAACTGCCATCATTCTAATTTTATATCTATACAGTATGTTATACCACTGCATTATGATTTTTTTAAGTGATCATTATATAGTAGCTTAGACATGGTCTATTTCTCACAGTTAAAAGTGTCTTTTTAGATCATTTGTGTAGAATGTAATGTGCAATGGAAAAAAAGACAACGCTTAAGGTAATTGTTCTCCTAGCAGGTTAACTTGATTTAATTGATGTATCTTGAAGAGCACACTTAAATCGTAGACTCTACTCTTCTGAATTGGTGTATTTTTGGCACATTTCTGCAGTTAGCATATCTTGACATCTTGGATGTATATTTGCCAAGTATGGTTCCATAGGCTAATATTTTATATCATGTGCACAGGGTTACTCTGGGTTCCATGTCTACTGTATTGTCTGCAACACTGTATCAACACTCTTTATGCCAAATATGGACACCAAATTCTTTATTCCAAGAAAAAATAAATATATTTTATTATTTATTACATTTATTTGTTTGATCAATAATGACAGTGGGCTGTTACCCTGCGGGTTGAAAATAGCTGCATTTACTTTAAAAAAAATCTCACACAACATATACTACAGTGTACACAGGATGATAAGAAGCAAATAGCATATAGCAAATAGATAAGAAATAGCATTTATCATCAGGATTTCTCCTTCGCATCTAGCCTGCTTCTGACTGATTTATTATTAATATTATTATTATTATTATTATTATTATTATTATTATTAGCTAAAAGTCTAAACTTTGAGATACTGCACCCATAGGTGACACTATAAAATGAAATTTCCATTAGAGCCCATATGTCCATACCAGAATTGCAAATACTTAAAATTCTGCATAACCTTAATCTCTATAGTACTATGCATCTTTCATCCATTTCCCCGCAAAATCCCATAAAAGCCAAAGTGAAACTAAAATTTCACAGGCCACAAATTTTGTTAAATCTTCACCAAAATTGGTAGAGACCATCTAAGCCTCACAAGTTGTTGATATCTCACTGAAAGTGATGTCATTTTGAAATTGTGCACTAGCACTTCTCAAACTACTATGAAATCCGGGACGGGAATAAATAAATCCATAATATCCATACCAAAAATCCACAAAAAAATCCATACCATAAATACCAGCTCAAGAATTTAAAAGTACAATAACAGCGGGTAAATCTATTTGTTCTGCAGTTTTTTAAAAGAAATCTGCGTCCAGATGGTAAAAGGGAGTACTCTAAGAACAGGGGGTGGTTGGGGTCAGCTCAAATTGCTTGGGCTTTTTTCAGGGACCATATAGTGCCGCTTGACCTTAAAGGTCTCCTTCCAAAATAAACCGTTTAAGACTTGATGTTTTTACATTACCATAGGTCAGCCCAAGTTGTACTTTTATGCTCAACTTCTAAATGCTCTCCTACCCCTGTAGTCTGTATTTGCCTGTGATAGAAAACTGCCGGGAAAAACGAGCAAATCGGAAAAGCTGTACAAATGTACGTCAATTTTAACATTAGCTATGCAGTTAACCCGCCCTCAAGAAACGTTAGGCTGCCTGCAGACAGACCCACTAGATGGAGCGTCACAGTGTTGTTAGCCAATCAGAGGCGATACATTGGCATATCATTAATATTCATAAGAATCCTCTCGAGCTATCCCTGCTCTCGTTTTCACCTAACTAAAATAGCTTGAAACAAGACAACCACAGCATATTTTTTGTCGAAACCAACTCTTATGACATTATTTTAGATAAGAGACCACGACAAAATTAATGACAATACGATGGAATGAGATCTTTAATACAGCCCTCAAAGGTGCGTAACAGTAAAAAGACTTAAGTCAGGAGAAGAACACGCATAAGGAAACTTTCCATGAGGAACGGCCCGATTTCAGGGTTGCTCTGCCTAGAAAGAAACTGTGCTAGGCTTGCTGGTTGGTGGAAGGAGTGCAGGAGGAGAAATGGACAAAATATCTTCATAAGAAACACATTTCTTTCTCTCAAGTGTCAGTTTGTGTCCTATAACGTGAAAATAATAATTAAAATTGATGATTATGATGATGTCATTCATTCAGCCTAAGTCTTAGTTTCAGTGTACTCACTCCAATTTGTATGTGTCCCTCTCCTTAAGATAGGCCTCTACTAAACGTGTGCTGTCTTGGGGAAAGGAATGACTACGAGGACAAAGAGAAGGTTCAGCTTCATTTGTGGGCTGCTGACATAATTTAAAAATGACATTGCTTTTACCAGTAGCAATCATATGCCTGACTGATACTGTGCAAACCCACTTACAGGTTTTTTTTTTTTCCTTCTTGATGTAGTCTGCATAGTCTGGTCAGCAGATGGTGCTGTGTTGCTTTTGTCAAGTTTGGGTGTGGCATTAAAAAGGAGAAAAATGGCTGCTGTTAAGGTAAATTTAAACACTTACGCCAGCCAATCCTTACGCCAGTTTCTCCTAAATATAAACCATTTTTACAGCTTAAACAATGCTGTGCTTGTCCATTTAATGGTATCTGGTCAATCAGCCAAATAGGCTGCATTGTTGGTGCCTTTAAGAATTTAGTGGAGGATGGCCTGCAGCACCATACAGAGGAATGCAGCCACTGGAGGGAGTTTAGATTTCAGCAGCAGTAAGTGATGTGCCAAGAGCTCCATTGGGCAAAGCTCTGCAGCAGATTGCAGGAAATGACTTTAAATACACACACATAAGGCCTTCTTAACCAGGCTCCTCCACCACACTGGCTCATTTCAGTGTTATTGTTTCAACATAAGGGCTTTATTTTAACTGTCCTATACAGAATTCACCACTGTACTTACCACAGACTTTTACAAATTCTGAAAGTCTTATTTTCTAGAACCAAGTACCCATGCCTTAATTCCTGACATAAACAGCAATCTTTCTTCTATAAACAACATCCTCACATCTCTTTTGCTGCATCATGTACAAGTAGGAGCCAACTGTGTAGACCCTGTACAGTGTAGCATTCCATCAGTGGCTCATGCACTTTAATATCCTTGCCTAAAGGTAGTAGTAGTAGTCGCAGTACGACAAAAAGGAGACCTGAACTCCCTGTGGGTCGTTGTTTCCTTGATCAGTTTCACTGGTGAGCTGTATGTATGTATGATGGAGAGCATAACTGCCTCAGCATTACAGGCTCTCTTCCTCTTCAGTCAAAGGCTACATCTTCAGATAGAAAGGATATGGCTGCAGCATACCTCCATTCTTTTGAACCCCTAACTTTCTGCTGTGAAGCACTATGTTATGCTTAGAAAATGCAAAATATTCAATACCAGTATTCCCTATAGACTATCTCTGGACAGGTTTTCATCTGTAGTGTGTTGTGAGGTGTAGTGTGTCCATGATGGTAAAGAGGCAAGTGAGGCTTGTTCACAAAGCCAGGCTTATCAGTGGAGCTTTTGATGCCCCATTGACAGCTGAATGAAACCTCCATCTGAAGATGATAGTCAAAATACTGTGAGTTGGTGCAGAGAAAAGTATAAGTAAGGGAAACCACGGGACACTCACCTTACTTCTGTGATTTATCTTTTGACCTACTGAGAGTTAACCAGCAGAATAACAAGCCTCTATCTGGAGCTAGGATGACCAGCAGCTCATAAAATAGTGTTATGTATCTAGGGGAATTATGGGTCCAATTAGAAGTGTAATTTACCCCCGCTGCTTTCAACATGGTGTATTGATCTCCATCATGGAGCTAGTGATTTATCAGATAATGCAGGAAAAATGTATGCAATCCATATGGGGTCACGAAAGCACATTACGAAGTTAAGGAAATTTAATTGTGTCTGCATTTAGAAGAGGTTATTCTTTTAGAAAATCACAGAAGTATTAGGATTTGTACTGTAAGGAAAGTGATGCTGCCAGACATTTTGTTAGAAATCTTACGCCTAATGAACTATCCAGTCTAGACACCATGAATAAAATGTGTCTTATTTTGTGTTACTGTTTTGGGCATTTTTAAAATACCAGAAAACACACAGTGAATGTCCAACACTGTACTGTGGATGTAGCAGAGATCCACTTGTGCTAGTCCTGCTCCTGGCTAGAACACACAACACAGCAACCTCAGATCTGGAGGTGAACAGCCCAGCCCAGGAAGCCCAGGCTTCTAGTTAACCAATTATAAAGTTCTTTGAAGTTTCGGGACGAAAGGTTTTACACATTTCATGCATGCAGCTACCCTGGCATACATTACATTCACCATAGTCATGTACAGAATGATAGAGTTGGGAGATTGTTGGGACAGTGTTGAACTCAGAGTAGATAGATAGATAGATAGGTACATGGATAGATAGATAGATAGATAGATAGATAGATAGATAGATACTTTATTGATCCCCAAGGGGAAATTCAAGGTCCCAGCAGCTTAAAAAAAAATCACACACAACATATACTACAGTGTACACCGGATGATAGGAAGCAGATCAACAACATGACTAGATCAACATTACTAAAAATAACAATAAAAATATATAAAAATAAAATATATATAAATAAAATACAAATACTATGGGTAGAGATGCGCATGAATGTACTGAGGTACATTAAGGGATGTGTGTCAAGGTAGTTGTGCAATGAGTCCAGTAGTGCAATAGTGCAAGGTTAAGTCTATTGACAAGCAATAAATACACTCAACAAAAATATAAACGCAACACGCAACGCTCCGATTTTTTATGAGATGGACTTAAAGATCTAAAATTCATTCCAGATACACAATATTACCATTTATCTCAAACATTGTTCACAAATCAGTCTAAATGTGTGATAGTGAGCACTTCTGCTTTGTTGAGATAATCCATCCCACCTCACACGTGTGCCACATCAAGATGCTGATCTGACATCATGAGTAGTGCACAGGTGTACCTTATACTGCCCACAATAAAAGGCCACCCTGGAATGTGCAGTTTTGTCTCACAGCAAAATGCCACAGATGCCACAAGCATTGAGGGAGCGTGCAATTGGCATGCTGACAGCAGGAATGTCAACCAGATCTGTTGCTCGTGCATTGAATGTTCATTTCTCAACCATAAGCCATCTCCAAAGGCGTTTCAGAGAATATGGCAGTACATCCAACCAGCCTCACAACCGCAGACCACCACCACACCAGCCCAGGACCTCCACATCCAGCAGATTCACCTCCAAGATTGTCTGAGACCAGCCACTCAGACAGCTGCTGAAACAATTGGTTTGCATAACCAAACAATTTCTGCAACTGTCAGAAACCGTCTCAGGGAAGCTCAAGCGCATGCTCGTCGTCCTCATCGGGGTCTTGACCTGACTCCAGCTCGACGCCGTAACAGACTTGAGTGGGCAAATGCTCACATTCGATGGCGTCTGGCACGTTGGAGAGGTGTTCTCTTCACGGATGAATCTCGGTTTACATTGTTCAGGGCAGATGGCAGACAACGTGTGTGGTGTCGTGTGGGTGAGCGCTTTGCTGATGTCAATGTTTTGGATCGAGTGGCCCGTGGTGGGTGTGGGGTTATGGTATGGGCAGGCATCTGTTATGGACGAAGAACACAAGTGCATTTTATTGATGGCATTTTGAATGCACAGAGATACTGTAATGAGATCCTGTGGCCCATTGTTGTGCCATACATCCATGAACATCACCTCATGTTTCAGCAAGATAATGCACGGCCCCATGTTGCAATGATCTGTACACAGTTCTTGGAAGCTGAAAATGTCCCAGTTCTTGCATGGCCAGCATACTCACCGGACATGTAACCCGTTGAGCAAGTTACGACATGTATACGACAGCGTGTACCAGTTCCCACTAATATCCAACAACTTTGCACAGCCATTGAAGACCAACGTTCCACAGGCCACAATTGACAATCTGATAAACTCTATGCAAAGAAGATGTGTTGCACAGCAAGAGGCTGGTCACACCAGATACTGACCGGTTCTGAGTCCCCAGACCCCCAATAAAGCAAAAAACTGCATATTCCAGGGTGGCCTTTTATTGTGGGCAGTATAAGGTACACCTGTGCACTACTCATGATGTCAGATCAGCATCTTGATGTGGCACACGTGTGAGGTGGGATGGATTATCTCAACAAAGCAGAAGTGCTCACTATCACACATTTAGACTGATTTGTGAACAATGTTTGAGAGAAATGGTAATACTGTGTATCTGGAATGAATTTTAGATCTTTAAGTCCATCTCATGAAAAATCGGAGCAGAAACAAAAGTGTTTATTAGAGTAGAGTATATTTTTGTTAAGTGTATGTGCATATGTAAAATGGACAATAAAAAATATCAGCATAGCAATTTAACGGTTCTAGTATAAGTATATGGACAATAAGATAAAAATAAAAATAGCCTAGTAATATAAAATTACAGCATCAGTGCAAGGATAAGTCTATATAAGTCATATACAGGTTCATGCATCAATCAAGTATGCAGGTCAAGTATGAAGTTACAGTGTGAGGAGGAGTTGTGCATGTGGGCTAATGTAGCCAGGAGGGTCCCTAGTCAGTGTCAACAATACACAGTATTGTAGAAAAATGTCTTGCAAGTGTATAAGAGTGTTCAGGTGCAGATAGACTATGCAGAGAAGTCCAACTCTCCTTTTCCTTTCAGTTAAGCATTGTAGAGTTGTATGGCCCTGGGTACAAATGACTTCCTAAGTCTGTCTGTTGTGCATGTCAGGGAGCGTAGTCTCCAGCTGATCAAGCTCTTCTGCTGCATGATAGTGCTGTGGAGTGGATGACAGTCATTGTCCAGGATGTTGAGTAGCTTGTTCAGGGTCCTTTTGTCTGATACTGAAGTGATGCACTCCAGTTCAGCTCCCACAACAGATCCAGCTTTCCTTACCAGCCTGTCCAGTCGCCCAGCATCCCTCTTCTTAGTGCTTCCTCCCCAGCATGCCACTGCATAGAAGAGGACGCTGACAACAACAGACTGGTAAAACATCCAGAGAAGCTTGCTGCAGACGTTGAAGGACTTCAGCCTCCTCAGGAAGTACAACCTGCTCTTCCCCTTCTTGTAGAGTGCTTCTGTGTTGACTGACCAGTCCAGTTTATCGTCCAGATGTATTCCCAGGTACGTCCAGATGTATTCCCTGGAATGTGTATGTTTTCACCACCTCCACATTAACTCCCTCTATGGTGACTGGCACCAGGGCGGGCTTTGACCTCCTGAAGTCCACCACCATCTCCTTGGTCGTGGCAGTGTTGAGTTGTAGGTGGTTGAGTTTGCACCATTGCACAAAGTCCTCCACCAGGCTCCTGTATTCCTCCTCCTGCCCATTCCTGATACAACCCACAATTGCAGTATCATCTGAAAACTTCTGCATGTGGCATGACTCCGTGTTGTAGCAGAAGTCAGATGTGTACAGGGTGAACAGGACTGGAGAGAGCACTGTTCCCTGTGGAGCTCTGGTGCTGCTGATGACAGTATCAGAGAGGCAGTCCTTCAGTCTGACGAACTGTGGCACCTCCGTCAGGTAGTCTGCAATCCAGGATACCAGGTGGGCATCCACACCCATCTTCAGGAGCTTGTCACTCAGTCTGGGGGGTTAGATGGTGTTAAAAGCACTGGAGAAGTCAAAGAACATGATTCTCACAGCACTTTTCTCCTTGTCCAGGTGAGTGTGTGTCCGGTTTAGGAGGTATGAGATGGCATCGTCAACGCCCACTTTCTCCTGATAAGCAAACTGTAATGGGTCTAGTGCATGGCGCACCTGTGGCCTAAGTATCCCCAGAACCAGTCTCTCCATGGCCTTCATCAGGTGTGATGTGAGAGTAGAGTTATTCTTATAGGTAGAAGTAGGAGTTAAATGAATGTTGTGGACCCTAAGACTTTAGCATGTCTACATGCATGTTAAATTACATCTAAGTGGCTTTTGAAATAGCTTATGCAGTATGTTTGACAGAAATCTCTTGTGAACTCACCATGTTATGTGCAGATTTGTTAATCTGAGAGAGAATTCAACTAAAAGATATTCTAACAAAGATATTGCATATTGCATCAATTTCCCTCTGTTTTTCAATCTCCATTAACAGCTTTGATATCATGTGCTCTATTCACACTGTATTGCAAACTGTTTGTGCGCATTAAACTGAAGCACACCAGCATATCAGTTTAAGTCAAATCTGCCTGACTTTGACACTATTGGGCTGATGCAGTATGTCAACATTTATCTCAGTATATAGGTCAGGAGATGCACTGAAATGTGTATGTGTTTAGTACTTACTACTTCAAAATGAGCAGTAGTCTGTGTCTTATTTACCTCTATGAGGCAGAAGATGAGTGTGTGGGGAACAAAGGCACGTCTCTCAGTCCTTGAGGCCTGCTGCTGAGTGCCTCCTCTGGGCTGGCCTGATAAATGCCTTTTGTCTCCTCCAGTCTGGAAGCGCCCTGGCCTCTTCACTTCTGACTAGTGTTAGTCAAGAGGCCCAGCAAGTGCTACTGCCCGGATAGCAAGCAATTTTATGTCTGAGTGTTAATGTCTAAGTGTGTGGATAAGTCATTGGGCGTGTATATATGTCTATCCATGTGTGCAAGGTTTGTTGTCCTCTTCTTTTTAGACAGTGAAAAAATGACAACTTTAAAATAAAAGAATTTCAATTTGGTTTTCAGAAGATAGAGACCTTTTTAACTTTTTAATCCATATTCTCCTTGATGGCAGTGCATATACAGTACAATTACATTTTTGCTCAATCCTGGCAGAAGCTGGTGAGTATCTGTTTGTATAACTTCCAACAATTCTGTTATTTTTTTCTCCACCTCAATGTCATGCTCTGGCTCTGACAAGCAATGAGGTTGGCATGGGGCACATGGAGCACATGGTGAAATTTTGCACCCTGGCTAGGTGCCATGGACTGAATGACTGCAATAGTCAATCATTCATTTTACTCAGAAGACTGGACACCTTACATCACCTTAAAACAGCATCTTCAATTGACAAATGCCCCCGTTTGAAATGGAGCGCATGTCTTGTATTTACTGTTTTCAGTCCATTGGTTCAAACGTAGCCTTTGTGCTGGACCTGACTGATGCTCTGTGCAGTTAAGCACTTTCTTTTGTGTCACTCCTGTGTGGATGTGTGACTACACACAGGCTGATAAAGTCTTTGGATGGTGTGTTGTCTGCATGTATATGAGCTTCCTGCGTTTGGCTACAACATTCTCACATCCGAGGCTTTTGACCGGTCTCACCCTATCCAGACGAACCTTCTATGGTGTGCGTGTAATCAGAACAATACACTCCCGATAGCCTTCCATTCACCAAACTCACACGCTTTTGCTTACATAGTATAAATCTTTAATCTAAATAACTCAGAGACCATTCCACTTTTATATTGCACTAATAAATTGTATAAGTCACCAAATCAAAAATCACAGAGATCAATCTAGCGGATCTCGATATAATACATTTGATCTCCGAACCCCCATACATTAACATTGTTAATTAAACTTGCCTTTGGGTTGTAATTAGGAGTAACACATACATTGGGAGTACATATTTGACCATAAATTAACGAAATTTAAAGGCAAAGCAAAACCTCTCGTGGTTTATTAGAAAAAAAAGTACAGTACACAATGTTTCAAAAGATTACACATTTTTGGAGGGTGCGTCTCATGCACTCCTTGCGACCACCCAGTGGCGCTTGAGACCTGCATATCGTGAATAGCCAGGTTTCAGCCTTTCTCTTACAATTATTATTATTATTGTTTATAAATATAAACAACTAGAACGATTTTGCTTGGCTTAATTAATGGGTCGTTATTGGAACGTTTCTGCAAATCTTTGCTCTCTTGGAGTGTCGTTGCCTTACAGCAGTTGCATGATAATTAAAAGTAATGTGGATTAAGAAAGTAATTGTTAAAAAAAATGGAGTAGCTGCACTACACTTGTAATTTATAGACGTATAGAACAAAATGCGAAGGAAAACTAAAAACCAATAAAATACTTTTTGCACAAACTGTAAGCACGGGGTGCCACGCATGTGGATTGGCTTGCTATCTAATGTAAACAAATACTTATATGAAAGTATGAGAAGATATTTGTCTGAAATCCAAAATTAGACTCCAAAAGTTTAGACACCGTCTCCCGATGTAAAGCAGACCAATCAGAACTCTCCAGGTCTGTGTTGTCTGCGTACTTTGTCTGCGTCGTTTGACGCGTAGTTACAATTTTGAGGAGATGGAAGGCAACGCAGAGCTTCAGTGAAGGTGCGCAGAGCGACTGCGTCGCTGCGGCGAAGAAGTATAATTCCAGCTTTATACTATGTAAACAAAACCGTGTCAGTTCGGTGAATGGAAGTCTATGGGGGGCGTATTGTTTTGATTACAGGCAGACCATAGAAGTTCTGTCCGGATAGGGTGAGACTGCTCTAGCTTTTTGTCCCTATCTCCCTGTTTCAGACGCATGTCTCATTCCCACCACCTTTTGTGTCACTTTAAAGATTCTAAGTTCTGCTGACTGCAAGGCTGTTCTTGCAAAGTGTGTAATTTCTGTGTTAACCTATGCTGCCTCAATTTTATGTTTAAAGAGCCCATAGAACGCATTTTTGACCATCATAAAATGTTCTTTGACCCTCAATAATTGTGTATGCAAATTTGTGCGGCTGAAAAAGACCCAGGAGCATTTCTAGGCTGTCTATTCCATGCTCAGAAATGTATACTCATTAAAATTTTTCGTATTTCCCACCGTTTGGCCAGTTTCCTGCCCCCTGGCGCTGATTGGCTAGTTCATTGTGAGGCCTATTGGCTGTTTTTTCACTGAAGCAGATTGGCTCCCTAGGTTCATTGATACTCTTAACGCTAGAAAACAAATTCAACTACGTGTGACCCCAACTGTGACTATACAGACTGTATTTACGTTTTCGGCTTCTCAAGTTCAGAGAACCGAGGACACCATAGTGTCCATAAATGTTTTATCGCTCCCCTTTTAACATTAACGTTTTATTTTATCGCGCTACGTTTGCCTACGCTACAAGAAAGCTGAAGGTCAATATGCTGCAATGGTAGCCCCAGATGGAGCCTAACGTCAAATTAGAGCTGCTCAATTTGTAGCATAATGACATTTGTTTTTAAGAACTTCACGCAGACTAAAGAAGTGAACAGCCACTTGCAAGAACTCTGGCCCAAAGATAAATTATGCTGGCTCAACAACTTCATCAAGGAATCTCAGGACGCACAAGGATAGGTCAGTGAATCGGTGAAGGGGAAATTTAGCTTGAAGGTACTGCTACCGCTACAAAAACATCCAAGTCTGACCCCAACTGTAGGCTATATAGTAGTGTTGCGCGGGTCAACCCATAGCCCGCGGATATGCGCGGGTTTACCCGCGGGTCGGGCGGTTACGGGTAGAAGTATTGTCGGTGCGGGTGGGTCCGGGTCGGGTCAAAAAAAGTAAAAACGCAATGAATTAGGCATATTGCTTTAGAGACTTTCTATGGCTTTTGGAAGGCTCATTGTCATGATTTCCCTCTCCTCTCAATGCTGGCAAGAGCGGTGCTTTACGTTCCTGCATCCAGTGCTTCGAGCGAGCGCGCGTTCAGTTCAGCAGGTGGCGTGCTGGAAGCTCGTCGAAATAGGCTAAACCCTGGCACAGTGGATTCTATTGCTGTCCTTCACAGTGCTTCCAAACAGATGTCATAAATAAAGTCGGCCAATATTTTCAATTTGTTAGCTTAGATTGTTGAATTGTCACGGCTTTGGTGGCTTTGCTATGCCATGATAATGTTACAGCTTGGAACAACTTGTGTTGGCTTTGTTATACCATGATTATGTTACAGCTTGGAACAACTTGTGTCTTGTAGGCCTACAGGTAAAATGTGTTTCATTTTTGGCAATCCTTTAATAAAAACGACAAATCGATCGTTTTTTGGCGGGTCGGGCGGGGCAGTTTGGATCTCCTGATGGGTCGGGTTGGGGCGGGTTTTAAAAAAGCCTGACCCGCGCATCACTACTATATAAACTGTATGTAGATTTACAGTTTTATCACTCCCCTTTTAACATTACCGTGTTATTTTATATCGCATATAACATATATCATTATATCACATATAATATGTTTGCGCCTACGCTACAAGCAAGCAGCAGGTCTGTTTCTCAGCAGTAAATTGGTTAACTATCTGAGCTAAATAAACACGCAATGTCAGCCTTATGACAACGTTATGCAGAACCATTTACCATTTAATATTATGTAGGCATATGCCGCCTTTTAGTTTCAGCACTAATGTCTGAGGTTATGAAATGCTATGATGGATGGCGATATGCATCTTTACCGGGAAATTAACGTAGGCTATTACGTTTGTATAGTAAACTATCTAAATTCAACAATAACAAGGTAAATGTGGTTTTGCATTCTATGGGCTCTTTAAAGCAACATGCCACCGTACTTCAAAATTGAAATATGTTCTTCCACCAACTTAGACAAGTTGATACCTACCTGTCTCGTCTCTGTGCGTGCACGCAATCGCACTGGTGCGCGATGCTACTTAGTTAGCATTTAGCTTCTTTCTATTACTATTCGAGTATCCGCATGTAAATAGGAAAGATGTGGAATTGTTTGGTCGCTTGTAACTTCAAGGCTGTTTGGTACACATTGAAAGAACTGGGTTAAGCTAAATGCTAACAAAATTGCACCGCGCACCAGATTGACTGGGTGCACACACAGAGACGTGACAGGTATGTGTCAACTCATCTAAGTAGGGGAAGAATATATTTTAATATTGAAGTACAGTGGCGTGTTGCTTTAATGTCTATGTACATGGCAGATCCCTGGCAGATATAGCCAGCCAGCATTAGTGTCAGCCATCACTTTTACTACAACTGATGTCTGGCTCAGTGAATTTCCCTTTGCCTCAGGAAGTAAGTGTATCCTGTGGCTGTGTGTGACTGGTGCATGGTGGCCAAAAGGTGAGTGTCCCCTGCCTCCCATTCTCACATAGTTTAAGTGCTAATGTTCCTGCAGGTTGATATGGGTCCCCTCCAGCATCACCTATCAAATTAGGAGAAGTGAAAGGAAATAGGCTCCCCTGACAGCAGGCTGACCAGTCTTATACTAGCACCAGGCTGCTCTCTCTCTCTCTCACACACACACACACACACACACACAAACACAGTGGTCTTCTGTACCACACACAGGCGTCTGGGACAAGAGCTGTACAGCCCCTTATCTGTGATGTGGGCTTGGACCCAGTTAGGGCTGTGATTAAGCACTCCTCTGAGCTTTGTCTCCTCCTGGGAGCATCCATCACACACAGTTGGGTTACAGGCCTCACGCTTTGTTGTTGTCTGTGTGTGTCCTGCTGCCCTCATAAACCTACATGGAGTGGAATTAGGTGACATTGTATGCTGGTTAACCGGATTAATTCTCTTGGCACAGTTTGTAGCCGCCATGTTTGCATTATGGTTGGCATTTGTGACAGATGTCTAACAACGAAGCAGACTTACTTGGAGTTGCAAACAGTGTACTGCGTTCTATCTGCATGTCAGCCAACTAAATACAGTACACTAAATACTGTAAACTGATGGTGTGAATGTTTTTGTTATGCTATCATTAGCGTTTTGACTGTGGAGTAGTTGAAAGCACTGCTACATAAAAGCAGCCTGTGGAGAGGATAAAATGGCCCACGTGAAGCTCACAGGCTAATGGTGTCTGCTACTGGCTGTTTATGCCTGCCAAGAATAGAAATGGGCGCAGGCTTCATGTTGTGCATGGGAGCACGGTGTGTGTGTGTGTGTGTGTGTGGCTAAGAGCAGCTGAGGTGCTGAGGCTATGACTGGAGCCTGCCTTTAAACTGTGCTTCATTAGTTTCAGCAGTGAGGCTGGTGAGCACAGCCCACCGCCCACACACACATTTGTTACCCCCAATTACAGGGGAAAGTCACCATCACCAAAGCAGCGCCGCAGGCATGTGTACGGTTAATCTTTGACTGAGAAAATTAGACGGGCTGCCCGCGCCGCCTACTAACACACTGACAGCTCTCACTCCTGTTGGAAACACTGCTTTACGCATCAGCACATGGCAAGTTGCTGTGTAATGCTTGACGCCAAATATTGTGTCAGGTCTTCCACACAGACGGGCTACTTCCTCCCTTGGTTCAGCTACACATAGCCTGGTTTTGGGAAGTTCTGGGGAATGACTGAACCATCCTTTTATTATTTTAGTTTATAAAATATGTTTCTCCATGGTTATCCATTCATTATGACTATTGATCTTAACTACTACCTTCAACAGAACGTCTTTCAGTGGCAGTGATCCAAACAACATCATTATTACACCAGTAACACTGTCTCACCACTGACATGTTGATGTGTTTAACACTGCCACAATTGCTGAGATATTTGTTTGTGTGTTTCCAAGCAATGTTGATGGGAGAAGCTTGTATATCCATGTGGGATAACAGTTGGTTCCTGGCACTCAATGTCTGTCAAGGTCCAGGGAAACGATTTAGCCAGCCATCTCCCAGCCTCTGCCGGAAGCCTGTCAGCCAGACACATGGCTTGCAGCAGAGAGGGCAGTGCGAGGCATCACATCTTCCTTGGGATTACTCTTCAAGAGTGCTACCAATCCTAGGCTGGTGGTGACATGCAGGACTCATGGACCAGATTGTCCCTCTCTAATCTAAATTGTAGGTTTACGTTTACCCTGACATGCTTGCATTGTTTTAAGCCTCAGACATGCCTTCAAGACATACTGCAGTCACTGTGAGAGATTAACACTATTTCTGTTTAGCAAGTTGAAGTAGGGCTAAACACTGGAAGCTGCAAGTTACTGCATAATTTATTGGATGGTCTATTTATAATGGACATCATATTACTGAGTGTGTTTTGTGCTATGTTTTGTCATTGGTGGTGCAAGGTTGTGTTTGAGGCAAATGAATGGAAACTCACCCTCCTAAGACTATCTGCTGGCTTGAAGACACGGAGACTGACTACAGATGCTAATAATCAATGCCACTGACCTACAAAAGTACTACTTTCTGTGGGTGCTCTGTTTTTCAACATGGCCCCTTCTCAGAGTCACCACGGGAGGGCAGTGTAGTCCCTGCCTTTTCAAATGATGGTGATGTGTGTGAAAGGTCCACTGGATTCCATTAAAGCTGTTGGAGAACCACTCCCTCCCACAGTAATTATAGTGTGTATGACTATATGTACCAGAATGTAAGAAGTAAATGGAAGATCAGTAAGGAGCTTTGGTGTACTCCATCTGTCAAATTGTCACAGGGGTATACAACATGGATTGGTAATTCTAGAATAAATGTATGTTTTACTACGGTCAACTGACCAGCATTTACATGGGCAAGAAAAAAGAGCACATCCTCCCTGCTGCTGAGGGCATTGAGAGAGATAAGAGAGAGAGGGAGAGGGGGATGCGTCTATTTGAACCCAGCAGCCACATACAATCCATGTAAATCCCTGTAAACGTATGTCTTGACTGTTTGGCTAGCACACAAATGGCGCATAGATCTCCCGCGAAGGGGAGCGTGTGATTAAAAAAGTGGTGTGTGATGACGAGGAGAGCTGCCGAGTGCTGATAGCAGGCACGTCGCAGCACACAGCAACATCCCCAGCGATGGAGCAGATAACTCTTTCATCAATTCTCAAACTCACACACACACACAGCCTCAGCCTGCTGCCCTGCTCTCCTTTTCCTACCATATTAGTGATGGACACACACACTCACACACACACACACACAAATCCTCAGACATGTAAGCAAACACACAATCTTCACGTGCAACAAAACACACTAGCCCATGTGCCTGCAAATGCAACACAATGCAACATGTTACTCAGGATTGTTTCTTATTTATCTATCTAGGCACTGCACGTCTCTCTCTCTCTTTCTCTCTGTGTATGTGTGTGTGTGTGTGTGTGTGTCAAGGGGCTATGTACAGAGCTCAATCTCCTGTGGTCCCATCTGCCCCCACTGACTGGGGGAGTGTTACAGCTTAGAAAGAGAGAGTGCATTAAGAAGGGTCAGTGGTTGCCTTCTGACTGTTGCAGTGACAGTAAGTGTGTGTGTGTGTGTTCACCATACTGTAATATGACTCCGAGTCTTTTCAGGAAATGATCCTGATAGAATCTCTCCCACTTCAATGGCTTAGGCCTCTGTGGGTATTTGATGCCAGCTGCCATACTACCTCATTAGAAAACACAATGACCCTGCCTCATTATCTCACTTTTGTGGTGTGTAACCATTCATCTAGAAAGTTTTGTAAATGCTGATTCTTTTTCTCTTGTTGCGTTCGCCTTTGATGTTGGGGCAGTGTTGAGTGATGTCACATCTGTATTCCCATGACAATAACCATGAGGAATAGCAGCCAAAGAAAAAGGATGGGACAGATACATGTAAACAAATCTTTCTTTCCTCTAAAGCTTACACACTCTATATTTTAAAATGTTTTCATAAGGACAGCAAAGCACTATGGGGATAGGGACCTCCTCACTGAGTGTTTTTCAGGAGATCTGCTGTCTCAAAACATTATTTTAGGTTTGCATCATCAGCAATAGAAATTCCTTTTCTAAGCTAAATAACACAGTTGATGTAGTAGATGTGAGCGTGACAGTGTCCCCCACCACACTATTATTTTTCTCATCTTTAAGAGTGATGTGTGCTTTATGTTAGTTCAGTTTTTATGACTGTAATCTAGGTGCACATGGGTCATCATATTGTAGGCCTTCTTTTGTTCTGTTAAACTGCGCATGTTTCTATGTTTATGGGAGTAATTGGCACCGTGATTGGCTGTTAGCCTGATTAGTCAGCCCTATTTGTAAAGCCCTGTGATTGGCTAATTAGTTGAGCACCTGCTCTATGGAGCAGCTCTTTGGAGGGAAAGTAAGAAGGCTAATTTCCAAATGCACAGTGCTGTTACCCCAGCTGGTGTGAGCTGTTGAGTTTCTCTTGTTTGTGGTGTTGTTGAAGTCGATTGAGAATGCACATTTTCCTCATTTGTTTTAAGTTGCTCTTTGTGTATTTTTTTGTCGTCTTGTTAAAGGCCCACTATGCAACATTTTTCATTTAATTAATCCGTTTCATACTGTTTAGGATGCTATAATTAGTCATTACACGGCGAACGAACGATTCGCCACCGTGGCCAATAGAGGTAGATGCAGCACTTGCAATGTTGAGCAGCGCGGTCCGCCTCCAATAGAATGCAGTGCAATACAATGCAATACAGCGGTCTTTAGAGGGAGATCGTGTGAGAGAAAAACAGAATGTTGCTTAGCCCCTATTTAAGAGTTCATTTTCTTATATTTTTGTATAGTTTTCACTCTTGGTTTTGTTTTTTTGGTTTAAATGTATTTTTCGCCCTTTACTTTTTTGTCACTGTCTTGGCTCAACTTCTCCTGACCACAAGGCTACCCTACAACAGTGGGCCTATATACAAAACGTGTTTAGTGCAGATGAATTATTTAGTGAGGGAAGAGTTTTTTTGTGTGTGATGCTGAGGTGAAATGTCCTATTTGTTCTTGTTCTTCAGCAAAATAAACTTAACTAAACTTAAAGACGCTGCTTTTTAAATCAAAACATGGGCAGTAAGGCAAACTGCTAGAGAAGGGGGAGATTAGCTGGAAATAATCGTGAGCTACGCAATAAGCTCATGTGCTTATGTAGCATGTCCTCTCAAGTTTGAGCAACCTGTCAGTGTGTGGGTGAAGCTAAAGCTGTAAGCTGCATATTGGTGTAGGCTCATTAAAACACACATCCTGTTGAGCTGTAAAGATGGTATGACCCTGGGTCACCATGTGAGCAAATAATGAGGTTTTAAAATCAGCGGTGTATTAGAATGCATGTGTGATATATGATGTGACTTCTGCCATTTTATGCCAGGGGCAGTGGAATTTGTTTGTGGAATGAGGGAAGAAAAGAGAATTTGTGACATTTGGCCTACAAACAACACAGACAAATGGAGATTTTTAATAGATGTTAGAACACACTTCTGTTGCTTTGAAACCAGAAACAGTTGCATTCATAGTGTGAGCATTTAATGTATTGGTTTAATTGATCCCCTTCTGAAGGTTGAGGATGCCTTTGAAGAGGAAAGAGGTCAATTATTCAAAGGAGAGAATGAGGTTCTTCAGACACACACAAGCTCAGACCAAGATAGTGGTAGTGTTCACGTGCTTACATCCTTTGGCTTTTGTTTTTGTCAGGAAAGCCACTGAAAGGAAATGCTCAGACAGACTAGTTTTTCTATCTCTGTTTGTTTCATTCTCATTGTTTGCAAGTCTAGGTTAAAAATGAATCCAGTTTTCACAAATGTCAAGTAGCCTGGTTAACTGATGCATGACTGCAGCATACTTACAAAATCAGACAAATCACGTTACAATTGACAAGACTCCTACAGCATTAGTGTTTAAAAGAAGCTACTTATATTGCTTTAGTGTATTTGGTGATATTCTTTGCGTTGGTACTGTCAGCCGTTTTTTTACAATATTACAATATAGTACTATCTACGGTGGCCCGGAAGGTCAAAACACAACATAATTGAACAGCAAATCAAAAAACACAACCGCAAATAAAAAAAAAACACTACAGAACAGTACAACAAATTCAAATGCAAATTAAGAATCACAACAGCAAAAGAGAAAACACAACGGCAAAAGAGAAAACACAACGGCAAAACAGAAAACGGAAAGGGTAGGTCTCTTCTTCAAAATGTCTTCAGATCAAAGCTTGTGATCTGAAGCCATACAGTCTATGGCTGTGATGGCCTGTGATTTTGCCCATATAAATAAATAAATATATATATACACAATCATATTATTATTTATTAAGCCTTATTTTTCATTGATAGTATTTTTTTTTAGGTTAGCCTATAGTAGAACAGAAGACCAAGTCAGACAAAGGTTAGAAAAATAAGGAACAGTTTTATTTACAGTGATGCACATCAAGGGAGAAACAGAATGTTTTACATGAAGATCCACCATAACTTACAGCTTTTAAAGTTGCGTTTCCACCATAGACTGTATCCACTCAGCGTTCACTTGGCTTCATCAACCGTCTCTGCTGCAACCACTGAGCTTCAGCGTAGTAGCTGCAACGTTGGCTATGTGTAGCGTTTGGCTAACTGACGCTAGAATGCTTCATTTTCTAACTTATAATGTTCTATTTGTCTCGATAACGTTTGTTATCACATTAAACACAATCGGACACGATTAAATACAAACTGCGGTCCATAGACCCTTTAATCCAACAAATACGTTTTTGTGTAAAGAACTCCCAGGGCGCCACCATATTGTTTGCGATTTTTTCTTGCTCCCGCCCCTGTCAAGACATACAGTTACCTCATTGGTTGACGCTTTCTGATAGACATTTTGAGAAGAGACCTACCCTTTCCGTTTTCTGTTTTGCCGTTGTGTTTTCTCTTTGGCTGTTGTGTTTTCTGTTTTGCTGTTGTGATTCTGAATTTGCAGTTGCGTTTTGAATTTGTTGTACTGTTTTTTTATTTGCTGTTGCGTTTTTGAATTTGCTGTTGTTGTGTTTTGACCTTCAGGGCCACCATAACTCAGCCATTTATTACAATATTATTTTTTATCATGAAAGGTAATGCAAAATTTGAAAGATACTAAAGTTTTTAACATTAAAAGAGCCATGTGCCTTAAGACATGGTGAAAAGGGGAGGAGAGCAGAGGAGGAGATGAGCAGTGAGGGAGGGTGAGGATGGGAGATGAAGGGAAGAGGGGAGAGTGTTCTAGCTGCAGGCAGTCAGCCACTCACTCACTAAGCCCTCCCTTACTCTATTTCAGAGTAAAACACACACACACACACACACACACTGAGGTGCACATGCAGAGGACACACTCTGTATCGGCTCTTAGTCTCCTGATACTCTCCATCACTATCTCTCTCTCTCTCTCTCCTCATGTTTCTCCTCCTCTGTTTCCGCTCTACAAAAGCCAGTAACTGATTTGTCTGTCTGTATTGCAGCAGACTCTAGTTGACTTGAGTTGTGTGCCAATAGTTTGGGAGTTCCAGTCAGAGGGAGGAAGTGCTCCTGGCTGCTGCTGACTGGGGGCCTGACATGCTCTTCCCCTGACATCTCTGGAAAGATTCCCATGTTATCCTCTCATGTGATTGGAGCTCAGAGATTGCTTGGCAGGTGCACCTTACACTATTGTGAGGGATGTGAACAGTGTGCCATTTATTTGACCAAGATGGATTCTAAGGGCAGCCAGTGCATGCATCACCCTCTCACTGGTCTGGCTATGCATCATGCTATGTCTGAGCCACAAAGCACCAGGGCTTGCATGAATATTTAACTATGTCATTAGGCATGCATTTATATTGGGTAGGTTGAAAGCGTTCAGAGATGCCAGGTGGGAAACTGGGTTTTCATGGATCACAAAATGTACATTGATGTACAGCATACTATCAATATAGAGTAGAAAAAAAACTCCAAACACACTATTAGCTTTTCAATTGTTATGGTTTACAAATTCACTGGAATAGTGTTTTATTTAGACCTATGTCTAAATAGACTATGTGGGCTTCACATTATGTGCTAATTTCATTTGACATGATTATTACAATAATTGATCAAATGAATGTGCTAATCAACTGTCAGTATTTCACTTATACAGTGGGACAAGTTATTTTTAGGTAGATAGGTTTTTTAGGTTTAAATCTCTCCTCACACTAATGGAGAGAGTGTTTGAATATGCCCAATCTCAAATGGCACAGTGAGTGTGGAGACATGAGTGTGTCCACAGCTGTTTCCTTACTACATTATATGCAAAAGGAAAGAGAAGAGGACTAAAGGAGTCAGCAAGTGGACAGGCAGTCTTTGTGGAGAGTGGATTTAAGCACCTGGACCTGTCAGGTGCGTTTGGCAGGCTGTGCTATGCTGCCTGTCAGCCTTTGAAAAGTGAACAAGATGCAGTGGAGCTCTGGCTTCTTTTTTCAAGACTGTGTGTGTGTGTGTGTGTGTGTGTGAGAGAGTGTGTGTGTAATTACTGCAAGGTGAGGAGCTTCAAAGACCAGGGGGCCAGGTCAGCACTTCAGGCTTCTCCTGATGGTTAAAAGATAATAACTGACGGATTTGCCCAAATTATCTAACATGTCTGACTTCAAGCTATTCTTTTGACATGGAATCCATGGGAAGGCATAATATTTCATTCCTAGAGATCCCATTTGGTGTTAATTGTATTCAGTTAATCATATGTCCACATTAAAATGGGATGGAAAAATAATCATTTTATATATACATGCAAAAAGAGGGCAACCCACGTATCCTTCCACAGTGAGATCTTTTACTCTTTGGCCAGTTTGTAGTGGGCATTTCTTACACTACAATGAGGACCCAGAAATGTCACTAGCGTTTGAGTGAGAGTACTGTAAAGGCCTGTGAATTCAGGGGGCAGTTCGAGAGGCAGCCAGGGGCGTCAGCCAGGAAAGAGGTGTCGCTTTGAAAAAAGGGATGGGAGAACTGCTGCCCCCCTCCCTGTCTCCTGTGCTTTGGACTTAAAACTGCAGGAACTTGTTCAGGGGAAGTGAAGAAGAAATTGACTCTGCCTTCTGTAGAGTTCCTTTGTGTGCATGTGTGTGTATAAAGAGGACACCGGGTCCTTCTTCCATCCTGCTGCACTGCATATCAGTGTAAGATTTTGGAATGAAAGCCTTTTCTTTCAGGCCAATTCTTTCTTCATTGTTTTTAATTGTACAGTGAGAGAATAATTCTTCCTCTCATACATTTTAAAGTTAGAAAAACAAAAGGAGAGACACATTTTCCCACTGTGTCTGCGGGGGACTTACTGTATCATCTTCACTCAATCACTCCTGTCTGGGGTGAATTTAAGGCCACCTCAGTGGTGTTTTGTTTTCAATCTAATCATGCTAGAAATCTGATTGGATATAAAGCTTTATCAAAATGATCAGTTCTTGTTTCATTTTAAAGTCACACAGCAACATCCACCCATGTAAAAACACACTATGCACTATAATTCAAAAGATTATAGCCGTTCCTGTGACATGGTATAAGACCATCATGACAGTCATGATCAGATATATTGTTTCTTGCACATTAGCCTTTGTGTATGTGTGTGTGTGCCTATGTGTGCATATGTGTGTTGTGTGTACTTTTTCCAACCCGTGGATCCCGCTTATATGGCTCGTCCCAGCCCGCCCCGCATCACTGGATCTATTTTTACAACCCGCCCCGTCCTGCCCCCGCGACCATTAAATAGACATTCTAGGAATTGCAATTCAAATGAAAACAGCCTTTATTTTAGCCTGAAAGTGCTTGGAAACAACATATGATTATGACTATGAACGATAAATCAGGTGATATTAATAACAAGATAATGATGGGCCTACACATTTACAAAGCAGTGTTTGTAATCTAGGCTAGATTTGTAAAGGGCTGGCCTACAGTTTACATCCTAGCTAAATAACCACTGACTTTATTTATTTATCACACGGAAATATTATTTTAGGCTAGTGTTTTTATGTTCGCTGTGCAAAAAAAGAATGGCATCCACTGTACCGTTTAATCTATTTCGCCTGCCTGGACTCCAGCACCCGGCCTGCAGAGCTGAATGTGCGCATGCTGATGCCTTGTTGCCTGCTGCAACTATTTCTGATAACCGGTCCCAAACATTACATCTAGCAGCCTTTTTCTTTTAATGATGTAAATTCCCGACCTCAATTTCTCCCGCACCTCATCCTCCATCTTCACTTTTATTTCTTTGTTTTTGTTGTGACTGGCAGTAGCTGCGTGGCGCTTTTGTGACTTGGCACGTGACCTTGGCACGTAACCTTATCAAAGAACTTAATAAAATATGACAATAGATATTCCCAAATATTTAATATAGGCTATTGGGAATTGCACGCAACATACATGGATTTTTTATTTCATTTTGTTTAATGACCCGCCCCAACCCGCCCCGCAAATAAAGTGACAATTTCTGTACCCGCCCCAACCCATCAACAACAACAATGTTGTTGAGACAGCCAGATCAAAATTGCATCAAAGTATACTATTTTCATTGTAATAACCATATAAGGCAGATAATAACAATATTAATACAAATGTGGATAGCATCCATATCTGTCTGTAAATTTACATAATGGCACAAAGTTTTTGCTCTGATTATTGAGTTGGCAGACAGTGTGTCCAAGAAGTGGCAGCAGATGGCAGGGTGGAAGAGAGGGAGTAGAATGTCCACCTAACCTGGCACCAGGGGGGTGGCAGGAGTCTGCTCTCTGGCAGATGGAGTGGCGTGGAAGCCCCATAGCAGCTCACAGTGGTATTGAAAACGTTGATTGAAAAATATCAGTGCCAGAACCTTTACAGTGGTTGCAAGAGTGGCCTCTTCTGAAGGGGGGCTGGGGGGCCGGGGGGGGGGGGATGCGGCCCATGCTGTTTCTTTCCTCCTCTCTTGCAGTCTGTTGTTGGTCAAAAGAGCAAGTATTTCAGTCAACAAACATGCTTGTGGACAAGGACATGCTTTGTACTTTCCCACTCCAGAAAATGCTTGTCAGTCACACTCACTAAGTAGAAAAGGTTCTCTTGCCTCCCCCACCCCTAGGCCCTTTCGCTTGTCCTGGCAGCTCCTTAGCATATGGGACAGCTTTTACAGGTGAGTGATTGCTTCAATTAGAGACTCTAACTCTAATTTTAGACTAATTTTTTGGATCACGTTTTCATTCAAATCCTCTTCCCGTTTGACCTGTAGCCTGTGTGTGTGTGCACGCGCGTTGCCCCTTCCATCCCCACCGAAACCCACTCACTGTGTGCTTTGATTGGAGGACAGTGAAACTGACCATGACCATATAATAATAATAATTACCTATGCTAATTATTTATTATTTATTTTAATATCGCAAAGCTAGCATTAAGCACATTTCGCGGTCGCCTGTCTTGGCCATCGTATGGCGTAGTTTAAACATGCGAATCGGATATGGGTCACAATTAAATAACATGTAAACAGGTAAAAAAAATCGGAATTTAGGCAACAAATCAGAATTGAGCTGCAGAGTAAATGCGGCCTAATACAGGCAGTGTTTTTCATTCAGCCCCGTGGTTGTCCTGTATCCAGAAGCGCAGCGTTAGCTTAGCTTAGCATAGAGCGCTGTAACTGGGAGTTGCCAATTAGCCAGTCTTCTCAAAATAGTCATAAATGAACTCGGGATTTTTCCTAATTTCGTTGTTTCACCTGTACATTCAAACCGAGTACAAATGCCAATGGCATTATCACGAATTGGGTTTGTCTAGGAGTGACAAAGTCTTGGGACTATATTTTCGGGCAATTTGGCATTTGTACTCGGGTTTGAATGTACAGGTAAAACAACAAAATTAGGAAAAGTCTTGAGTTCATTTATGACTATTTTGAGAAGACAACTCCCAGTTACAGTGCTCTATGCTAAGCTAAGCTAACGCTGCTCTTCTGGATACAGGACAACCACGGGGCTGAATGAAAAACACTTTTGCTCACTTATCCAGCTCAGGGGAAGTAGGCTTAGGGCATTATACAGTACTTAGGTAACATACAGGATATTTTCCAAAACAATTCCGTGCATACACCATCGTTTTCAAATAAGTTTTCGTTTACATTAAGCTGCATAAATATGCTGTCGAGAGCCGTCATACCTTTGCTAAGTCGCAGTGTGGGAAGAAGGAGAAAGCCATACAAGCCAATCAGAAGCCTCACACCATTCCTCCGGGACAACCACCTAATTTTCAAAGTTATCCCACCAGACAGCAGTCCGCCCAGGTCGGACCCAAAACCTGCCTAAAACTTATCTGTTTTCGCAGTTTACACACAAACGTGAAAACTGAGTTTTCCAAAATCTCCACCTTTGCCGGAGTTTTTAGATAGAATCGTTTTCAGAGGCGACATCTCCGTTTGTGTGTAAATGAAAGGCGCAAACCAAGGGAAAAGTGCGTTTTTAAGAGAAAACGTATAAATGGGGTCTAAATTCTACAATAACAAGGTAAATGTGGTTCTGCATTCTATAATTGTTTTAATAAATTGGGTTACCATGGAAATATACAGTATAGTTCCTATTTGATGTTGGATATGTTGTAGCATTATATTGTATTGACTGAACAGATTTACAGCTAATATTAATTATTACGTTTAATATTATTTCATTTCAAAAAGCAATTACAAGTGCTGTAAGGCTTTTAGTAAGGCCAGTGCTTTACAAGCAATGAGCGCATGATGAAAACTGCGTTGCATCATCTTGGTGGCAAACTGAAACTGCAATGTGCCTCACAAATTTTGGTGTCATGCAATATGCCCATTGGGTCCTTCACTGTGCTTTTCAAAATGAGAAAGGGGTTGTGAAACCACCTGAAGACTGAGTGAACAAGCCACAGTGTGCACTATTCACCAGGCACTCCCCATGAGTCTAAACACAACACAATCTCAGTTTGTCTTGCCACTTATTTACACTTTTTCACTGCACACTGCAGTTACATTGCTGTCTGTATCAGATGGATTGGAATTTCAACCTGCGAGCAAAAGTGAATTTTCCCATATCTTGTCAACCTGTAAATCATTTTAAAATTTACCTTGAACCTGAAAATTGCCCATTTTCGTATATGCTGTAAAAATATTCCATGTTCGAGTTCTTCATGGACATATGAAATAGATTTGCTTGTGGAGAAGAGGACTGGAAGTAGCCAAGCCTGTGATCAAGTTATGCATTGATCATGTTGTGCACACTTAACAGCAAGCATTTGACCCATACACAGTAGGGATGTAAAAAATTAAAATATCTTTAACCGGTTAAAACGCCTCATTAACCAGTTAAAAACCGGTTAACCTGTTTATTTATTACCCTAGTTATGGCAGCGTTAAAATACAAATCTACACCCGTCAAAATACAATTTTAACACAGGTTTATTCTTTTTTATATATATATTTACTGCACTGCCGCATCTAATATACCGGTAGCTAGTTCAATTGATCTCTAAAGAATACTACGGGTGCTATTGTAAATTCAATTTGCCACTCTGTAAATGTGACACCACTCTGCAGTTCAAAAAAGAAGAGTATTCTATTTTTCTAACGTTTTTTGACAGATCACAGACCGGTTACAGATCATTTTAACCGACTATGTTTTTTTTTTACTTATAACCGGTTAAAAACCAGTTAAAGGTTAACCATTTGCATCCCTAATACACAGCCATGTGTATGTAGGTAAACCAACTGCCTATATTGCTGCTGGTACATGTCAAATATATGTCAAATATCTGCTGCATTTAAATGTTGGCACATCAGTTGGCAGCTAAACATAAACAGCACGGCACCAGACTCCCACTAAGAATTTCCAATCTTAGGAGGCTTACATTTTATGAGCTGTCTTATAAATAGCTGACCATGGCTTTATTTGTGGTGGTGTTTTATGCATATTCACTCATGGTATTGAGCTGTTTGGTCCATTTTTCAGAATGATTAGGATTAAGTCATACTTACTGATAACTAAGCAAAAATCCCATGAGGCTGTTTGGTGCCTTGGAGCTGACCTGCAAGCTGGCCTGTGTTTCTCCTAGGTCATTAATCACCATTAGGCCTGGAGACAGTGCAGAGAGAGTAGGCCATAACTGCAGTGGTGTGGAACACATACAACTCTGAGGCAGTATAGATAAATCTGCTGGGAGACTGCACCTGCTCTCGCCCCTTACTTCCAATGACTTGCTAGCTCTTTATGGGTCTAAGCACAGCTTTATCTGCAGACTGTTCTCTAATGTTGCAGATATTATGTTTTCAAGAGTTTGAAGTAGTAGGATGTGGTCTTAAAGGTTATTTTAGAGCTGTTCATTTGATTAGAAGGGTTTGTTCAGGAACAAGACATTTTGGTCCAACTAATCCAAATAAAATGACATAAGAATAGAGGCAGGAAAGAAGATAGAAAGAAACTAAAAAAAAAAAAAAAAAAAGATTTTACATTCACTGATAAACCAGTGTGTGATTGGTGTGCTTCCTGAGCAACTATGACCAATGTTAAGGATATCCCACCATTTCTTTATGTGAAAGTGCCTATGTTTACTTGAGCTGTTTTACCTACCTGTAGGTGAAGACTCAAGTGCAAGATCATTCAGACTCTTCATTCTGGGAAAGATTCAGTATCAGATTATTCTCATTAGTTTGATTGGAGATGCACACAATTGTCATCCCTGTTCTTATTATTATTCTTATTTCCTGACAACTTTAATGCATCCAGAACCGCTTAACGTAGAAACTCTCTCGCTCATGCCATGTGTGCTTATGTATTTTTCATCTCCGTAACCTTAACCTTGCTAGCTGGCTAACTAGGTTGCTAGCGATTCATATCACAGTAGAGACACTAGAGGGCAGAAAAGCACCCGCCATTAAACCAAACGAAGAATTCTCTGGACAAATGCACTGACGAAAACGGCGCTATGGGAATGTATGAACAGGTAACAACTCAGTAGGTTTGTGATAAGTAGGCCTAGCTTATTCTAAACGAACTCCTCTTCGAGATAAACATGTTCTAACGCTTTTGTAGTCAATAAAATGTTAACACAACCATACATATTTGACCATTTAATTGTTACATTTTAGTAACAATTTACATTTTAATTGTTACATTTCAGTATGGCGCTCTTGGACATGGTTGACGTGTTGTCATACCCAGTTGCTGCGTTTGGAGGATTCGGTAGTGTTTTCCAGATCCACTTGGGCAATATAAAGGGTTTGTCCCAAGTAGAGTATAGTAAACCTATCTGGTAACTATGCACATAGTTAGCTTTCTTTATTTCATTTATGCATATCTCAGTTTTGTTCTGCACCCTGTTTGACTTTGTTTGGTTATCGTTCAATGCACAGGCTATAAATCTCTGTTTCTTTATCTGATTGTATTCTTCTGAACATAAATTTTAGCTTGCCATCCCTGCTCATTCATTAGAAATGATCAAAAAAGCCAAACAACCAAAAATGCAACAACTGTTTACTGAGATATTTGTGGGAAAACAAACAATATACTGTATATATATAAAAAAAATCTTAAATATAACTATACAATTTTAGGGGAATTGTTTCTTCACAGTTGATGCATCTGCTCAGTGCTGGCAGGTAGGTCAGGCACATGGTGCAACACTGGGGCCTAGTCTGTGGGTGGAGAGGCCTGTGCTATAAAAAAAAATACCTCAGTCACAGCCACATATCTGAGAGTAATGACAATTGCAAGCTAGACTGCATTTCCTTGGCAGAAACTGCAAAAGTGGACTTGCACCAACTATCTGATAGGACGCCAAGTCTTCTTGGATCATCTTGGTCTTGAAGGTCTGCTCTGTGCCATCCCTCTTGCACACAGGATGACACTTTGAAGGTCGGGGATATAACTGTAGTCTTTATCGACCTTTAGAGTGTATAGCCTCCATGTTTTGCTCCTCCTGTTGTATAGCTTCCCATACCTGGCAGAAAAGATTTGCCTGGCAGAACCAGTTTTGCACAAGGTCCTGTTACACAATTACTCTAAATAAGGGATCTCAGAAACACAGTGTGCACAATGACAAGTCTGACAAGCGGTCCAAGCTGTTGGCCAAAGTAGAGATTGTTCAAGACATAAAATGACAGTTAGTTATTAGTAATGTGTAACCCATGTTACAGTTCATATTACTACTCCATTCAGAAACAACAGGCAAATTACATCATCTGTGATGGTAACCCTTACTTACCATGAACTCTTCATAACAGTTTGCAATTTTGCAACAATGCCAGAAATGGTTGCAGATGTCTTTGCTCCATGTCAGTAAGTCAGAGCATCCCTTTTGCTGCCCTTCCTGGACATTGAACAACAAAGGTTTTAAAAGGATTTAAGTTTACATCAAAAGGTTGATGTAGGTAACGTACAAAGCATACAATTGGAAAGGAGATCCAGAACATACCGCCACAAGTATTTTGTTCAAATTCTTTGATCCATGCCAGATGTCTAAAGAATGGTGTATGCCACTGTCTTTGAACGGTTCTTTAGCTGTTGACAAAAAATGGTAAATAAACCAATGGACAATCATAGCAATATAGTGATGCATGTAGTGTAGCAGAAATGTATTAGAGCTTTGAAATCTTACAGACATTACATTAGACCCACTTACTGAATAGGGCTGCTATTTGACTGTGGGCATCTGTGCAAACTTCGGTCACATTCAGCTCCTGACGAAGTGTCTCCAAAGTACGTGTAGCAGGTAGAACATGCCTGCTTGGCTTCTGGCTCACCCCGTCACCTGTGGCAGTTAATTGGGGGTGGGGCCAATTGGTTAACAAGCTCCCAGTAGCTATTTAACCAGAGGCCCAGCAACAGTGCAGGCTCTGCTGTGTGTGTGTGTGTGTG
>JAGFZM010001271.1:341686-354051 GCA_017657215.1 Limnothrissa miodon
GGGGGGGGTGTGGGGGTGTGTGTGGGGGCAGGCCTGTATGGCAGGTATGTAGTAGCCTTCTGCATCCACTCTTGTCTTTTTGTTTATGTATTAAGTATCGTCTGTTCTTTGTTGTAACACTCAGGCTGGGTGCCCCACCCTTGTTAGCCCTGAGGCATGAGCAGTGTGGTGCACCTCACCCACCTACAGGCGTAGGTAATGTATGTTTGTACTACTTGCCGTTGTCTCTAGTGGGTTTTATAATGTATGTCTTGTGTCCCTTAGGTAGGCGGCCGGCTCCCTGCTTTGGGCTGTTCACGTGGGTTGTGCTGCGGTCTTGTCTTGTGGTGTTTTATTTGTAGTTCATGTCTCGTTGTTTTGCTTTCTTTGGAGGATTGTCTTTATTTTCTGTTCATCTTTGTGTAATTTATTTTGCTTTTGTAACAGGTTGAGTTCCTGGAGTGGGGGCTAGTTACCTTGTGGTGGGTTGTACAACTGCATGCTTTAGTTAACTGAGTGCTGCTTGCTGTGGGTGTTGCTTGGTGTTTTTGACCATTTTAATATAGGGTGCTGTCCACCCTCCTTTCTAGTCTGCCCCTTCCCAAGTAAGCTCTGCCTGTTCTATGTTTCATGTATTAATAAATATTTTATTTTGTCAGTTTTGTGTCTGTTTTGGGTTAAGTAGACGTTTCATTTGTTTTCTAAATTCTTGCCCCCTTTCGTAAGATGGGAACCTGTGCTTAAAGTACTTCAAGGCTCAACGATCCCCTTTAACATTCCCTGAGGCATTAGGCCCCAGGGTGGCGTAGTCTGGCTACCGTAGCTTTCCTTTCTAGCCATACCGCTCTGCTACATACGCACAAAGCCTTCTTTCTCCATAATTACAGAGTTTCTTCCTGCTTGTCAAGGCTCACCATCGATATTATCTGCTTGGAAGAGTTGTCCATGGCTGTGTATGTGCAATATTGTGCACAAAACCCTGGACTATCCATTGGAGCATCACCTTAGAAAACATTTAGAAATATAGAAAAATATTTATTTAATGTTTCTGCGCGTACGTGTGTGTGTGTCTGTGTGAAACTCACCAAGAACTACAACAGGCCCTTTTGGCTTAAGCTGGGTGATCACTTTGGCTCTTATCTTTCCAGAACTCTTTTATTCTGTCGACGCGAAAGTAATCCTGGACCCTGAAGAAATTGGACCTCTCGACCATTCCCATATTCATGAACTTAAAAAGTAATAATATCTTGGCATAATTATTGCCTTAAAGCAGTATATTGCTTGCCAGTATAAAATCTCCACCCAACATCCAATACTTAAAAATGGGCTGTGAGGACCATCTACATACTGAGTGACCCTGAGGACAAAAAGTTTAGGATATTTCTGAAAGCAGTCCCTTCTCCATGTGACCGAAAGAGAAATCAGTCAAGTACCAACTCACCCATTCAACAACAGCTGATGTACCTCTAGATTTTATGTATATTTCAAAAGGTTCTTATACACAGCACTGTTGCTTTGTCACTCGGTCTTTTGATGTGCATTTGGACATTGGTAGGACTATGCACTCCGCAAGCTGCCTCAGACAATCATGGTAAGTGATTGATGCTGGATGGCCTATAACATCATCGTCCACAATGATTTTAATTGCCTCTGGCAATGGTGGCTCTTTGCTTGTTGAATCATGGGAGGGGTCAACAGCATCATGCACTGACTCCTCCATGCTGACAACTGGCAGTGACTCCAAACATATGTTTGTTTTCAGAGAACCACCTGTCCTGTAGTAGAAACAAGAAATACAGAAAATAAATTTGAAGAACAAAAAATAAGTAATTGAATAAAAACTAGAATGCATCTTCTCTGCAGAAACTGCAAGGTGGACTTGCCACCAACCCTTGACCAGAGCTGTAGTAAGCCTAGGGAAGCGGTACTCTATGTATAGGATAAACTGACCAACATATTTTTCAAAACGTTAGCCTGCATTGATCATCAAAGAGCTTGTTGTCAACATAAAGTGGGGGGTTCTGGATGGGGGGGAGGAGGGGGTCTCATCAAACCATGTTTCACGGGTGTAGATGTTATGCACTTCTCGTAACTAACAAAATAATAAATAAGAGTCATCAAGCTAGTAAATAGTTTAGAAGCATAAAAAATAGCATGGGGAAACATCTTCACGGATATACAAATAACTTTGATAAGCGATTGAAAGCAGTAACGTTGACATAGGCTACTTCGGTGTTAACTAACTTAGAAAATACTGAGGCATTGCAGTTCGTCTACATTGTTTTATCCTCTCACTGGCTGGACAGTTGTTAGAAACGACAACATACTGTCCTAAAGCAACAATAAGTTCTCTCAAACATTAGAAAGACATAATGTAATCTTACCTATACAGTAGAAATAGGGCCACCATACCATCCGTTTGCAGTCTTTGCTGTTCCTTTAGCTGACGCCATCAAACAAATGCAGCAGCACCGATGGCCACTCGGGTCTTGCCTCTGTCTTCGTCTGCCTTTTTTTTTGGCAGTAGCCTTCTCAAACACAGTCTTTCGTTTCCGGCCCGTTGTTGGCACCTTTTCTGCCACAATGTTTAAATTGCCGTTGCCGTATTTAGTATTGTATACTAACTATACGTTTAAGAATGCTCGGTGCTAACTAAGCTGGCTCTAGTTTAGCTTCCTGCCAAGCTTCTGGGCATGCGCCATTCGTTCACAAAGAAGGGTAAGCCAGAGGCGCAGAGGGGGAGGGAGCAGCAGACTGCAGTTTGATAGATGCGTCAGAATCCAATCATACTGAATGGTCTGTTCAGTAGAGTAGGGAAAAGCCATTCACCTAACTGACAAGTTTGTGTGTGTCTTGGTCATCAAAGTGAACTAAACATTTTTTGAGTCCTCTCGTTCATCTCGTTCACTTTATAAAAATATGTGACAGCCCCATTAGCCAAACCTATGCAGTCTCCACATTAGTTCTTCGTTCATTTGAGCTAAATTAAAATGTTTGGCTTACCTCCCAAACACATCTACTGCTACATCAACTGCACTACAAACAAGACAAAAGTATAATGCTATAAGAAACAGCAAATATTAATTTGTTTACCTGGGTCTTTGGTCTATGCTTGCCCTGCACCCAGCATCTGACAAGTTCTCGCTTTTGTTTTGAGTCGGTCGGTCACCACGTGACAGCCCCACCTCACACCCACATATCCCCTCCAGATTACCGGTAATATGGTTAAAATAAAAATCACATTTCCACACATTCCCTTCAATCATTGTCCATTCATTTCACCACAGTATGATCACATAGCCTCAAATTGAATTTTACGTTAATACTTGACTAGCCTGACTGAGCAAGTGTCATATGAACGATTGGAAAGCAGTAGCACTTGAGAGATAAACTAATCGTTTGTTCCCGCACTTTCCGGCTCAGACTGCGTTGGTTAAAGTAATGGGGCTGTCACGTGATGAACGAACGACTCGGTGGGGGGGGGGGACACAAATAAAACGGGGAAATAACTCCAACACAGAAGCTATAGGACGTTGCGCAAATGCGCATGTGTGACTGAACTAATCGATCCTACCGTCGGTGGCGCTCACAGACTGTATATATACAGTCAATGGTGGCGCAAATGCACTTTTCAGTTGGTTGCCGACCGCCAACAAAAAAAAAGAGTAACTAATCGAGCCCACAAGACGATTAGGTCTACAAAAGTCACATTAAAAATATTCAATTTGAACTAATCGGTCATGAATGACACAACACTACCGTTCAGTATGATTAGTGTTTTTCCTGGATTGTTCATTCTAGAGGCCACTTAAACTTTTCATTTTTGTGTCAAAACGTTTAATTAATTGGTTCCAATGGGGGTGTGAAGAGTATTTCAAGCAATATCTTAAAAATTGCATGCTCCAAAGATCTCCTACCCACCTTTAATACTCAGTTCTTCCTATTGAATTAAATTTAGTTTTAAGTTAGTTGTGTTTCAGTAAGCTGTTTGTAAATCAACGTCAGACTAACATTCGCTAAGATTAGGCTATCTATGCTAGGTAGGTAAACTAGCGTCCAGGAATTACAGTGATAGTTTTTTCTAACCTGTTCTGTTCACGGTTAAGTTGTAAATAGTTACAAAGCTAACTGTTAATTTCGTCTGGATCGCTTTTTACATTGTTACTTTTTGTGTGTTGAGGCATCCCCTGACTATTGCTTGTGAACAAGTAGCACATAAGCCTGACTCCTGTCACTTGCCTGACAAGAAGTAGCCTAGCACATAAACCTGATGTCCATTATTACACTCTAGCAAGTTTTTTTCAGCGTGAGAGACCGCCTGTCTACAACCCCCCCCCCCCCCACACACACACCTTTTTAACCCCTGACCCATTTTCATGCCTGCAACTGAGTCCAAATAAGGCAAAATAATATCCACCACAGTCACTATACGCCTATTAATTACAGCCAAAACTCATAGCAGTGCTGCCTGTTTGGGATAGTGTTGTTTTTACAGCACCAAACAGACATAATTAGCTCATCTACAAAGTAAGACAAAATATTTGCATCAAGCTGTGAAAGATAATTGCTCACTTTTACAATTCAATTTTTTCACTGAAGAATTTAAACTAAATGGTAATTTCTGCTGTCTCATTAGCCAATAAATACACTAACATGCCCGTCAGGTACAGTATCAAAAAATATATGCAAAATAAAAATTATTAATAAAAAAATATATGCAAACTGAAAATTGACAGGTGATTGTTTTGGTCTTGGAAAATGTTTTTTTTTCCCCAAGTTGTAAGCTTAATTTAAACGATTTACTGTTTTAGTTGCCTGCACAGGCACAAGGCAGACTGAAGAAAGTACTCAGGTTCAACAGCATACTAACCTCTACTCTATTATTTTATTTTCATTTGTTTCTCCTGACAATGAATTGAAATGAGCATGTTTAAGACTATTAGGTTTCTTACTTCTGTTTTAATAGAGACTCAGCACCTATTACTTTTTTGTGATTAGTCAGCACTCAGCAGCAAGTAGCGGTGGGATGCCACTCAAATAAGGGAGAAGGTCATGTTCTGAAACGTCTGTTTGAAAGAGGAGAGTAGGTGTGCTTTGAATCCATCCCCTCAGACTATGTGCAGGTTTGTTCAGGGGATCTATTCAGCTGTGAATAAAACATGAGTCGTCTGAACTCTCCCTGTGTTTGGGGATAAAGCTGTGTACTGTAGAACATTAAAAAAGACCGCACACTGTCCCTTTACCCACACTTTGAGTTCAGGATGGTTGCAGATAGAGGGCAGCTAGAGGACTAGTTACACTATTCTGACTGCAGTGACAAAAGGTTTACCTATGCCTTTATGACTGCAGAGACACAGAGTTCCCAGTAGTGGCAAGATGAATGTGTTTGTACTGAGAGTTCAGGAATGCTCCTTCCTAAGGCCCTGGTGATGAAACCTTCATTGCAGAACTAACACTGCTGTCGAATCTAACTACAATCTGGTTGATGACGTGCTCAGTTGAGAACCTAGATGAGGTCCCCTGGATACTGGCATTGTGTGCCATAATTACGTAATGGCAGTAATCATTAATTTATAGCATATTATATATTACAGCCTATCAGACTATGCAGTGTACAGCTGTAGTAATTAATCGCTCATCAACTGCTTGCTTTAGCAGCCTGGTGCAGTTTGATGTTGCGTCTCATGCAGTAGTCTGTAGTGACAAAAAGTTGCATTGACACTGAGACACAATTGCACAGTTCACCTGAGGAAGTCAAAACCAAAAGGCATCAAGGCTGTGAAACATCTATCCCAAGGAAGACAGCATTTCTTGTGACAGAGCAGGACAGCTGCCTCAGTAATGCAGTGCCTCAGCTCACTATTCATTTTCCAGGGCTGCAGGGGAGGAGTTCATTTTGAGTTATTACTGTATCCCTGGCACTTGCATAAATCAGTGTTTACCTCCTTTTAAGCAATACAGTCAGTGTCACCTTCAGAGGACCCAATACATTAATTATTAGCAGCCTTGAAGCCCTACAATCTTGAAAGGTTTCAATAGGATCTGTATAACAATTTGCAAAATATGCTATCCAACAAAATCCTTGTGTTTTGTTTTTAATGTTTTTATGTAATTCCCTTGCTATTGTTGGGAATATTTGAATGTTTATTTATGTCTTTGCAAAGAGTCTTGTTTGTCCATCCCCAAAAAACAGCTGACTTTGCACAGTTCAACTTAAGTGGTCACCTTCAGGGATATGGATCATTCTTGTCTACTTTTTTTTTTTAAGGCTTAAATTAAACTGTTTAATTCATTGCATTTATTAGTTTACCCTTTGTTTTCACTTAATTCAGTTCAAGTCTTCAGTTGTTTGGAAAGGTACTAAGAACCTTTCAGTAATACTGAGATATTCATCAGACAGATTTTTCATCACATGTATGTGAGGTGAGTTTGGTTTATCCTTTAGAACATTTTTGTTATGACATCATGTCTTTCTGTGGCAAAAAAGGAAAATATTGTTCAAGAATGACCTTCATAGTTCGTACATTAGTATGTTACATCATCCTATTTTATTCAGTGAAGACCTCTAATACCTGCAAGGCAGAATCCCAGTGGTTATTATGTTCACAGACAGTGAGTACTTTCTATTCTAGTCTTTCTTTGGAACCAAATTAATGCTTTTATAAGAGTTTGGTTCCTGCCTCTCATGAGACAACTGAAGACTGCAATAAAACTGAGCTCTTCTGAAATGGTCCTCAGGAAAATAAATCCATTCCTGTTTTTTAGGCTAAAGAATACATGCTAAACATTAGATGGACTTTAGGGTCATTCATGTTGGAGTTTTTTCCCCCCTGAAAAACAAATAACCAAGCTTCTCCCACAACGTGACTTCATGTGAGCTATGGAATGGGCTGACATTGGTAGTGTGTTAGTGAACAGAGCAGTGTCTGTGTGGGTCCTTCCTTCCACATCACTGGTTGGTACAGTTTGAATCTCTGTGGGTTGCGTGACCCACTTTTAGCGAGCTCCTCATCGCCGCTCTCTCTCATCATCACACCACGCTCAGTGTCGTAATCAGCACACAAATAATTCAGCGACAGCCTCCAGTGGTGGCTGCCCTGCTGCCGAGAGAATGGGGTGGGGTGGGGGGTCTTAATCCCGCCTACAACCAGCCGTGACGTCGGGCCGCATCACCATCACCACAGCATCGCCGCTGCTAACACCATTGAGTTCACTGGGTGTTTTGCTGCAACAGCATTCCGTAGAGACCCTTGATGACTGGCACATGCCTTCTGCCAGTGCCATACAACAGCTAAAATGTCTAAGGCAAGCCAGTGTGTACAACTGTTTATTGGTCATTGGTCATAACAGGCCATGGGTATTATACAAGCACCCATAAAACAACACCAAACAGCTGTGTAGATATTATATAACTTCACAAATGTGTCTCAGCATATTACAGTGACATTACGGCAAAGGCTTTTTTTCATGTGTAGAAGAACACCTTGTTTTATCGCTGACATTTCAGTGTAGGAGCATCTATGTCATCACATGTTAGCAGTGGTGCTGCCCCTGGAAAAAATCACATTGAATACAATGTGCTGCACGGTGGTGAAAGCACATGCTATGTGTAAAATGTATTGAGTTGAAATTGTGGAGGGCTACTGCTAGTGAGGAAAAGAGGCCTGAAAAATGACCAGGGCCTTTACAGGTAATTTAAAGAGACCTCTGTCACATTACATTCAAATTAAAGTAAAATTAGATATTAGCAAGTTTGCTCACTCAATGGATTCTCTTTGTTCCTGAACAATGGTAGATAGCAATATAACTCTAGTTGTATATAGGACTCTGCATGTAAACAATACCCAAGTTTACATAGACAGTTCTTATATTCCAGTGAAAAAATATCAACCCACTGTTTACTGTACATGCAGCAACATTATAACATGTGGCATGGCAAACAAGAAATAAGCAACATCCAAAGGCTAACTCTCCAGTCTAGTGAAGTTAGGATGACACAAAGTGCTGTTGTTTTAGAACATAATGGAAACATCTCATTAGCCCACATGGTCCATAGGTGTCCCTATGAGATGAGATGAGATGATGGGGATCATCCCAATAGCTGTGAAACGCTTACAAGACCCTTTATTGCTACAAAAAAAGATGAAAGATGTCCATATAAACAAAGCTATTGTAATCTTAAAGGTTACTGGGGTGTACAAAGGTAAAAAGGTGCTGCTGGATGGAAATGGCCTACAACAGGCTATAACAGAACAGAAGTATGTATGGATTGTTGTGTCAAACTAGTAGTTGTGTTATGTTGCGTGTAGAAGGGACAACTGTGGGCTTGTAGGATATTGAGTATGCAGTGTTCAAAGGGATTACTTCTGTTTCAATCCAATGCTATCCCTGTTTGCTGACAAAAACAAGCACACACACCAGCATGTATTTGAGGCATTATGTCACACATAAGCACACACACATACATACACGCACACACACATAAATACACACACAAACACACACAGAAGCAATGTTTGCTATATGGCCTTGTGATATTATCATTTTGATAATGGATGTGTCCTTTTAATTCGTAAAAATGGGAGACAAAACTAAATAATTGATACTTTCAAATTTGTATACATTGCGTTTTATACAGTAACATGTGAATGTAGGCAAGGTAGCATAATATGGGAAAATCCTGAAAAGGTTATATTTTAAAACAAAAACATTTTTTTAAAGACATTTTTGGGGCTTTTTGCCTTTTATTCAGATAGTAACAGTGGAGACAGACAGGAAATGAATGGGAGAGAGAAATGAGGTAGGATCGTCAAAGGACCACAGGTTGGATCCGAACCCGGGTCGCCAGTGTCATGGCATGATGCATTAGCCCGCTGAGCTACAGCGCCTCCAACAAAAACTTTTCATGAAACAATAAGACTGTCTGCTTGACCTTGTGATGTCTTAATGACACCAGGACTCAGATGTGACATGATCAAACAAAAACAGCAATGCTGCTTCGAGATTATCAGACTTTGATTTTGACAAGTTATGTCTTTCAATTCAATTCAATTTTATTTATATAGCGCATTTTTACAAAAGGCATGTCACAAAGCGCTTAACACAAGAGGCCCAATGAGCAACAGGGGCAAGGAAAAACTCCCTAGCAGCGTTTTTTGTTTTTACTTGTTATGGTAGAGGAAGAAACCTTGGGCAGTTCCGACGGCTCAAGGGGCTAACCCAACTGCCTAGGGCAGGTTTTCAGTCTCTCAGATGGCGGGTAGTCCACTATTATTCCATTAGATACACATTACAAGAAAATTTTGGTAAATAACGTAATATAGGAGTCCCATTAGAATCAGGATATAGTCCCATGTCATTAGGCGCAGTCAAGTCAGGGGCCAGTTGGAGGCTGTATCGATCATGTCAGGGTCATCTGTGAAGCTGAAGGCAGACCGCCCAGGAAGCCAGAGATGCAGGATCAGGCAGAGGAAGGCAGGGGTGACCCTCAGCAGGGAGGCAGTGGCATGGACAGTGGAGTGGGTTGAGGACCATTCAGGAGTGCCGCCGGATCACGTTGGAAGAAGGTCCCAGGAGAACCCAGGAGGTGCAGGCGCAGGCAGTGGAAGGCAGTGATGACTCACGGCAGGGTGGTAATGGCATGGAAAATCATGAAATGGTCATGAATATTTTGTATTCAATTTATAACAGCTGTTATGAATGTGTTATGCACTAACCTGTATAGTTAGGTGTTACTGAATTTCTTTCTATTTAATGCAAAATCCTTTTGCAGACAGTATGGCATTTATCTAGGAAAGTTAAATTCAATCCAAAGACGTCATCTTACAAAATCACAAGGAAACAGATCACATAAAGATCACATGTTGTTAGATTATTTCTGTTAGATTGTGTTTGTTAGATGGTGCTACAATTAAGAAATGCACAGAATATAAACTTGAATTTTGTAGCGTTAAAATATTTCATTTTGAAGAATGGGATCTTCCAAGCCATGTCACAGACCCGGCTCCTTGACAGCCTCTAAGCAGATTTAGTGCCTGAAGGCAGACCCATCTCATTGCAGCAGGTGTGTCTTCAACTGTTGCCAGTGGCCTCAATCATCTTGTCTACTCACATGGCCTACTTCCCCCTGTCTGCCTCCACCCTATGATGTTTTCATCTTATGCTCTGTGGCCTTCTTCATACACAAACCCTTCATTCTTTTCAATCCAGGTTAGACATTCCCAAGTTTCTCCATAGCTTTCTATGAAAAGAAGTAGTTTTTTTTATTTTTAAAGAATTTATACTTCTAATCTTGCTAATGCAAGAACTTTGTTTTATTGGTTGCCAACTTGTTTAAGACATAAAAGCATCAGTGACAGATTGGGCAATAATGATGTAACATGCAATAATTAAATTAAATAGAATGAATAACAATATTTTGATATCTGGTGACCAGCTGTCTTTTTATACTCTTTGAGTCATTGTGTGAAAAACAGATGTACAGTATGAACGCTCTTCACCCCCCCATTCCAGAGGCAGGTGAAGGGCTATTCTGCATGGGCACATCTGTAAGGGACAGCTGGTTACTACTATCTACAGTCAGAGGCCCATGAGGTTTCCAGCCGTGAATTGGTGAGGCATAAAGGGCTACGTATTCCTTCTTTCAGAAATGATTGCCTAAAGACAGTCACTGGAGCGGGGTCCAGTGATCCAATGATCCCCAAGGCCTCAAATGCCCTTCTGCTCTTCACCCGTAAAGCAAGGCACAATCCCTCAGCCATTTTAATAAGGACAAAAGTGTGGAGAAACTAGCCTCTATATGGAGATGTAAAGTCAAAGGCTGTGTCTGAACAAACCCATATGTATGGTTGCTATGTAGTAGGCTAAAAGCAGTACGTCACAAACATAGTACGTCCGAATGCTTTGTAGGGATGAGAGTAGTAGGGAAAAAGTTCCTGGATGGCCTACTACCTTCACAGTGGCCCCATCTAAAACACAGATAAATAATTTTATTGTCTCCATGTTTAGCTGAGGTAAATTGAACGTCATCACCACCAGCGAACAGTATGAGCACTATACATCATTTGTAAACTTCTGGGTCGAAGGATAAGCAAAATGGTGATGCTAGTGCGTCAGAATTGTACGTCTAACTTCCTTTCTAAAAGAGTGTGCAGACTGCCAAAGGCCAAAATTAGATCTGGTCAGAGAATGAGAGAGAGAGAGAGAGAGAGAGAATCAAGCCCAAGAAGAGCGGGTCAAGAGTGAATGAAGGTCAGAAGCCATCCGCCTCAGTGGTAGTTGGTCCCCCTGGGACTGAGTAGTGACTTATGTGATGTCAGGACAGGACAGACCTCTGGGTGTGCAGATAACAACAGCTTAAGTGTAGAACTAGTGATCCCCCACTTCAGTGGGAGAAATCAAATTGTATAGCTGACTGAATTCATAAAGATTCATAGATATATGAACTAACAATTGGAATTACTGTTTGTTGTGACTTGGATGAACTGTAATATGTTACTAGAGTGGATAGTCTGTCATGACAGATGATTTTGGAAATGGAATCAAAGAGTTTACAGTGTTTACAGTACATTTACAGTGTTTTACAGATGTATTTCTCATCTCATTTTACTGGTTGTTCAGAGCCTTCTGCTCAGTCTTTTGAGATCACAGTTTTATGATTTGCTTTATGTGCACTATAAATTCATAATTATGTGCTTGACCTCTTTGTTCAAATCTCACAATGCTGTGAGAAAGAGACAGCTTTGACAATTATGGACAAGAATAGTGTCAGATCTTTTACCTGAGACAATACCACTTCACGAATTCTACTTGCGAGACCCATGCCAAAACCACCCTTGCATTTTGGAGGGCTATTTTTGTTGGCACTTGAACACTTTTGCAGCAGTTCACAAGGAAGTTCACAAGGAAATGAAAGAGGAGATGGCAGTCT
Source organism: Limnothrissa miodon (assembly GCA_017657215.1). Taxonomy (NCBI): domain Eukaryota; kingdom Metazoa; phylum Chordata; class Actinopteri; order Clupeiformes; family Clupeidae; genus Limnothrissa; species Limnothrissa miodon. The sequence continues at coordinate 353,595 of JAGFZM010001271.1, forward strand.
ACCATTATCACTTACTCTTCTCAAAGAGAGAAAATATTAATGTGGATTTTTTCAGATGTATTAAGATACATTCAGTGACTAGCGTGCTGCTCCTTGTCTTTCCTTTTACTGCTCACCCCAATTTGATTACCTTGTTCACATAGAGCTTAGAGGGACAGATGGTCTGCTTCTTCATTCCAGCCAGCATTAGCTCTGGCAGGGCCCATCACTCTCCCACTCCAACATAAACTTCCAGGACAAATGGAAAGCAGGGCTTTAGATTGGGTACCTGAGCACTGCACCCCTTTGGCCCCAAGCCCCATTCTCCCTGCAGAGCTGGATGCCTGCCGCGTTGATCTGCTGCTCCATACTGCAGGGCCCCTGCTCTCCATGAGGTCATCTTTGCGAGGGTTGTATGAACATGCCTTCTGCACATATATATATATATATATATATATATATATATATATATATATAT
>JAGFZM010001271.1:361016-384516 GCA_017657215.1 Limnothrissa miodon
TTCAGTACCAGCTGGCAAAGGGGACTATTTTTGGGGTACAGTTCCTGGATTTTTAATGCCTCAAATTGTAGGCTGTTCTTAGGACTGTTATTTAGATGCATCCAGAATTTGAGTGATCTTTATTGGACTGGAAGAGCTAATGGAAACCAGCCTAATTCTGCCCTACATGCATTATTTGGTGTTTGGACTTTTAGAATAGATCGGCAGAATTCTGCATGTAGGGCTTCAGTTGGATGCTTGTCCCCCTTCGTGTGGTCATGCATGCTGAGTGGACCCCAGACCTCACTTCCATACAGCACAATGGGCTGGATTATACTGTCAAATACTTTACACCAGATTGCAATTGGGAAGTTTTCTTTTTATAGCGTAAATCACTCTCTGTGCCTTTTCTTTAGTGCATTCACTGCCATGGTGAAACTTCCTGACCAGACCAAGGTAGGTGTACTGTATTGTGTGATCTAGGCCGGTGCTACCTAGGCTGGACCTGTACCTGCTTTCCTGACACCTGGGCTTTTTTTCTGGAAGATCATAATTTTGTTTTTTTTTGGGGTTGACTGCCAGGGCCCAGGACTGACAGTACTGTTCCAGCTAAATAAGGAGTTGCTGCAGCCCTTTTTCTGAGGGTGACAGCAGCAGCAGGTCATCGGCAAAGACCAATAATTTGACCTCTGATTGAGTTTGAGTCCAGGGGCTGTAGACTCTTTCAACTGCACCGCTTAGTCATTGATGTAAATATTGAACAATGTTGGACTCAGACTACAGCCCTGTCTCACCACTCTGTTTTGTTTAAAGTATTCTGTTAGTTTTTCTCCAATTTTAATGCTTGATTTGATTTAATTATATTGTATGTTTTACCCCCTACACCACTTTGCAAAAGTTCGTAATACAAACCATCATGCCAAAGAGTCAAATGCTTTTTTGAAATCTACAAAACAAGCAAATATCTTTCCATTTTTTTGTCTTTTACTGTACATGTTTGTTTATTAGGGTGTGTAGGGTGTAAATATGATCTGTTGTGCCTAGGGTTGCAAAGGGGTGGAAATTTTCTGGAAACTTTCCATGGAAACTTTAGCTTGGGAATTTTAGAAATATTCCAAAATGGAAACTTGGTTATTTATGGGAATTAACTGGAAATGTTGGATGGTTCTAAGAAACATATGACTCATATACCAACAACATATTTTGTCATAAGCAGACATTTTTGCGTTGACAAGTATTGTGTTCCATAAGGAATTTTTGAATTCTGTAATTTAGAATGCTACTAAATACCTTCCCCAGATTACTGTTCACATATATACCTCTGTAATTATTAGGGTCTAATTTGTTCCCACTCTTGTGGATTGGGGTAATAATGCCTTTATTACAAGTGTCAGGAAAGCAGCCAGAACAGAGAATGAGGTTGAATAGTTTGAGCTTTCTGAAGTGCCGGGGAGCTGTATTTCAGCAACTCCGTTGTGATACTGTCAGAACCACATGCTTTTTTTGATATAAGGGATTTTAGACCCCGTTTACACACATACGTTTTCTCTTAAAAACTGACACTTTCCCCTCCGTTTACGGCTTTCATTTACACACAAACGGAGATGTCGCCTCTGAAAATGGTTCTTTCTAATAACTCCGGCAAAAGTGGAGATTTTGGAAAACTCGTTTGCGTGTAAACTGCGAAAAACAGATAAAAGTTTTAGGCAGTCTACACACAGACTGCTGTCTGGTGGGAGAGCTTTGAAAATGAGGTGGTTGTCCTGGAGGAATGGCGTGAGGCTTCTGATTGGCTTGTATGGCTTTCTCCTTCTTCCTACACTGCGGCCCATAGGCTTAGTGTAGGTATGACGGCTCTCGACAGCATATTTATGCAGCTTAATGTAAACGGAAACTTTTTAGAAAACAATGGTGTATGCACGGAATTATTCTGGAAAACGGAGGGAAGAAAATATTTGTTTATCAAAATACCCAGGTATGTGTAAACATAGCCTTAGTTTCTGTGCCAATTCTTCTGATGACATTGGGAAATCAAGAGGGGTTTGGTGGTTCTTAATGACTGATTCTAGCACTTTTAGTTTTTATCTAATATTATTCTGGTTTTGATTTGGCTGTATTTTGCAGTACAGACCTTTAAAATGTTCTGTCCATGTCACTCCATTTTGGATCGGTAGGAAAACACAACAGAAAACGGAAAGGGTAGGTCTCTTCTCAAAATGTCTTACTTCTGATTGGACACGGAATGAGAGAGAATGTCAACCGCCCATAGGCTACCCTAAAAACTGGGGTATCGGAGCTTTACCACCCTACACGTAGTGCAGCCTGAGTTTGCAACATTAACGGTGCCAAATTTTGGTTTCATATTGAAAAACGAATGATGCGTGGCTATCGTAACACCGCAAGCACACAGGTGAACCCAATTCCGCAAGACACGCACAGTGATGCACACCAAACTATTCCGCAAAGACACACCGTGATGCACACCAAAGAGGTCCCAGCCACCAGGTGACTAGCCTCCCTGCAGGATATCCCCCTCCAACTCCTGAAAGTGATGATCAGTGATAACCACAAGAGAAACACTCTCACTCTCTCCCTCTTGCACACGCACACACACACACACACACACACAAATAATCTTAAATCAACGCACAATCAAGGCCCCGGGTAACCAGGCACCTATGTGCCACATAAACACAAGTCAAATTAAATCACAACATGCAAAACCCCCAAAATAAAGGCAAAACAAAGACAAACTAGCAAAACACAGATACATTCACAAGTTCACATATGCCGTAAGGGCTGCAGACAGTATGCAAAACAAAACACACAAACGAATCAGACAAAATAACGACCCCTAAACCAACACACACACACACACACACACACACACACACACACAGGAAGATACAACCAGACTTCTGATAATCAACACAAAGACAAAACTAACAAAAGAAATACAGCACGCTAGAACAAATCAAACTACAAATAGGCTACGAAACGCTGACAAAAGACAAAGTTACAAATGCAGCAGGCTAATAATAGTAAGGGCGAAATTACAAATAGGCCCACAGAATGTGAAAGGAACAAAACAGCGCTACAATCGTAGCACACTCACGGTAGAGACAAAACAGCAGCACAGGAAAGGCAGCTCAAACAGCAGCTGATAAAAAGGCAGCTCAAGTAACGAATTAGCACGGTGGCCTATGACACAAAAAAAACTGTTATGTTTGTAACAGTGTGATCACAGTATGACAAAGTTATAGTAAACTTTTACCTACCAAGACCGGTGAACGTGTACCACAAGGGAGCAGGGGCACAAATCAAAATGTGTTCTGCCACCAGGCAACCTAATGAGGTGGATAAAGTTACGTCAACGCGATAATTACCCACCAAACAAGTAAACCAACAGTTACGTACGTATACGCGAAGAGTCCTCTCTCACCCCGTTTCAGTTGTACCATAACACCGTTAACCCTCGACGGATTAATACTTCTAATCAGGAGCACCTCTCCAAACAGATCCCTGCTACAAACAGAAGGTTCCCTAAGACAATGACGTGCACCAGACAAACACAGCGTACACACATGTATACTAAACTTATGCACCTTCCGCACAGAGTATCCGTCAGGCTGCTACTCCCAATACAGAAACCAAACAGAGACCACACAACTGGACAAGATCGGCCCGAGATAAAACGACTGAAACTGCTGCTCTCCTGGGCATCGCAGGCGGCATAACTTTTGAAACCAGTAAGTCCGCCCCCTTACCAATTACCCCACATTCCGTGCAGCAGCCTTGATGCCGTATCTTAAAGGTACAGACAACGAGCAATACAGCCGTCAAACCCACTACACATACATTGCACTGTTTGAGAGAACTGCACTAAGAAAGAGATGGCTGAGAGCGGAGTGGGCGAATAATCTGATGCCTTTCCTGACCGGTGAAGCCCAGAAATCCTGTCGTGATCTCTCATCTGCAGAGGCAGCGAATTATGACACAGTAAAGACTGCCATCTTAAGTCATTATGGACTTATGGACTTGGAGTATTCCTGCCCGTGCCCAGCGAGTTCACGATTGAACCTACGATCCTGTTCTTCCTGTTCGGGGCCAGGTGATGGCTTTAGTGCGCTATCACAGGAGCTGGTTGGAGGAAACAGCTGGACCACCTATCATCGACCGGGTAGTGATCGACCGGTGCATCCACAGGCTGCCAAATGACGCCAAAATGTATGTGGCACAGCAGGGGGCCCAGAATCTGGAGGCTCTTATAGCCTTATTAGAGAATCACAAGGTGATGGGCGATCTCTTCAAGTCTGAGAACCCAAAGCCTGGTATCTCCAAAGTCAAGGCAGAGAAGGAGGCGGCCAGCAGAACGGCCAACCAGCCAACAAGCCGCATCTCCCCAGGTTGGAATATGACGACAAGGCGAACGGGGTCTCCTCTCCTCCCAAGGTGTTTTTCCTGTGGCAGAGAAGGACACTTGGCCAGAGAATGTCCTGACCGGGATGAGCCGATGCCTACAGCCAGGGCCACGGAAGGTAAGAGCCTCTTCTGCCAACACCTCACCACATGTTGGGCCCACGATGGGGAACCTGCCCCAAAGTTTCCTGTTAAGGTAGCTGGCAGAGACTTTTGGACCCTAGGGAGCATGATCTCCCTCATCCAACCTGAGTTTGCCAGTATCATGCATCCAAAGTTTCTGTATCATGCATCCATGGCGACACCTGTAGGTATCCTACTTCTGAGGTTCAGATGATTACCCCCCTGGGACGGTTCAGTCTGCGGGTTGGGGTTGTTGAACAGCTACCCGTCCCAGTACTCCTAGGCCGGGACAGTCCCCTGTTTTCTTGTTACTGAACAACGAAAGTGAAAGGCCCACACAGACGGGCTAGAAGACACCGGGTGAGGCCAGGAAAGAAGTCACACCCAGCCTGGGCTGCTGTATCACCTGGTGGGTGTCCCGCTGAGACCACTGACGGTGAGGTGATTAGAGCCAGCCACATCAACACCACCGCCACTGACCCTGAACAGCTAGCCGAAAAACAGCCCTTGGAGGATGTAGCGTCAGATGAAGTGTTTTCCCAAATTAGATGGAATCGACTTATCGTGATTTAATTTCAAGATGGCAATGACCGGGAAATTCTGAGAAGGTACTGTCTTTATAAACGGTCTTTTTAATAAAGTACCTGTACATTTTCAAAATTCTCATTGTCTCGTTTTAAATGTCAGGGCTCTCAGAAGTCTACCAATAAAATGTGTACCAATAAATGAGTTACTCTGAACCTTGTTAATGGTGTAAAAATAGCAAATAGCAAAAATTTGCCCCCAGTGTAACAGTGTAAGGCTAATGAAAGCTTTGGCTAAAACGGTGTAAAATGCGGAAGGCTGGGGGTGACCGTAGGTCGGTATTGGACATGTGTTTGTACTTGGTAACATCTTTCAGTACAGCCCAGGTCAAAATCACACTCGCCTTCTCCTTTAAAAGAATAATTTATTTTGAAGTAAAATACCTTCACATGGATTTCAATTCAATTTTATTTATATAGCGCATTTTTACAAAAGGCATGTCACAAAGCGCTTAACACAAGAGGCCCAATGAGCAACAGGGGCAAGGAAAAACTCCCTAGCAGCGTTTTAAAGCGTTGGCAAAGGAAGAAATTTTGGGCAGTTCCGACGGCTCAAAGGACTAGCCCAACTGCCTAGGGCAGGTTTTCAGTCTCTCAGATGGTGAGTAGTCCACTATAATTCCATTAGATACACATTACAAGAAATTTTTGGTATAAATAAAGTAATATAGGAGTCCCATTAGAATCCCAGGATATAGTCCCATGTCATTAGGCACAGTCAAGCCAGGAGCCAGTTGGAGGCTGTATTAATCATGTCAGAGTCATCTGTGAAGCTGAAGGCAGCCCACCCAGGAAGCCAGAGATGCAGGATCAGGCAGTGGAAGGCAGGGGTGACCCTCAGCAGGGAGGCAGTGGCATGGACAGTGGAGTGGGTTGAGGACCATTCAGGAGTGCCGCTGGATCATGTTGGAAGAAGGTCCCAGGGGAACCTAGGAGGCAAGAGGTGCAGGGTCAGGCAGTAGAAGGCAGTGATGACTCACGGCAGGGTGGTAATGGCATGGAAAATCAGAGAGGAGATGAGTTAGAACAGTCTCCATCAGATTTCAGAGAATGTGAGTTATATTACATGTGCAACCATGTACAGGCGTACAATCATTCATTGAAAGGTATAGTTGGGTGTCATCTGCATAAGAGTGGAAGGTAATGCCATGTTTTCTAATAACTGATCCCAAAGGTAGCATGTAAAGGGAGAATAGCAGAGGTCCCAGTACTGATCCTTGGGGCACACCATCCTTGACTTCAGTGTGGCATGATGCTTCATTATGTGTATGTACAAACTGCTAACGTCCAGTAAGGTATGACCTGAGCCAGGCTAATGCAGAATCTTTGATGCCAATCATATACTCAAGTCTATGTAGTAGGATGCTGTGATCAAAAGTGTCAAAGGCAGCACTTACAGTACAATAACAGTACTAGACAGAAGAATCTTAGCAGTAATTTTAAGGCAACTAATAAAAAAAGTATCCCGTTTAGGACGGGAAAGTCCCGTAATTTACCATTCTTTCCCACCGTCCTCCCGTATTAGTATTTTCCCGTAAATCTCCCATATTTTCACCTGCGTCATTGACAAAAAAAAAAACGTCCCCTCCCCAAAAATCTGAGCTCTGTCACTTGCCTTGCGATAGCTAATACCTACAGTAGCCTGTAGGTGGCAGTTGTCGTGAGGTAGGTTAATGCTTTTCATACCCTTTTGTGTTTTTCATTTAGGCTATGAATGTTCACAGTGTGTCAATGTCAACAAAGGTAGGCCTATCGTTGGCTTTATGCACAGCTGCATTACTTCCTGAACTTCAGGCAGCTACTTTGTTTCCTTTTTGCCATTATTGGATAAATCAGTTTATCCAATAATGGCAAACAGGTAACAAAGGAGCTGCCTGAAGTTCAGGAAGTAGTGCAGCTGTGCATAAAGCCAATTGTAGTTTGTAAGTGGTTGACAAGTAGTGATGGCTTTCTTGTCACCTGTCTTAAAATGTAAGGCACACTGGAGCTTGGTTGGGGTGGTGGGATTGCTCGCGGTGGGCGGTGGAAAATTTCCCTTATTTTCAAATCCAAAACTTGACAGGCATGGTTTTTTAGACCTCTTTATACTGAAACCACTCAAAATAACACAAAGGTTGAAAACCAAAAGGTCTACCGTGTGGAATAAATTAAATTGTGAGCGGCAAATCTGACAAAGTTTTAGTCTCCAAAAACAGCTGACTGTTTTCATTATTATCAAGTTTGAAATTAACACTTCCCGTCCAAATAGTCCTCCAAATTCGTTTGACAGATAGTTAGCAAGCTAACCAACTTGACTACAATTATCTGCAAAATATTCTGTATATCTTGACAGAATAACAGGATTAATGGACATACTAACGTTATGTCAATAAAATGTCTCGTATCACTTTTAGGAAACATGAACATGAAGCAAGACATGAAACTTGGTGGCATGCAGCTACAAAGACTAGGCTACTAGCAGCTAACTCACCAAACATTGCAGCAGCTCTAACTATAACATTATCCGAATTCCGATTTTAATCGATTTTCTCAACAGCCCCCAAATTCAGATTAAAAAAATTGTTATTTCTGCCATTGTATTGAGTAAATTTACAATGTAAACAATGTAAACTAAACTAATATTTCAAGTTGAGCATCTTGCTATAAGAAGGAGGTAGTTCTGATGTCAACAAAACATTCAACAAAACAATGTCAAAACATTCAACACTATTAATTATCAGTGCATGATGACAGCATAAGGTGCTTTTTGTTGCGCTGTTTTAGCTTCAATATATTTTCTGAATACTATAGATTTCTAAACATTCTTAGCCAGGAAGACAAGCCTGTCTACCACCTCTGGCTTTAGACATGCTCGGTGGCATGTAACAATGCTCCCCCCCACACTGAAAACCTTCTGAGGGTGCACTTGTTGCTGGAATTGAGAGGTATTTTTTGCCAGAATACTGAGTCTAGGAAAATTTGGTTGGTGGCGCTTCCACCACTCAATAGGATTGGTGTCTGGGTCCACCTCAGGGTTCAATAAGTAAGATTTCAGCTCAGTCTTTATCTTTTCTGCCTCAGACTGGTTGGAAGAAGACGCTACATTCTTTTTGAAGAAGAATCTTTTTCTTGCGTGGAGGCTGTGTGTCTTCCTGGCGTACCTGCACAGCTGTGCCAGACTGCTGTGGTATAATGTTGTTGGCAGGAGCAAGTAGAGCTATCAGCTCAGCAACAGCTCTTTTCTTTACTTCTTCCACTTACTTACTTACTTACTTACTTGTCTGGGTCAATGTAGGTTGTGCGGAACCTTGGGTCAACCAGTGAGGCCAAGTCCAAGAGTTCATTGTTTACAGGGTCACTATATTTGTCGTCCAGGTACCGCATTATTTTTCCTTTTATTGTTTTTGTGAGTTCCGTATCTTCCTCCTCCTCCTCTCTAGGAGACTGGTTTTGAACAGATGGAGCACTGGTTTGATGTACGAAACACTGACATAAGACTCCCCGGATAGTGCATCAGTAAATTCATGGAGTGGTTTTACAGCTTTATTTGTTGACTCCAACACATCCAGATCTTGCCAAGAGGGCACAAGATGGCGACTTTTCTTGTCCGAATCCAGGACACGGACTGGAGCCTTTTCCTGTTCAAGAAATCATTCTTTGGCGGGAACCCCATCTGGTTGGGGGCTGATGAGTGGGTAGACCAAGCTTCGCCTGTACTTCACTCAAGTCTCTTCTTTTCTTCCAGCTGTATGAAAAGGCAGACAGAGCCTTTTTACATACAGCAATAGCACGATTGATCCATGGGTCCTTCACGCCATTCTCTGATGTAAATGAAGAACACATAGGCCTTATCAAAACACATTTCAGGGGAACATGCCACTACATTCACAAACTTGCTTTGCTTCAATTTCTGCAACAAATGAATGCACACAACACAAAGGGCAAACACGTGTACACGTACAGAATGTATTATATTACATGTTTTTTAAATAATTTAAATAGAGGCTAAGCAACTTTCTGTTTTTCTCTCTCACGAGCTCCCTCTAAAGACCGCTGTATTGCGTTGTATTGCACTGCATTCTATTGGAGGCAGACTGCGCTGCTGAACTTTGCAAGTGCTGTACATATACCCAAACATAATTTTACATATTTGAGCCTTTGTCTATATACATATTTGACATTAAAGATGCAAGCTACTTGAAACGGATGCCTCTTCCTTGGTATGTTGAATATTTTGATGCCATTTCCAACTCTGTTTGCATAGTTCACTGCACAACAACTTCTTGTCATGCTGCTTTCCTCCAGTTTCAATACAAAAATATGCTGCTTTCTGCCCCCGTCTTGTGCAGTGCAATGACGTTGACGTTGCTGTGAAATCCATTAAATTAAAATTAAGTTAAGATATAAATATAATAAAAGAAAAAAATCAAACAATAACTTAGGTTACATTATAGCCTACATGTGTGTCTATACTGTAGATAGATTAATTTAACAAAGAACATTGCAAGATACTCAAGATATAGACCCAGTTGGCCTATAGGCCTAAGAACAGATGTTAACAGAAATAAATGGTTGGTCATGTCACCTACCCACTCCGAATAGTTGTAAACGTTGTACCTCTTTTTCTTTGCCACTTTAGTTTTCACAGATTTGCATTAACCAAACAAATAAGTGCATGCCTGCCTCTGACAGCTGGATCAAGATACCGTAAGAAAAACAGTAGTCTAGGATTGCATGAGCAGAATGTAGATTTTTATTAAAAGTGAAACTAGGGAATAGACCTACTTAAAAAAAATTGAAGTGCCTTTGCACCAAAAAAACGGGACATTTGGTGTCCCGGGAAAGATGATCAATTTTCCGGAACAGACGTTAAAAAAAGAGAATAATCCCGGGAAAACCAGAACGTGTGGCAACCCTAATGTGACCAGACATGCTCCTCCAGAAATAGCAAGCAGAAGTGACTTTTCAACTCTCATATCATTGTAAAGCTTATGATGTGACGTTTATCAAGCAGTTTTCATTTATAAAATATGTCGCTGTATGGCGTAAATATTAGAGTAAATGTCATGGGTACTCAAGTACCCAAATTAAAAGACCGAATATCAAAAGAATGATATATGAATCATTGGGAAAATGACCTCTGTCTGGCACCCTCTCTATTTCTATCTCTGTCTTTCTGTTGGTCATGTTTTATTTTTTGTCTCTCATACATTTTATTAGTGTTGTTCTCCCTTTCTCCCTCTCTTTCTGTTTTTTTCTTACAGTTCTCGTCTTGTCTGTGTCTCTGAAACTCGGGGCCAATGTGCAAATGGGCCGGGCAATTAGCCTTAAGAATGCTATTGTTCATGCTACAGAGTATCTTGTGAAGCTTTCTGTAATTGAAACTCACATTATTGGCTGCATGTGCATGTTTTTAATAGCCAGCTGATCATTTTCAAAGCATGTCATTAGAGCCTTGTATGCCATTTAACACATGCTGACCAACAACAGTGTCTCATAGCAATGTATGCATGAGTTTTGCTGTGGCTGTGATTGGAATTCGGGACTGGAGCTGCCCGAGATGGGACAGATCAAAATCACCCATATTTTGGGATGTTCGGGACAGCAACTCTAGCTACATGAGTTCTAAAGGCCACTGTGGTCTTATAGCCATAGTCACACTGTACATGTGACTTAAATGCATGATATTTAAGAATTCCTGGGAGGACAAAACCTTATTGGATAACATTCATTTAAGTGTTTTGCAATCTAGGATTAACCAAACCCAGTTTATTTTCACTTAGTTTGTTATTCACATTTTGTTTTATTATTTGATTGGTTTACTTTCCTCTTTCCATTTTAGTGTAAATCTGTTAAAGACCATGAAAGAACCGCTGATGTTTACCCACACTGTTATGCTAATGTTTCTCCAAGTTTGTGCTTTGCAAGACTTATCTCAGTGTGTCCTTGTGCCAAAAGGGACAAATGTTCTCCAAGACCAAGACAACCAAGCCAAAACAGACAAATAAGGATGTAAGATGCACTCATCGCCTATTCTCAAAGCTGCTGAGACATAGGGTACTTTTAGCCTAGCAGGGGGGAAAAAACTCAAAGGTTTTGGTATTTGCTGATGGCATCATTGCCATCCTTGCATGCTGCACAGCTATCTGTGGTGATATATTCAATATGTAGCTCCACATGAATTTCTACAATAGGCTACAATGGTCCGGCAAACACAACATATGAGCATGGTGTATGAAAAACTGCTGCATTCTAATATTTTATATCATGGTCTTGGGCATTTGTGAATTCAGCAACTGTAATTTATACGACAACAATGTTTGCCAAACTCACAACACTAACATTTAACAACAAAACATGAATTCTAAAAACTAGTGATACACTAAAATAGATAAAGTGTAAAATCACCTTTTACAAAACTATTTTTTTCAATAGGGTTTCCTGATTTTGTCCTTTCAATCTGTATAAGGTTTACTTGTGTCAGGCTAGGTGACACTCCAATGTCGGCATTTCTAACATGTTCAGGTAATTACTAAGATGAAACCTTGATTAGACAGCTTCCAAGAGCAATTCAATCAAGAATGATTGTATTCAATTTATAAATAAACACATATTGACATAGCTGGAAATCATATATGTCCTGAGATTCTTGTAAAGACAATGAAGGTGTAATCATTCAATATCAGGACCCAGCCAATAAAGGAATGAGGGGATCAATTATAACTTAACTGGGACAAGACTATGTGTGCCTGTTAAGACAAATGGGCTTTGCTGTGAATACAAATGCTCCAGGTGGGAGGCTGTACCATTGGCTTCTGGCCAAACATGGCAAATGCCCAGTGTAATCATTCTCAGAGTGTCTTTAAGGTTAGGCTTATGAATACACTGCCTCATCATTTTAGCATGTCTTCCAGTATAAATACTAAGTTAGTGTTTGCAGGAAATGGATTTTCTAGATGAGAAAACATTATTTATTTCATAATCTTCTCATAATAATGACTGGCTATCTTTCCAGTAATCATGTAAAAGAAACAAATCAAGAGCACTGCCATGTGATGGATGCTGCAAATAGATGTTAATTACTGTATTTACATCTCCACATTCCAAAGTCAAATGCTGTGAGAATTTTAACTCATGATAAATGTGGGTGCAGTGACTTTTTTTCTCATCATATTTTTGTTGACAAGGCAAGAAAACTAATCCTTGATTTCTCGAAGTACTGTATATTGCATATTCAACACAATACTGTTGCAACAACTAGTTCTACAGAATCAATGCACAACCATGAAAATGTAGATTGTCATCCACTCAAGTATTATAGCCATGCACTCTCCAAATGCAACAATAGATGAAGAAATAGGACTGCTTTTTTTTGCCTGAGGCTGACCTTTTTAGAACTCATCATTGCTTTTTTATTGTATTTCATTACTGCGCTGTAATAAGGGCCCCCTTGGAAATGACATCAATGTTTTCAATGGCATTTTAATGTGCCATCCATCTCTGGAAATTTCAAAACAAATAAATTGTCACCATTAGCTACTATTAGGGAGGTATGTTCCAAGCAGGTCTCATATTGCTCAATGGGTCAGTTCCTAAGCTTGAAATCAACAATGAATCTTTAATTAGAAACTATAATTAGATTCTAGCATTTTGTAACATCTGTCTATGTCATGATTACAACAAAATATAAAGGAATACTCCATCCAAAAATGAAATTAAGCCAGTCATCCCCTGAGTTAGAACTTTGAAAAAAACCTGGTTAAAATCCGTCCGGGCATTGTCCTGCTTTGGGAGCAGCGTTTTTAGCTTTAGCTTAGCACAGTTGCTGTAAATGAAAGGTGTCAACTAGCAACTATCTAATTTTTTTTCTAAATATATCTTGGGCGCTGTGTGTTGAAAACAAGTACAAATCATAAAGCAAAATCGAACGAGCCTATTACCTGGGCAGATATTTACTTGGAACTATATTTGACTTCATCACAGGCGAAGCACCGCTAGATAGGCGCAAAGTTCTCACGCAGCAGCACCTGAATCGAATGCTGTGAAGTTCCGGTCGAATCTAGAAGTTGTTGGAGTTTTCAAGTGCTACGTGAGAACTTTGCGGAAGAGTCAGATTATACAATTCTGATTGGAAGATTCTACACAGATTTTATCAATAGATAAAATAGGCAGAGAAGCCCAAAAGGGGTGGACTGACTCTGGCCTCTGTCGGCTACGTCACTCAGAACGGGGTTGTGCAGCTCTTTACCACTTTGTTCGCAGGCTGAAATGCGGTTGATTTTACATTTAAAAACGTTACTTGTGTCATAGTTATAGTTGAAAATACAATGCACATTATCAACAAAGGTATAGAATAACATTTAAATCGATTGGTGTTTTTTTTTTTTTTTTTAAGATATTTTTGTTTTTTTGTCTTTTATTCAGACAGTGACAGTGGAGAGACAGACAGGAAAAGAATGGGAGAGAGAGACGGGGCAGCAATCTGCACTGCGTACTTTCACAGCAGGGTGCGTACTTTCCCTTCTGCTGCTGTTTTCCCTCTACACAAATGACTGCAGCTCAATGGACCCAACTGTCAAACTTCTGAAGTTTGCTGATGACACGACTGTCATTCGGCTTATCCGGGATGGCGATGAGTGCATACAGGTGGGAGGTTGGAAGGCTAGTGCTCTGGTGCAGTCAACTCAACCTAGAGCTTAAAACTCTAAAGACTGGAGAGATGGTGGTGGACTTTGGGAAGCACCCCACAGTGCTGCCTCCTCTTAATATGTCCAACAGCTCAGTCTCCAATGTGGGCTCATTCAAGTTCTTGGGATCCATGATTTCCCAGCATGTTAAGTGGGAAGTAAACATCAACTCCATCCTCCAAAAAGTACAGCAGAGGATGTATTTCATACGGCAGCTGCGGAAGCACGGAAGGACCTCTTGGTCATCTTCATCACAGCCACCATTGAAACTATTCTCTGCTCATCCATGACCATCTGGTTTGGATCAGCCACAAAACAAGATCCCTGCATGCAAAAATGACAAGACACAAGAACAGCTTCTTCCCCACTGTCATCTCCCTCCTAACAGTAGCTGAGCCAGCCACCTCCATCTAGATCATCATTCAATCTCATTATTACATGGACCCTGCCCAACCCCAACCTGAAACTACACATTACCTGCACTATAGTTCTTCTTTTTTTTTTTTTATTACTTTTTCTTTATTGCATTTTGTGGAAATGGATAGAAAAGGAAAGAAAACAAACAAACAAACAACAACAAAAAAAACAAAGAGAAACAAGGAACAAGTTGGATTGTTAGGCTGCAACAAACTGCTCCTGTGTTTTAGTGTGGTAGTCCTGTTCGGCCGTTGATTCGAAGATATGCCATTTCACCCATTTTTCATAACATTGTTCTTCTTGTGTCCTTTTCTTATGGGTTAGTAGTTCCATATCAGAAATTTTGCTCACAATTCTCATCCATTCCTCTAGTGTTGGAGGTTCTGGCTTATACCACCTTCTTGTGATTTGCCTTTTTACAAGCTGCTAACATAATTTTCAATACATATCTGTCTCCTTTCAGTACAACATTCTCCGATATATTGCCAAAATATAACATCATACAGGTCTTAGGTAAGTCATAGCCCAGAATCTCAACAATAACAAGGTGAACATCATCCCAGAACTTTACAATTTCAGGACAGTACCAAGAAACATGAGAGTGGTCTACATTTATGGCCCCACAGACTGTAGATATTGCCCTATATTCTATAGATTTATATATTCCAATTATGGTGTTGATTATACCATTATCCCAACTTACGTTGTGTTTTAATACTTTTGTCAAAAAAATCCCTTAGTTGCAGGTATCTAAATAGGTCTTGGTTACTAAGATCATACTTTTGTTTAATGTCTTCAAAACTCATGAAATTCCCATTTTTTATTAAAGTACACATTGCCGTTATTCCATTTGTAATCCAATGTTTAAACCTCTGGTCTAGTGAGTTGGGGATAAAACATTTATCATATGCTATCCATCTCAGAAGTCTAAGCTCCTTCTCTAGTTTATATTTTTGCGTCAAATTAAACCATATTTGTAATGTAAACTGAGTAACGCTATCCACTCGTTCAATTATTTTCATAGTTTCATCCCTATCTCCAATTAAGCTTTGAATTTCTCTTCCTTGTATAAATTGCTCTAAATTTTTCCATTTTGCCATATAATATTTGTCGCACCAGCAAAGTACAGGTCTAAGTTGTGCTGCATGGAAGTATTCCTTAAGGTTTGGCTGCGCCAAACCTCCCTTTGCCTTACTAAGCTGTAGTGTTTCAAATTTAATTCTTGGTCTATGGCCATTCCATATAAACCTTGAGATGATTTTGTCCCATGCTCTGAACTGTTTTTCTGGTATCTGGATCGGTAGAGACTGAAAAAGGTAGAGGAGGCGGGGGAGAATATTCATCTTCTCTATGCGTGGACCAATATCTAGTGGAAGAACGGCCCACCTATCTATATCGTCCCAAATTTCTTTGTCTATTTTAACGTAGTTAGCTTCATATAGTTCATCTATTTTCTGAGTTAGGGTGACCCCCAGATATTTCATTTTTGTCCTAGTCCAATTCAGTCTATAATTTAGACTATAACATGGCCAATAACATGATTTTCTCCACAAATTTTTTATCCCTTTGAGATCTATGTTCTGCCTGATTGCTTGCGCCAGGGGCTCTATGAAGATTGCAAACAAATTTGGTGAAAGACAACAGCCCTGTCTAGTTGACCTCTCCAATGTAATGCTTCCAGTGAGACTGCCATTAATTTTTATCCTAGCAATTGGCTTTTGGTATAATGTCCTAATACACTGAATAGCTTTGTCATTAAATCCAAATTTTCCAAGTACTTGATATAAAAAGGTCCAATTAACACTATCAAACGCCTTCTCTGCGTCTAAGCTTATCAAGGCTGCGGTAATATTTTTATTCTGAATGTGATTAATAATGTGTAAGGTTCTTCTGGTGTTATCATGCGTTTGGCGCCCCCCATAAAACCGGTCTGATCTTCGTCTATGATGTCTTTAATGAAATGTTCATATCTTTTTGAAATAATTGAGGTGTACAGTTTGTAATCCACACAGATCACAGATATAATGGCTTCTTTCCAGGATGGTGGGGATTCACCATATTCAAGAGTGTGGTTGAATGCTGATTCGAGCAGTGGTACGAGTTGTTCACCAAATACTTTATACCACTCGGTTGGCAGGTCGTCACTTCCAGGAGATTTGCCGTTTTTTAGTTTACCAATTGCTTTTTCTATCTCTATTTTGGTAATAGGAGAGGTCAAAAGGTCATTCTGTTTTTTTCCCAATATTAGGTAAATCTAGTTCCTCAAGAAAAACTTTCATCTGGTCTAGATCGGCAGAGAGTGGTTGTCTATATAAGTTTCTATAGTAGTCCATAAATTTGGTTTCAATCTCTTTAGGTTCATAAATTAACTGATTCGTATTTATATCCCTTATCTTGTGAATTGTCCTATCGGCCTGTTGTTTTTTTAACCTTTTTGCCAGCAATTTGCTTGCCTTCGGCCCAACTTCATAATATGACTGTTTCAAATATCTAGCTTTCTTCTCTATTTCTACTGTTAATATTCTATCTATATTATCTTTAATTTCTTTGATTCTTGGAAGTAGTGAGGGGTCTTTTGTGCTTTTATGTTGTTGTTCAATTTTAAATAACTTTTCCTTTTCCTTCTTGTTGCACTATTGTTATTCTTAACCCCCATCCCTGTTTTAGAGCAGACTGGACCTAAAGTAATTGATAACTGACAAAAAACTAAAACTAAGTTGATTTGGAACCAAACTGTATCAGTTTTTGGAGTGGTGATATGATTATTAAGGGGTAATCTAAGACAAATGATTTATTTCCAAGGGTGACACGGTAGTTACTATTTACTAGTTACTTTTGTTAGTCTGAAAGCAGTAAAAAAAATCTGAGGCAGAACATAAAACTATTGATCCACTTAGTCAAGAGATTAGACAGAATGCAGTTTTTGGGGTCAGTAGATTGGCACATACACATTAACTCTGTGAGATATGGAGTACTAGAGCTATTCGGTGTTAACATGCACAAATGAAAGTGTCCGGAATTGACTTATTTTTCTTTAGTTGCACTGGTGACTTTAGTATGAGAATGAGCACATGCAATTAGGTTTGTTTGGTTGCCTTTTTATTTATTGTCTCGGCTACTATTATAGTCTGAGTTGTGTATTGCCACTAATATAGTGTAATGCACAAACAAAGAATATGAAAAGACAGATTAAGTTTCAAAATCTTTGACTGACAGCGCTCTAAATCATTGTTCCTCCCAATGATAAATTACAGTGGCCAGCACTGCAGTAACCACCCTATTGCAATTAAATCTCAGGCCCAATCAAGATGTGATAAAAGTCTGACACTCTGAGTCTCCCCTGAGCTGTGATGATGAATGGTATCTACTGTATCACTACTTTGCCAGTCACACTGAACTCCCCTTTCATAAGCTTCCATTGCAAGCATACACCAATGAATCACCTCCACTTGTGCTGCCTGCCTGTGCAGCCCAGCCCTGTTAGCTTGCTGGCTTAGGGGATGTGCTGAGTCAAAGGCAGAGCTGAGAGAGGTGAAACGTGTCTGTGTTTACCTTTTTTTGGGTCAGGATGCACTTTCATCATGGCGGGGGGTGGGCACACAGCGAGCGAAAAAGAATGCAACTTCAGAGCCAATTGACTGCCCCCGTGGCAGTAATTAACAGTGAAACAGATGGTAACTCTATGCTTCTGCCTTGCCTCATACAGTGTCATATTTTCCCCATCCAAACACCATCAGCAAAGCGTCTTTAGTATGACAAGCCTGCCTCACATATTTATCATTTATTGGGTACTATTGCACACTATTTATTTCATAGAGAAGTGCAACAATTCAAAACTGATCTTCATAAAATCTGGCCTCCACATTAATGGGCTTATGTCTTTGTGACAGAATGTGTGTGTGTGTGTGTGTGTGTGTTTCTGTATACTACTCAACTCACAGACAGTAGGCAGGATCCATGTGAGGGATGCATTAAAGCACTAGTTCATAAATTCATCAAGCTGGATGGCAGACGTTGATGAGAGGAAATAGAACCAGACAAATACAGTAATTCTCTCGCATCCACCAGGCAGCTTATTGTGGATGATGTTGCTGTGTGCCATCAGATTCAATGTGTGCCACTCCAGAAAATCTTGCCATGTGGGACTCTGTGTTTATTTTCAAAATCAAGACAAAGAGGGACTGGCACATTTCTGAGTGCCAGGCGTCAAGGCTGTTGGTGGTGGCAAAGAAGCGTTTCAGACGGCGAGCTGTGACAGTTGGCATTGTCCTCTGCTGCCGCTTGCCAATCAGATGAAGCATAGCTTGGCCTGTGAGATGAATGCAGACTCACAATAATGTAGCATACAGTAGACCAACTCCAAAGAGAATTTAGTGTTAAGTGTAAAAAATGCTGACACATTCAGATTGCAGTGTGGGAAAATACTACTACAGTAGTTTAGCTTTTCACTATAAATTTTTGGTCTCTAGTAGCCTGGCTTGTGCGACAAAGCTCATGGGAGCTTAGTCTGGCCATGCTACATTAGTAAACGTCTTCCGGGAGGCGGGCTTAACCTGAGTCCATCAGATGCCTCTGTATACTACTTGACAAATCTACAACCAATCAGACCACTCATTCCGATGACGTATGCGTAAGCTCGTTTCTCATTGGTGCCCACAGATTTGGGAAAAATAATTCCTCTAAAACGGCAGCCTGGCCAGACTGACTGATGTAGCGTCACAGGAAGTATGGGCGGGCCCAGGCTAGGTCTCTATAGGGCACTTTGTATGCCATATATGTGTGAGTCTGATTTAGGAACAAAGAAAGTGTGACACGCATTTGTTTTTGGTTTCCTCTGTCTGCTTTGTGTGGGCGGCATGGGGTGCATTGTGGGATGGCCATTGCAGGAGTGCACATAAAGAAGAGTGAACCATTGGTGCTCTGCCAAGACATTATTCCAGATTGCAGATTGAGAATCTGCAAACGCAAACAATCAAAACAAAAGAGAACCAACAACACAAATATTTATAAATATACTTTACAGAACAGAGCTTTTCCCAGCAGTGACTCAGTGAACTGTCTGAAACAACACCATTTAAATTATTCAATTTATAAAAACAACCCAGTGCAACAGTCTGCAATATTGTGAGTGGGAGTCCCGTCATCACAGCTCGCCCAATGACAGATGGTTCCCTTTGACTGCAATGGCAGGAGCAGCCGTTCCTCTATATTTGATTATGTAACTTTGTATCCTAGTCCCCTGAAGCACTCGCCTCCACTCTCCAGCCATCAAATCTTTGACCCTTAAACTACTTGAGATGGGGACAGAGCACAACTGGTCGATTTGTTGCAAAAAAAACAAAAAAAGAGGAAAAAAAAAACTTCACACAGACTATTTCACACAGAAGCCAGAAGAGATCAATTCCTTCTGATTCCTATTACATACTGCTACTTGGGTTACGATACTGCACAATACACTAAATTAAAGTTTCAGTGTTGGGCAAGATACAGTAGATGTAGCAAGTGTAATAAAAAATGGCCTATAAATAAATAAAATGATCCAGTATAGCAAGATCCAACATCCAACATTGCATTCCAAGAGTCTATTTGTTATCTATACACAGCAAGACATGTGCCATTTTAGCCTGGCTTAGTCTGGCCAACCTATTGCAGGTTTGCCAGACTTACTTGCTCGCAAAATTGAATGTAGCGTCACAAGAAGTATGGACGGGCCCAGGCTAGTGTCTTGCACCTTTAAAAAAGATTAGACATTTAACTTGTACACTGTAAAAAGATTAAAAGACAAAAAGATTAGACATGTTACTTGTACTTTGTAAAAATATTTAAAAACAATAATAATATTTTTCACATTCCTTGTCCTGAAGGTGCCAAATGGATGAGTGCATATGTGCTCAGCACATGTGAATGACAAATGACTTAATAAATTTGTATACTTACATTGCATACTTTGTGGACATTCTTTACACAGCATATTATTACATTCCAAAGCACGTGAATTGTCAGCATAACAAATGTGCTCTAAGTTTTAGACAGTATGTATTTAAATGTTTGTGAGGGGTTAGGGTTGTGTCGGGATTAGGGTTGTGTGACTGGGTTGTCTCTGTGATTACACTTGCTGTGTGTCTTGAGTATATTTTTCCACTGCGTTCCATGTAAGCCAGCTCAGATCTATTTTTCCAAATGTGTCGACTTTGTGTCGAACAAAGGAGACTAGAGAGCTGTAAAAAGCTAGCCTGGGCCCACCCATACTTCCTGTGACGCTACTTTCAATTTCGCCAGCAAAGTCAGTCTTGCCAAGCTGCCGTTATAGAGCATTTCTGTTCCCAAAAAATTGGGAAACAATGAGAAACAAGCTTTTCCCCCCCAGCACCAGTGAGGCATCTGACAGATGCAGGTTAAGCCCGCCTCTCAGAAGGCGGGTAGTTTGGCCAGACTAAGCTCCTGTGAGCTTATAGTCGCAGAAGCCAGGCTAGTAAAAAAGTTGGCAGAGCTTACGAACCACTGCAGGGAACTGGGAAAGAGAGGCAGTAATCACAGGATCCACTGACTGAAAGTGCTCTCCCCCACACCACAGTGCAAGATGTAATTACAGTGGCAATGGGGATGGGAGACCACAGTGCTTCCATTCCCACATACCTCCATGGGCAGATGGTCTTGAAGACTAGTAATTAAGGTGCCCAGAGAGATGCACTAGGATGACTAGGGGGTGGAAGAGGAGAGACACAAAGACCCAGGCAATCTGTTTCAGGGTGACCCAGGAAGATGCTCAGAGTCTCGGGATGTCATGCTGTGAAGACGATGTGTGTGTGTGTGTGTGTGTGTGTGTGTGTGTGTGTGTGTGGGAGGGGAGAGGGGAATGGGCAGGCAGTTTCTTGGCCAGGAGACTTCCATGTCTGTGAACTTCTGCCTGTGACAGAGAGACACAGTTGGATAGGGACTCTTCCTCCTCTTTGGATAAGCTTCATTTGCTGGCTGCTGCTATTCTGTGTTCTGTGTGTTTTTACCTTTTTAGTTGCTATTTGCCCAAGGGATTTTACAGATTTAGTAACTCTACATGTGAATGTGTAGTTAGTTGCTCTGGTATAACAGTGGTCAGAATTTGGTCAAATAATAGAGTGGAACTCTAATGAATGGTAAATGGACAGCATAATTTTGGACACAAACCTCATTTTGTTTTGTTTTGTGCAGTACTGAGAATTGTGAGTGATTAAGACCTTTAACAAGCCAACCCCAGGGACGTTTCCTCCCACAGAGCATCTGTGCGGACAACATTAGCACACTGAGGGGTGTGGCTGTGTCAGTCTTAAAAGCTTTGCCATGATGCATTAAATCTCTGCTGATTCCTGTGCTCATAATGTCTTCTTGCATGCATGTCCCTTTTGCATGTCAAACTTCTTTTGCCCAGGTAATCCATCAAGCCATCTCAGGGGATTTATTTGAGTAGATGACAAGGGCAGTATATCTCCTGCCTCTGAGCATAACACCTGCATGAGATTTCCATGCAAATTCATATATGATAATTAGTGGATGCAAATCTGTTCCCAACCACCCAAGTCACAACAATAACCTGTACAGACAAATTTGCAATTTCCTGACACTAATTTGATTTGTCTAAGTTTTCTAAGCTCAAGGACGGAATATCAAACTTTTTACACATAGCATATGACGTCCCAACACATCAAGTTCCATAAACAGAAATATAACATTCAGTCAACATTAAAGTTCTCATGTGCTTCTGATGTGCTTTAAACATGAGCCTGCATGGTGCAGTATGGGAGATATGTAGGCTACCGAAGTCCAGACTTGACATATGGGCTAGACTGCTAGAGATGTGTTAGTAACAAAATAATTACAATTTAAAGCAACACGCCACCAATTTTCAATACTGAAATATGTTCTTCCCCGAACAGATGAGTTGATAGATATCCGTCTCGTTTCTGCGCGTGCACGCAATCGCTTTGGGGCGCGATGCTACTTTGTTAGCATTTAGCTTAGCTCAGGCCTTTCAGTTCATCCAAACAGCCTTGGAGTTAGAAATTACCAAACGCATCCACGTCTTTCCTATTTACAGGCGGGTTGTGGTGACACAAAATAAAACGAAGCAATTTTCTAAGCAGATAACAAAGAGAACTATGTATGGCGGAGAAACACTTGGGAGCCCTTTGCCGTCAGCACAGTAATATCCTCACTGCTGAAAACTCGTTTCCCTCAAGGATGTTACTGCGCTGATGGCAAAGGGCTCCCAAGTGTTTCTCTGCCATTCATAGTTCTCGTTGTTATCGGCTTAGAAAATTGCTTCGTTTCATTTTGTGTCACCACAACCACCTTAGATAACTATTGCTTTAATGTCATTGCTTTAACTGTTGCTTTAATCTCTTTTTTGGAGCTTGAAGACGATTTTATTTCCATCCAAAAAACTTCTTTAGTTCTGTACTGGAGATGGATAAATGTGTGGATGCATATCCAGGTCAGCCCATCTCCAGGCTGGAATTGGAGAAGCCTGTGTTTAGGTGACTTTGAACGTGGTATACTAGACGTGGTGCAAGATGGGCTGGCCTTAGTATCTCAGAAACTGTTTATCTACTGGGATCAGGAAATATTCAGCGTGCAGTTGTGTGAAAGAAATGCCTTGTTGATGTAAGATGTCCGAGGAGAATAGGCAGGTGGGTTTGAGATGATAGAAAGTAAGAAGAACAGTAACTCAAATAAACACTTGTTACCACCAATGAATGCAGAATACCATCTCTGAATGCAGAACTTGTCAAACTCTGAAGAAGATGGACTAGCAAGCGCCACTAATCACTCCATGAGTAGCACTTTTTTTAAAACCAGTGTTTTAAGGATAGAAACAACACATGCCCATTGCTAGCTATTTTAAAGGCAGGCAGAGGCGATTCTATATTTCCCAAATAGCCGAGACAGGAGCAATCATCAAGATTTTGGTGTCAACCACTTTATTTCATTTTAGACAACCTGTGAAAGGGGCTCAATGTGTTAAAAACCGAACTATCCCTTTAAAACAGTTCTGACGACAAAATGAAGTCCAACTATTTACCAGCAAAGTGTTTGTAATGAAATAGCCAGTGAGAGGATTTTAGTGAGAGGGTTTTTATATAGTTTATCTGGGTCTAAGCATGGTCATTGGTGCTGTCTTCACAGTTTGTTTATTCTTTATTTATGAGATTTCCTGCTGCCAATTCCTATCATCTCATACAGTATAGCACAAATTGGGAAAGATTAGAATTGCAGATGCCTAGGTCATGTGACCCAAATGGCAAAACACATTGAATAAGAGATGAGAGAAATGGAGAA
>JAGFZM010001271.1:394155-412578 GCA_017657215.1 Limnothrissa miodon
GCCCTTGCCATTGGCTAACACGTATGAGCCCTTGCCATTGGCTAACATTAGCAGTCATTGGGAGTGGAGAGAGAGACTTACTATTGGAATGTTTCATTGTACTTTGGAGACCAGTTGTTGTTCTTAGTTTTGGTGCTGAACTTTCGTTTCTTGTCAGCAAGGTGCGGCCCAATGGCGTTGACTTCCACGAATGGCCGGAACATGGCGTTGGTCCTCCAGCTGAGGTTGTTTATTCCCACCACTGTAGGGTCCAGAGAAGAAGGCTGTAAGTAAGGCAACCTTCCACATGCACCATGACTCACATCTGGCATCCCTAGCTAGGGCCTTGAGCTGCACTGTGTCAGTCGCAAAGGCATTCTGCTCAACTGTGACCCGCATTTGTATTGTATCAGATGTCCATGTAGGCAAAAAAGAATACAGCCAAGGGACAGGCAACTTAGAAATCTAAGAACACTTGGGGATGCACCAGCTACAAGGCCACTCATGGGAAGTGTGAATGTATTTTGTGGTGAGTGCAAGGTACAAGGACTGCAAGAGCACAGCAACAGCACTTTGTCATCTTTACACAGAGTTTCAAACACTAGCACACTGCGCTATTTGAAAGTGAGAATATGATTCTACAACAGTCAAACTTTAGAGTGGAGTTGTGATGAGCCAGTTAAGCCCACAATGATGCACCAACCAAGTGAAACTACAAATGAGCGGCCATTTAACATGTCATTTCTATATAGGAAGCATGTTCGGTGATGCTGTACTGTGCAGATCTACCACTGCATTCGTACTAAATCCTGCCTACAGGGAATTGAACATGGAAAAGCAAACAGTGATCCAGGTACACATCATTTTGGTTCATCTAAGTCTTTCAAAGACAAATATTTGGGGAATGACGGAACTTCTTCTAGGTTTCTAGATTCTTTGGGCAATATGTTTTGGGACTATAAATTCAATTCAATTCCAATCAGTTTCATTTGTACAGCTCATTAGTCATGTCTCATAGTGCTTCACAACAAAGAGCACCAGTGAGCCAAGGAAAACAGGGGCAAGGAAAAACTCCCGATCATTTAAAGAGGATATGAATCTGTGCCTGCAGGTGTGAGTAACTGTGTCTGTGTTTGTATGTGTGTGAGTGAGAGACTTCGAGAAAGAGAGGTGCTCTCCACAAGGCATGCAGGGTTACCCTTCACGCTGACTTTGTGTTCCCCTGTGCCTGGATGAGAGATGAGATCCACTTGCATGGACACCTCCCCCACGGATCCTTCGGACGACTGACCTACAGAGTTCCCAAAAGCAAAACAGAATCAATCAGACATAGACACTGTGCATCTCCTCAGAATGATTTCTGAAACACTCACTTAAAAAAAAAAAAATAGACCTTCAGGTAGGGGATCCTGGGCTTCCTATCGTTTCATTTAATTTCAATTATGTATGCATTTGCTAGCTTTAGCAAAATGAATGATGAATATACTATAGCAATCCAAAACACTTTCTAAAATAAAAACTGTCACATCATGCCAGTAAAATGAATTTAACCTAAATCTGAGCTGAATAATGTGTCTCTGCTCTAATGCCGACCATTTGCAGCTCTTTAGGTAAATGAGCCCAGACCCGGCAGACTTCCAGGCCTAAGCCTACAGCAGCCCAATGACTTGTTGCTAGTCCCCAGTGGCCCCATCAGAAGCTTGTCCTGCAACATCATTAATGTCCCAATGGCTTTGGCTGCAAACACATACCATGGGGAAATTGCAGACAGATGTCTGCAATCTTCCTCACAGGATAAATGACTGTGTTTATATGCTGCTTAATCAATAATTGCCAAACACCCACTACTTATTAACGTACATAATGAAAGAACCAGAGAACCTGATTTATGGTAATGACACCTGATTACAGAAGGACTGTGAAAAATAACCCCAGCTAACAATTGCAAAGCAAAAACCAACCATCTGCAATGGGCCAATAAAATGCAGTGGCTGTTTCACTTGAAACCGCGGGATTAAAGGGAAGCCATGCTGCGTTTGGAGCTACCTGTGAAACTGTGGAATATATCTGACTGCACAGGTGAGGAAATATCTCCATCCCATCCATCAAGTGAGCAGCGCTTATGTAGTGCACAAACAATGAGACCCACTGAGAATGATGTTGCTTTAAGAGCGCAGCAGATTGTGTCAGACTCGTTCAAAAAATCTATAGCAATGTAAGCGTTCAGAATACATTAGTGTAGACAGATGTGACGAGACAGAGAGAGAAAATAATGTGCTGTTGCATGGATGGTTCTAGCTGACAGATGTGACTGTTGCCAAGCCATGGGAAGTGAGGGTGCGGGATGAGCCAAACGTAGACAGCATGCACAGCAGGAGGAGCAATTAGGAATGACACTATTGTAATTCTCTTTCATACGCCCAAAGATAATTCAACTAGAGTGACCATTTGTCTTACACCAAATTAAATCACCGCCATTGGCCTTTATGGCCACTTACAGATGATATTAATCATTTTATGGAAATAGGCCACTGTATATATTAGAACAAGATCAGGATTTCTGCTTATGCCAAAAATAAACAAATAAATAAATTATATACATCTTTTTTTTTTTTTGACTGCACAGAATACACACACTTTACTGCACTATGTTTTTGTGCATTGTTAACTCACTCAGATAACCTACTCTACTGGGTTTTTTTAAGTACAGATTGGAGTCAGAATTGGTACTGGCATGCATGACATGAAATATGATCAATGTCACAGACCTGTCATACCGTTACCACACAAGATACACGACCATTATAGCACACAATCAAATTGCTATTGGGATATTATGGCTGTCAGAACATTTTAAATCTTGTCACAAATACCTGTAGGCTACTGCAGAACTTAAAATGAAAAAATAGCATGTTAATAACACATGCAGAGGGGAAATGCTCAATGTTTTAGTGTAGCCTAAATATTGACCCTTTATGAGAAACTTTCAAGACATGCATGATCTGTAGTTAAAAGAGTTGATTTTATCTTAAACTGTTGTATTTGTTTGCCAGAGGTAGCCCAACTTCAGGTGACGTTAAGCTTATGTCAACTTCATGTCATTACATTAGCATTTCATTCATAGCTACCTGAGGTATGCTAGC
The DNA here is from genome assembly GCA_017657215.1 of Limnothrissa miodon. NCBI lineage: Eukaryota > Metazoa > Chordata > Actinopteri > Clupeiformes > Clupeidae > Limnothrissa > Limnothrissa miodon. The sequence continues at coordinate 397,278 of JAGFZM010001271.1, forward strand.
TAGCTCATGTATGGAAACTGAACAGTGGCCAAATGCACAATGGAATTCAACTGACAGCTACTCAATTAAGCACCTCTTCGCACATAACTTGTCGTATATAGTGTACCAGCGTACGTACGGTGCTCTGTTTGACAGCCTCAACTAACATCTCTGACTTGCTGAGAAAAAAGTAGCCGACTGGAAAGTAGCCACGTAGTGTTAGTGTTCTAGAATCTTTGACTTTTCTAAGCTTTGATAGGTTGTCCTTTTATCAGGAAAACCAGGCGGTCTATTAGTCTACACAAAACAAATTGTTTTACTAATTGTTAGAACGATAGTTTAACCTAATTAATTACTCTTAAAGGTGCTCTAAGCGATGTGACGCGTTTTTAGGATTAAAACATGTGTTTAGGATTAAAACATACAGTAAACATCTCCTCACAATCTGCTAGCTGCCTGTCCCCTGAACACACTGTAAAAAAACGCGGTCTCTGTAGACAGCCCAGGCTCCACAAACGGCAAAAAAAACACAGTGGGCAAACCTAGCATAACAAACGAAAACGAAACATAACAAACAGTGTTCCAGCCAATAAACGAAAAGAAGTATTTGGAGGAGGGGTTGGGTGGGGGTTAGTGCGCGTGAGTCTTTCAGGAAGCATGGGAGGGAGGGGGAGGAGGGAGCTATCCTCCGTTTTGTTTGACAATACTTCGAACGTCAACAAGAAGTGACCTCAAACAGCATCGCTTAGAGCGCCTTTAACTGAAAAGCGTGAAAAAAGGTTCGTTGCTTTTGATGTCATAATGCAGCATGAGCTTATGTGCCGGGGCTCAGCCCCGGAAAGCCCCGGCCCAATTTAACCCCTGTGCATACAGTATATATATATTATATGATATATATCTCATATATATATATATATATATAGAGAGAGATATAATTAATTATAAATATATTGTTATTTTTTAAGCATAAGCAGAACACACACACCTAGCCTACTGGTTATACTAGACAGGTGGGTGATACATAATGATAAAGCTGTAATATTCTACTGATAGATGAAACAAGTCCTCTCATAATGGATCTAGAGGGAGAAAGCAGTTCAGCCCTCATTAAGACAGGAGCCATAAGTCCCATCCAGCTGACCTGCTGCTAATGCACAGTGCCACTATGACCACTGTGTCAGACCACAAAATCATCTCACCCTGCCCACATATTGACAGGAGAGAGAAGGCACTGCAAAGTTCACTTCACTCCATGTGGCAAGTCACAAGTCAGTTTTTTCCAATACTATTTCAGAGGAATACTAAGGTTTGAGATTACAAAAACACAACCCCTCAAGAACAATTGGATTGTTCTGCCATTACAAGTATTGAGTTTAATGATGAAGAAGTATGTCACTATATGGTGTATGATATTAAGACTACACAAGAGCATATAAGTCAATGGGAAAATATTCATGTTTCAAATTCCTGAAGTAACAATAATTCTATTATATAACAACATTATTTTCAGAAGCATAGCACAAAGGAACAGCTTACTCAGAATGTCATCTATTTACTCTTTATGTGAAGTGGTTGGACAGTCATACAAAGTAAGGTGGCTTATCTTTGTGTATCTGTTGGAAGTCAAGGCATTAAAACAGAATTTTTTGTCATGTGGTTAGTTCCGAAGAGAAACAGTATTTCCAGTTTTGGGTTTCAGCCTAACATAATCGTTACCGAACCATAACTGTTTTCTCATTGAATTGGTAAGCTTGAGACTGTGTCTGCACTCTGCAACTGATGGGAAATGACAAAGGTTTCTTGTTTTTGTTGAAATGGTTCAAAACTTTGTAAGAAGTGTGTTTTCATAACAGCAATACATCACGTATGACAAAGCAGCAAAGGGCAGTCTAATTATTTGGAGGTCCAATTCTAGTAGATTGCTAGGATGTGTGCCTCATTAGAATGAAAGTAATATTTGTGTGCATGAAGATGTCAATGAATAATGCATCAGTTGTAATGTTGTAAACTGCTATCGCTGAGAATACACTCATTTTTCTTTAATAATAGTGAGAAACAGCCTCGGAGGTCTGCAACAGCTTGCTAGCATTACCAGTGAAACAACGTTATTATAGTCAACAAAAACTAACAAAATAACGAAAACTAAAATTTAAAATTAATTTTCGTTAACTGAAATAAATAAAAACGACAATTGAAAAAAAAAAAAAAAACTATAACTAACTGAAACTGTATTGTGTTCTAACAAAACGAACTGGATAAAATGGTCTTAGTTTTCATCTTTGTCTTTAGGCTATGTTGATACACAACAAACTGATTGGACCATACTGCACTTCCTGCCCGCCCCATCTAAATTGACAATGGCTGGGAGAAGAGTTGGGAAAAAGAGGCAAAGCATGGGACTTCTTTGACTACGATAGTGAGACGGAAAAAAGCAAATGCATTGGCATTGAGACGGGTAACAACAACATTTGCAAAATTACTGAAAGGGAAAAACCACACGAACCTTCATTTGAGAAGCTCCCATAAAGAAGCTAAGTGTGACTACCTGTAACTACCTTGAAGCTACTCAGGCAGAAACAACATCCCGGCGTGCAGTTAGCTCAAAAGAAGAGATTAGCATTATAGACTTCTTCCAATACCGAGCAGATAGAGCTAGTCAGTCGACATGCGGGAACATGCTTGAGCATACACTGGTAAACATGTTTATTTAGACTCAGATGTCTACATGTGACTCAAAAAGTTCACCTCTTCACTCAAGCCAAAGTTTAGATCATCCGGTGGTGCAAGAATGAGTTGTTGTTGTGAAGAATAGGCTATTTTAATAAATGTTAAAAAAAGCTTGACCTTTTTGAATCCTGCACCTCAGAAATGATCCAAAGTAGCCTATATCAAGAAAACTAAAACTAATAAAAACTAAACTAAAACTATGCATTTGGAAAAAAAAACGATCAGCCCTGCTCTAAAAACTAATTAAAACTAACTAAAACTAAAGTCTGCAGACAAAAACACAAAAGCCTAAAGAGGGTTGCTTTGGCCATTGATGTGATAATTAAAAGCGGTCTAAACCGTTTATCCGTTTTTGGTACGAATGCCACATAGATGTAAAAATAATTGACTAATAAAGGAATACTTATTCACCCACAAAGAAACAATTATACTATATGAGGTTGTCATTACTTCATCCAAAAAAGAGAGAATTTAATATTCATTCCGTAAGGTTTTACATTGTAACAGAGCAGAGTTAAGCTATAATCAGGGATTTAAAAATGATGTCAAGGGACTCCAGGACTAACAAAGCGACTTGAGGGGCTGCAGCTTCCCTAAAGGTCTATTCACACAGAACTCAACAAAACATATAGGGCTATAGCAGAACGCAACAAAACACATAGGCCTATAGCAGAACGCAACAAAACATATAGGCCTATAGCAGAACGCAACAAAACATATAGGCCTATAGCAGAACGCAACAAAATACACATACAAACACACAAACACACAGTCACTGACAACAAAACTTTACAGAACAGCAGAGAGGAACTGTTGTCCATTAGGCAACAAACTTCAGACACAACTTCACCCAAACTCATTAATCTATTAAGTTTGCTGGGAGTTTTGATCGGAAGAGCAGCCGCCTGTTGAAGGTGGAGAAGTGCGCACGGTGACAACAGAACATATGCGTGCACAAACACACACACAGTACACACTCACAGACAACAGAACACACACACACACACACACACACACAAACTCACTGACAACAAAAAGAGAAGAGTACACTAAGCAAATCCTCAATCCTCAGGCGGAACATGATCAAGACTCAACATGAGACAGTATGTCCAAGAGGTCCCACAAAAGTACACTTAGTGCAGAGCAACTTTTCCACATAGTCTGATCTCTATGAATCATCGAGTCCCAACACATAATTTGCAAATGTGTATTACAACTCAATTGTGTATTACAACAGTTTTTTTATGTTTTCTCTAATTTTCTGGGTGACTAACAGTACTGCGCACAGTCAGCATTGTAAACAACTGCTGCCCCAACAGCAATAAACACTAAATAAAAATGTCCAACCCTGATTCAGTATGCAAAATACTGAATGGTGCATTCAATAAAATGTGGAAATAATAATGCAAAGACATGCACCTCAGCCTAAAAAAAACAAACCAATAAAGCAGTTGACATACGGTATAAAGCAGGTGCTAGTGGCTTGTCTATGTTATGCTGTGGTTACCTCTGCCGAAAACCTCTTCAAGAATTCCCTGGATGTCCATATATAACCTTCTTGACAATTTGTATAGAAGCTGCCTGAAATGCTGCAGTGTCCCAGGCTGTGGGTGCTGATTTGTTGGTGGCAGCAAAACCAAGTCAACCAAGTGATCTTTGACAGGACATGAGAGGCATCGAGGTATTGAGTGCAGAACTATGTAGCTTTTGTGTGTGTCCCACCACAAGGACAGAACTTCATCTGCACTGCCCTGACAATCATGGCAATGTCACCTTCAGACCCAGTGCACAACACACATAGCTGATTTACACAATAACTAATCTAACTTTACTCACTCATTCAGTCCTTTCTAAGCTGCGTGGACACACACACACATACTGAAGGTTCACATAAAGATCTCCAAACTGGTGAACAGAGAGTAATGGATTTATTCATTCAGATTTTTAAGGCAACCCTCATGTCTGACAAAGCAATGGTGTCAGACAGCAGAAAATGACAGTATGGTGTATCCGAACGAGGGAGGGGCTCCCTCCGATGACTTAATTTGGCTGCTCACAAGTCTTTCATCAAGATTTTAACCCAATATTAACCATGCTAAAGTCTGCCCCGTCTAAACAACAACCAGAAAAATAGCTGGACTTTTCTAAGGCCTCTTAATTGCTTACTGATAAGACACTGCAATGCCATCCACTAATGAAGACAGGAGTGACTGCTTGTGAATAATGTACTAATATTTCTCCCATTTAGAAAAATGGAACTGCCCAAAATAAAGTCTGTCCTGTCTCTCCAAATACTCTGTCTTGGAGAATGAGAGACTGGATACTGTACACCCAGTGACAGCCATGCTAAAGGGGACCACATGAGCTTGGGGGAGCTGAGATGCAAAAGCTTCCTGTATCCCCACTGGGTGCCATCTGATATTTTCTACCATGTTATGAGGAGAGAAATTATGCTTTCTCAGAGATAAGCTTCAAAAATAAAAAAGGGAATGACTTCATAAATGGGTCAGCAAAATTGTAGAGAGAGCAAAACGTAAGCACGATAGAGCCTGCAGGCAGAGAGCATGTTAAAGGGCTACAGAGCTGCCTTCTACCTTGCACACGGCTGAACACTGTTATGACAGACACTATCGCAGGGGAGAAGGGGGGGGGGAGGTGTAGACAGACAGAGAAAAGAAGCAATTATTTCAATGACCACTTTGTGTTGTGAACTGGAGAAAGCCAAACATGACACGGCTACTGGGGAAGAGAGAGCTATGCGGCTCTCCTCACAATGTATGTATCTCTGCATCCTTGGGATGGGAGGGGATGGGGGGTGGGGCATGCAACTGATGCTCTGCCAATAGGTCATTTATTTTCCTTGAGACAGAATCAATACCACAGCTCCTTGCTGAAAACATGCTCTTCTTCAGGAGATTGCACCAGTCTAGTGGAACAAAGTGAGACCTCACTCTCTAACGACCCAACCAGTATCCTCTCTCCAAGAGGACATCCACATCCACATCCACATCCACGTCCACACCAGGCACACAAGGGAGAAGATATGCAAAATGTCTCCTATAGCTGTGGCAACATGACTTCCTTCCTTAATGCAATCCAAATAAAAAGCTCCACTGTGGAAGGTTGGCCTGAATATGCATAGCCCCCAGGAGTCTGTGTCAGGCTTGAAAAACATCTTAGTTCCCATCCTTTAAAATGCTGTGTAGGAAATATTCCCACGAGGGTGAATGTAATTGATTTATACCAGTGCTTGTTTGGGAGGGCATGGTTCAGGCCAAACAATGCGAGGTATTTATGCAGTGTGTAGGCATTCCAATTACAAAAGGAGAGAGAGCTACTGTTAAAATGCTCAAGGGGTCACAAGACAAAAATACGCAAGCTTCCTCATGAGGGATCAGCTTCATTAAGTTGGCCTAATCCAAAATTCTGATTCACTAGCTAATTTCATCATTTCATTTTCTTTAAAAAAAAAAAAAAAAAAGCAGAAACGCATCCCTTACATATTTCAATGAGACATGTGGTGTATTTTTAGTATATGAGGGTTTACAACATGGCAAACGGTGCAAATGTTTGTCCTTCCTTAAAGGCAAATGTTAAGAAAGCAGGAAACTGTCTCAAAGAATTTTAAAAACTCCTTGTCCATTTTTCACCTTCAGTGTATGGCCAGCCATGACAAACAACTGCAAAACTCTGAGCCAATAGCTGAGCAGAGGTACCAAGAGTAGAATGGTCTTACTGGAGGAGAGTCATGAGTGGCACACAAGCCCAGAGATGGACATGCTTCCATCACTGCCCCCAACCTGGGGTGAAAGCCCCGTCCCTACAGTATGTAATGAACAAGCACACGCCCCACACTTGAGAAATGGTACACATGCACAAGACTCTACACAGTGCCTTTTAGCTCCCCTATTTCTCTCCACACCACATAAGTCCCAGGTGGTAAGGGACAGGGCAAATGTAATTAAACAGAACGAAGGCCAGGAAAAGAAGGGCACAATAAAATTCCCCAACTGCCTGTCTGCAACACCATTCTGCCTGCCTGATGCCTGGTTCCTGAGCAGCCTGCAAATGCAGCACGTGACTGGGGATTTGAAGTATCTATGTCACCAACAGCTACAGGAAGTCAAGTCATCTAATGGGCTTACCTTGAGAGGTCTGGGTGCATATATATTTCTTGATCAAGGCATCTGTGGGTTGTGTGTAAAGGCTGAGAGCGTACTTCAAGGACTTTAGATCAGGACTCTTCTCCAAAAATGTCTTCTTGAGACCATTACCACCCGCATGGAAATATTGCTGGAGGGGGAAAAAACGGACAAAATGGGGTAATTACATGTGCAAATAATTATTTTGTGTAAATCTGAGAGGGGAAAAGTCACCCACTGCATAAAATGGTTAGAACACCTCTTATATTACCTTGGGCAAACAATATTGAAGACATTTATACTTCTCTCCATGGTATAAATGAGTGCTTAAGACATGTTGACTTTTACCGGGCCCAGCGTGACTGCGTGACAACCGTGTGCGCTGATTAAGAATGAGGGGCTAAAGTTTCATGTCAAGCGGCAGATCCAGCTCCTGCTTTAAAAGGTCTGTGTGACGTGCTGTCACTTTCTGCGCTCCCCCTACTCCCTAACCAGAAGCTGTGGCAGTGCTAAGTAGAGGGCAAGTGCCGGGGGCCTTATTGGAATCCTGCCAGGACTGGGCTTCATCTCACCACAGCCACTCAGCCCTTCAACTCCGCCCCTTAGCAATTACACCTTGCAAACAAAGGCTTGCAATTACAGAAAATGAGATAATTGCTTTCTCAGTCCTTAGCTGTAGCTGTCTGGTGCTTACAGCTATTTTTCCTGGCCAATGATGGATCAGTGACACTGCCTGTCTTGAGGCTGGCTGTCTGGATTATTCCATGCCATATCGATTGCTCAGAAGTTCTGTCAGTTGACACTCTAGTAAAACGTTGCAGAGTAAACAGGGCAGAATCATTGAAAGCCTCTAAAGCAGTGTAATATTGGGGAATTAGAAAAAAAGTATATCATGTAAGGCTGGGTTGCACCAACAAACCTTAAATAATTCAATGAATGAAACTATGTTTAGTAAATCTATGTTTAAATCAGAATGTAATAAATCACAGATATGTTGCTTAGATCATAATTTGAACTTTGAATTAGACCAGTTTAGGCAAGACAAAATGTTTTTTTGTCAACCATGTGATGTATACAAGTTCATGAACACTAAAAATGTTGGAAGGTGCAGACCTTACTGGTACTTACAAAATGTCTCATGTTAGAAAAAAAAACTCACTGATCCACAATTGCATAAGATCACACTTTCAGGCAAACGAATGTTGCCTTGCTGTCAGTAATATAGAAAAGCTCTAACTCATCTGCTCACTAACAACACTTCACAGTTCAAATAGATGAGGCCCAAAATGACAAAAAAACCCATTCTGAGCACATCTTTGCTCTGGGCCTTTGCCATACCTGTGGCCCAAGGACAGGAAGCTAGAGGCTAACAGTGGGAGATTATAGTCAGGAGAGCACATGCTAGCAATTAAACAAGCTAAGAGTTATTGGCTATTAGATCAACACACAAATAAAAGTGAAGCTGAAAGAATCCATCACTACAGCTACTACTATGAGTTTTACTACTGTCTCTTGCCAATTGTCTGACATCCTTTACCTAGCCGTATATTGGACACTATGCAGCTGTTATGCTCATTTCTTCTCTCTAAACTGCAGGCAGAAAATGGTTAACTAACAGGCATGCAGCCTTTTTAAGTCTGACAGGTAAAATTCTCCTCAAGGCTTTTTGTAACTTCTTTAATTGAGGCTCCGGACTGGAATAGTGATGAGGAGAAAAGCTCCACCATGATTGATCTAAAGAGAGAAGTGGTCTCCTTGGAGACGCCAAAATCAATTAAAGTCTCACAGGTTTTTGTGGAGTTGCGCTCACACAGGACACGGCTCGAGCCAACTCCGGGCTAGCGCCTCTGTGAAGCCTTCAAAATAATCTTCCCAATAATTATATGTCCACACCTGCCTAAGGAGAGCAGAAACAGCAGCATCCTACAACCATTGGGACACATTCCCATTCTCTTACACATTCCATCAAGGTCAGGCTTAAGTCCACCCCACCCGACCCAATCAAATGTACACTATGCACCTGGGAAGCAAACTGTGTGTGGGAGTGAGCTTCTAACACCGATTCAAATAAATCAACAACCACTTTATGTGAGCCTCATGGAATTAGAGCTACCCAGTCATAGATTCAACTGTGTTTGGGCCCATGCAATTGCCAGGGAAGCGGCTACTAAACCAGATTCATGTGGAGACAGAAGGATTAGGCAGGAGAGCAGTGACAGAATGAAATAAATGACAGACAGAATAGAACTGACTTCATTACAGAAAGATGACTGGTCTAGAAGGTTAGGTAAAGGCTGTGCTAGAGATGAGAAGAGAAGGATGTGAGATGTGAGAATAACAGATGGACAGAAGAGAAAAAGATAGTGACAGAGAGAATGAGAGACACAGAGAGAGAGAGAAAGAAGGAGAGAGAGGAAAAGCAATACCTTGATGGTAGGAAGCACTAAATCCATAGCTGCACACTGGCGTGGGGTCAGGCTACGGGCCTCATCACGGATCACATGTTCCTAAGAGGAAGACGAAAACACGCGCACGTGTGCGCACACACACACACACACACACACGCACACACACACACACAAACAAAAACATTTCAGGAAAATATATCAAAAATGTTAATGTGTATTATGGCAGTATTATGTATTATGGTGTATTATGGACATTTTTATACTGAACATTAAGCACAGTATACCAGCTTGGACAGTATGTTGGATATAGCAGTGCTTTACTTTTGACTAAATCAGATTTAAAAGCCTTCTCTTGGTCACTCAGAGGCATTCCATAAGCCCATACAAATGTGTCAGCCATGTTGGTAATGGGAGGGGGTCACACAGCTGTGGAAGGGAAAGCCTGATCTATGGCAGTGGCTCTAATCCCTCATGATGTTATGGGCCACATTTGTCTAATCCTCCACTGCACTCCAACCTACAGTGCTAGAATGCAGGATTTCTTTTTCATTTTCTCTCTTCTTGTCTTTGGAGGGGGAACATATCCAAAGCAATAAGGTGAAGGGTCTGAAGTAACTAAGCTTGAGAAAGAAGTGCATTGAAGCACATGAAAAAACTGATGTTGGAAGTAATCCTTTGATCAGCAGATTGGAGGGTATACAAGATGTGTTGGCTCCTTGGACAGAGTCGGGGGCTTGGTTTCAATCAATAGCCGGAAGTGTGGACGAAGATGAGATTTGGTTTCCACACCATGCATCACCAGATTGGTTTGTGGTTTGTGGTGTGAGTGTGTGTGTGTGTGTGTGTGTGTGTGTGTGTGCGCGTGCGCATCTGCTTGCTTGTGAGGTGGAGTGAGGGCTGATACGGAGGAACTGTCCATCGATTTCCTTCACATTAAAGGTCACTTTTTTAAAGATCAGTTCCCATACAACAGTTTTAATGCTTTGTCGAAGTGAATTGATTAGGTGTTAACTCCAGCAGAATGTGTACTGACAGGCCAGAGATTGGGAGGGTCCAGCAGTGGCCATTAGTCTTTATTAAAGTCACAGCACAGTCATTGAGTTCACTAATAAGTCTGAAGGCCCACATGTACACATACACAAGCCTCTCATGCCTCACTGACTAAACCAGATCTTGATAAATTCCCCTTTTTTGAAAAACAATTATGCTATGTTCTGTAATTAGTGTCTTGATCCAGTGGTTACAGTGACAAACTCCTCACATAGGTCCTCATCACATGATATCAGCTTTGCAACAGATAGTCATTTTCATCTAGCATTTAAAGAATGCACTCAGAGTAAGTTAGTACTCTAAATAGCAGTCTGAGAATCAGTGCAAACCATGGCTATACAGCAGTAGAATGCAGACCAGATGCACCATAGCTGACCTTTTGCAAACAGCTCATTACTCCTTCTGCTTGACCAATGCTTTTTGTGCTAAAATTAATTCAAAGAGATAACATTGATATATTTTTTTATTTTGATGCATTTCTTTTAGTTCTCTCAGAGCAAACAATGAAATGCAGTGTTGTGAATATGAGGCTTGGTGTCAGACATTTTAGCCAAATTCGAAGTCATTGATTAAACTCGTGTCGCTTGGGAATGGGATGCTAAGCTAACTATTTTGGAAAACATAAATAATAAATGAAATGGATGCAAACATATATAGCGATATAGGCCGGCAACACCCGACCATGAGTGCGATAACGCTTTTGTACAAAAAAAGATACCAGAGTGCATTTTTAGTGTGCATTTATTATTTGCTTTTGTTTTTTTAGCCCAGTTCCTTCGCTATGCGAAGTAGGCCTAACTCAGAATGCGTGTGGTTGCTATACAACAAAGAGTTACTAGTTTGCAAGATTAGGTTGCCTCACTGTATTGCTTTTGTGTGGACTCTTCTCAATGCTGTCCAGCTCGTCTGGGTTTAACGGGGCGCATCTATGTCTCATCAATCTGAAATGAGGTGGCTATTGACGATGGCAGCACTAAGATACACCTCCTATATTTGCATGGTCCAACCAAAGTTGTTTGGAAACTTCTCTGGTCCAATTCCCTGTTGCTTCATGAATTTTCCAGGGGAGGCAGGAATTACGAATATTTTCATTCTAAGCCTTTTAAATGAGCCCTTTAAATGAGCTCCTGGGTCACTTTCAGCCGCACAAATTTGCATACGCTATTATTGAGGCTCAAAGAACAATTTATGATGGTAAAAAAATGTGTTCTATGGGCACTTTAAAGCTTTGTCCCCTGGTAAAAGAACTGTTGCGAGAAAGCAATATAACACTTGTGGTTGTGAGGTTGGCAAATACCACTGTTGTTACAGTTCCTGCGGTCAAACCATAGCTATGGAGATACCTTTTACCAACTCCACCTATGTGGTTTTAAAATGGGATCATCTTGACCAGTTCTCCTACTTTCCTTGCACTGTAGTTTCCTTTCTTTCCCCACTCAAGACTAAAACTGTCTTAATCTTCAGATGTCTTTCCACATTCACGACATTTCTCTATGGCCTGCTGTAGAAGCTCAGAATGCTTTCCTCACTCCCACAGTCTGCTGAAATGACAGGGTGGACTCCTATGCTATTCACAAACTTCATTCATACAGCAGGCCTGTGTGTGCGGCCAATGGATTCTTCTCCAGGCCCTTGTCTGCCTGCAACCTGCTACTTCTTCTACATCCCATCCCTTCACCTACTGCCAAGAGGAAGTGTGTATACGGATTACTCTGTGAAATTGATTAATAATATGATTGAGCCTGGTCTCTGAAATGGAAATGGAAACTTTAAACCATTCTAGTGGTCTAGAGGCTGGGAGTGGAAAGGACAGGTATGATCAGAGTCTAATCCCACACTGGCTGGGGGAATGAGGAGCTGATAACCCAGAGCGCCTGGCCTGCAGTGTCTTATCCTGCAATTGCCGCAGCTGAGATCCACAATGGAAGAGCTGTCTACTAATGACAGCAATGTGATGATGGCTGAGAGGGTTTCAGTGAGACAGAGGCTTTCCTCTGCCACCTGAGACCAGAGACGTGTACACCCACTCTCTGAGGATAGAATGCTCTCTCTCCTCTCTCTCTCTTCTATCTCTTTAATACATTCAATCTTTCTTCTGAGGATGGCATGCTCTTATTCTCTCTCTCTTCTCTCACACACTCTTTAGTACATGCACTCTTCCCTTTAAAGGTAGCATGCTCTCTCTCTCTCTCTCTCTCTCTGAAGTGCATTCTCTCCTCCCAGCACCCTTCCATAAACACACACACACACACACACTCACATGGACAGCTCAGTACAGGCAGTGAGGAAAACGTGAACACAAGCACACAAACACACATACATTCACACAACAGTGCCTGTGTGGAGGCCCTCCTGATGTGAGGCTGTAGCTATTGGATTAGACAACGGGAGCGTGGAGAGCGTGGGATGTGGGGAAGTGACTGACAGAATCTCTCTCTCTCTCTCTCTCTCTCTCTCTCTCTCTCTCTCTGTCTTTCTCTCCTATCACGTCCCAGGAGATCACAATGGCCAAACGCCTTGGTGTCATTTTTCAGTCTACAAATGCTCCCTCTATTACACACTCTCTTTTTACCCCTCTGTCTCTTCCTTTCTCCATCTCTTCAGCTCCCTCTCGTTCCCACTGGTCTGATCAGAGAGCAGTTAGTGTGGGGTCATATTAATCTTCAGTGGGGCTCATCTCATCTACCTTCCACACTCTAAACACATTCACAAGGGCCAGAAACCATCACTCTGCTTCTCTTTTACTTGCTCACCTGTTGGGCAAACCATGCCCTTACCGCCAACATCAAATCAACCATTACAGCTGAATTTCTTTTTGTCGCCAGTGCTGGGGAAAGCAATTCTAATGCATACCTAATGTAGTGCATCCCTAAGATCACATAAGGTTGTAATACTTACTCACTAGAGATTTAATGGTAATGTTCAAATGTTGCAAATTTGATTCAGTATCAAATGTTGCAAATTTGATTCAGTATCAGTGGGGATACAAACCTAAAAAATGCAAGGCTTTCACATGCACATGCTAAAACTCACTCTTGATGCATTGCAATCTTATTAATCTCTACTGAAGCTCTAAAAATGACTTCCAGTTTCTCACCAGCTAAACACAAAGGTATTTTTCTTACCTTCAGTTTTGATAATTGCCCCAAATCCTTTGCAGCACTAAATATCATCTGAGCTCCTTGCTGTTTAAAGAAAAATAGGAGAAAAAATGACAATAAAACGTGAACAACGATTGTTAATAACAAAACATAAACCAATAACTAATGCACAACATAATCCAGAGCAACCACGGATATTTTGTGTGCGTGTTTCGTGTGATGGTTTTGCATCCCATTGGCATTCAATAACCATAAGCCAAGCTAGAATATTCTTAAGGCTGGTGAGCAGAATGCTATCAGTGTTTAATGCACTGAACAAAGTGAGGCGGCTCCATCTGGGAGCGGCTGATAAAAGTGCAGACTTTACTCAGGATGCTAAAGCTGGTGCGTGCAGGGCCTCCTTGCCAGGCCTGTCAGCGGCATGTCTCTTTCACACATAAAGAGAGACTTTTCCCCCAGGTGTTGCACCTCAACACAGCCCCAAGCATTGTTTACGTCTTAGGCTATTGATGCTGACTTGAAAGACTAGGCTCGGGTGAAGCGTTTGTAATAAATTGCTGCAATGAATCAGAGAAAGGGAATAGTGGGGGTGACACTTGATGGTAAATGTGAACAGAGAGTGTATCTCTGAGACACAGGGCAAATTCGCTCACAGTCTGGTCCGTGAGTGGCGGCAAGACGATCTGCCTCTCAATGGTGTTCAGGACGATTTTCCAAAGCTCCTTCAGGACCCGCTTTAGCACCGTCTTCTCGCAGATCTTAGCAAACAGCATCAGGCTGTGGAAAAATAAACCTTAGTCAACATCCTATCAAGAAGCCTGAATGATTGTCCCTGACAGCACAGTGGAACAGAGATTCCAGGCAGGAATATTCCCAAACAGGCTTGGGCTCAGTAACCTCTGATCCAAGGTGCAGATATGGTTCTTTAATCTCCTACACTGCTACATGCTGGCTTAAGAGACACTGCTGATGGGGGAGCAGTTCAGTTGGGTGCCATACTGGACACAAAAGAGGATTTAACATTGCATATGATTACCAGACTGGGGGATAATTCTCTGATGGCTTCAATGTTACACTGATAAGGCAGTAGAGAGAAGAGTGGAAGAGGATGAAGGAGTGATGAAAGAGAGGAAGGTTGGTAAAGGAAGAGGAGGATAAAAGAGTGGACGGAGAGTGCATGTGTTTTTCTTTGCAGTGACTTACACAGAGAGATGTAATCTTGCATAGCAGTGTTAGGCATAGCATTTTAATTTATAATTTTAATTTGTAATTAAATTGTAATTAAAATTGTAGGTGTGTGTTGATGCATGTAAAAGTATGTTATGTATGTCTGTGAATGTATGTGTACATGGATGTGTGTATGTGCGCATTTGTATGTGCATGTGTGTGTGTGTGTCAAAATGTATGTGTGTGTGTGTGTCATACATACTTCTTATCCAGTAGGTCCATCAGAGGTCTCAGAACAGTCTCAGCATCCATAGCAGCGTTGCTCTTGTTGCCTGCATTGCCTTTAATCTGAACCAGCTCTTGATTCATCTGCTTCACACAGTCTTCTATGACTGGCTTGAAACTATGGGTCACAGACAAACAAATCATAGTTTATACAGTGTATGGGTGTGCTTGTTTGTGTGTGTGTTCTTGTGTGAGAAAGAGAGAGTGTGTACTGATACACTTTTTGACTTTTGGATCATCATCGAACCAGAAAACTAGCTCCCAACATAATGTGTCCTCAAGATAAGTGTCAGTGTTTCTTTTTACAGACACATTCAACAACTTAAAACTCATTATTTACTAACATTTATTTTGCCATATTTGAACCTTGAGAAGAGCTTTATGTCTCTAATTCCTACCTGGACCCAAATACAGCGCTCAGCTGGTCCAGAGTGGGCTTACC
>JAGFZM010001271.1:412588-445453 GCA_017657215.1 Limnothrissa miodon
TACCTGGACCCAAATACAGCGCTCAGCTGGTCCAGAGTGGGCTTACCTGGACCCAAATACAGCGCTCAGCTGGTCCAGAGTGGGCTTACCTGGACCCAAATACAGCGCTCAGCTGGTCCAGAGTAGTGTTCAGCTTGTTCTGCAGCTCCTTCAGCAGCTCACTGGCTTCAGCATCCAACTATAAGAGACAGAGAGTGAGAAATGGCCTATGACACACACAGAAACACACACAAACACCATCACACATGCACACACAGAGGCACAGACCCAATACTGGTATGGGAAGAAAACAATATGTTGATCTTAATGTGAGTGCGAGGAAGCCAAGGCAGAGGAGGATCTGGAGAGCACAGATTCCGTCCCAGACAAATCAACTCTAGCAGACGCTTGGGCTCACTTATTGTTTTGGGTGATGAAGTTTAGGAAAGAGGAAAGACTGGTGAACAATGCTTCCATCGTGTCTTGTGTTGTGTATTGAGTGGGCTAGGGACTGGGACAGCGTCTGATGCATGAGGAGCTTGTAGCCAAATCTCACCTTATCTGTTCCCAGCTCAAAGAGAGCTCTTTGCCCTAACCTTTATCCAGTGTTCTTAAGCTTTTTTTGAACAAGCGCCCTCTTAAATCCTTCATGCAGTCCCCCAACCACACACCACCGCCGGCCCACACACTAGCACTCAATACACTCAATAATTGTGAAATGAATAAATATTGTATGCGAGTTGCAATATTCCTACTGTAAATCTGTTAGCAAACCGGCTAGAAAGTGCAAGCCCAGTGTATAGTCAAAATCAGTAGTCTTAACAATCATTTTGTAGACAAGATGTCCTAACATTTTTATAATGCAAATGCAGGGCTCTCAAGTTTTGAAGACAGGCAAGAGTGACATCTCATTCCCCATCCCCATCCCCTAACCCTGGGGGTGTGGAATAGGGGTGTTCCATTAATAATATTTTTATTTGTGTTTTTGTTGTTAATATTAATAATATTAACTCAGACTTGCAGAAAAAAATATTTGACACAACACTGACAATTTAACCAAATACAAAGTGTTTATTCAATTTGTGTGTGTGTGTGTGTGTGTGTGTGTGTGTGTGTGTGTGTGTGTGTGTGAGAGAGAGAGAGAGAGAGAGCGAGATTATGACTGGTGTTGTTTGTTGTAAGTGTCTGTTGCCTTTTTGGACTCCTTTATCATTTGTGGTGTTGGCTCCCATTTGAAACAGTTCGGCTCAAGCCCAGCCATTTTCAGGGTCATGATTGAGGACCCGTCCAAAGACAAGCTGTTTCGTGTTGAGGTTTTGTTCAAACCAACCATCGAAAAAACCCTCTCAGCATCAGCATTAGAATGAGGAAGCACTAAAACCAAGGCTGCGATCTTTGATAGCCTCCCAAATTGGTTCAAGCCAGTCACCTTTGAAAAAAGGAACCAAATATTTTCCCTTCATCGTAATTACTAATGAGCAAGTCATGTTGTGTGCAAAATATTTCTTACCTAGAAAGGATGCTTTGTTGCCTTTTACCTGACATCTTTGAAAGACAGATGCAATTATTAATGCATCCATGGCCAGGATATTATTATAAAATATGACATGATTTTAAAAGTGACCTATAACATCAACTATGCAATACACTTGAATTAATTTAGTGCTAATAAAAATATCAAGCCTATTGGAGAGATATATTTATAATGTGACAATATGTCAGTCATCGTGTGATAATGAAAATATGACTAGGCCTACAGAACAGGCTGTAAAACTGTTGAATAAGTAACAGACACTCATGAAAAACTGATGTTATCCACGACTCTAACCTGTCTGAGTTAACTCTTTTATTTGGCTTTATTTGACATTCTCTCATGTTAGAACTTATTTACATGGTCTAAGTTACCCTGCCGAAAATATTTGGTATGTTAGCTATATAACCTATATTTAAGTTCTTGTCCATACGTCCATATGTTGTAAACTGGTAAACTGATTACTGATTTATGAAACGACAACTACTTATAGGAAATCTAACCGGGCCACTCACCACACAGGTAAACTTAACGTTAGCTAACGTAAGTCTGTGGGTGAACGAGGAAGATGGTGAACAATTTCAGGATGCTTTTTTTCATTGGTTGTTGCGTTAAATCTTACCCAGATTTTTTTGGATTGGCTGATAAGTGGCAGGCTTGACTAAGAACTCCAGGGGAGACGCGCATGAGTCATGCCGGTTCCATAGCTACCTAATCTATTGTTTTTCATATCATTTGAGCTAGCGCTTTCTCCTAGCCCCCCAGCATTGTCTGAACCCTAGGTACAATACTAATTTTATGACCATGACACACAAAAAGTAAAAAATCCTGGTCATTACAATACAAACAAAACTGTATATAACTGAGACTGCGGTGATATGAGGCTGAGAGACAGGTTTTATTTTGCATTATTCCTGCCCTAAGATTTCATCATCCCAAGCATCTTCTGAGAGAGCTTAGCTGAACACTGCAGTGAGTGTGGAGTGTCCAAGCACTGTACTGCTGTATAGTAGAACAGAACAGCATAGCAACACACCATCTTTACTGAACTTGAATCTAGTGAGAAGGGAACATTATCCTTAGCGCAGTAAGGTGCTGAGTCTGCTGTGCATTTTCAGTGAGCCTCTCAAGGTGAGCCTGTCAGAAGGTTCAGTAGGGATAAAATCCAAAATCCACAAGAATTGAATCCCTTTTAACTGGTTGCATAAACAAATAGCATATTTGCTGGAGACATGCTGCAAAATAAATTACCTATTTAAGCACTACATGCACATACATTATAAACTGTATTTGTAAAGATAAGCTATGCATATAAGATGCTATGGACAATATTGTATAATAATATATTTAAAAAATAAAAAAACGAATACTATTTTATTTAGTGAATTTCAGATGGTTTCATTGATAAATAGGGCAACGGTCACTCACAAATAGCAAAAGCTAATGTCTGATTAAATTTTCATCTCTCTGATTCATAATTCATATAGAGAAAGAGGACGATCCTCTATGTCTATCTGAGGTCAGCTGGCCTGTTCGACTCTTTGTCCTCACACTGGAATTGGCTCTCATCCTTTGAGACCTCTACTGGTGCCCCAGCATGATGTAGCTTCCCTGTGCTTGAAATAGTTGTGCTGGAAGGGTTGCCCATGTGGGCACTTCAGAGCAGGAGGAGAATGTGAAGGTGTGGGGAGCTGCTGCTCTGTCTGTGTGCATCCAGGAGAGGCAGACAGGGGTCTTGTGCGTTACAAGTGTATTACATCCTAGTTAAAAACTGGCCAAGCCAACAGCCTCCGTCCAGTCCAGTGTTGTGGGTGGGGCTGTTGGCAACAACAATCCTTACTATAGGGCAAAGTAAAATATTTATTAATATAATAGCATTTAGTATCAAATCATTCAAGTTACAACTTCTCGAATATTAGCAGACAGAGGTCAGGAGAACAGAACAAACCTGAAGCTAAAGGGGTATTTTTTTGCTGTGTGTGTTACACCTCCCCACACCTCCTTGGACCCAATTATAAAACTCTTTCCTCCCTTAAGATGAAATGGGATCATAAGGACAGTGGATAAAGGGAGAGGTAACGCTTGACTTCAGCTATCAGAGCAAAGTTTAAGTTCTGCAATTAATTTCCTGGACTGTTAGCGATCTGTTACTTATAATTTTGAGATAACACTCCCTCATAATTGCCTTTTTTTCCTCAGACTTTGCTAATTGCTTTGGGAACACCATCCCTGCTATGGCTGTTAAGTGTTTTACTGGTGAGTTTTTGCTCTGTAGAAAGTCTATGCTTTAGCAGAATACTGTGATGTAATGAGGGATAGCTTCATTAACAAGTCCTTCTTCATAAGCTCCAAACAGTGCTTAAGATTTATCCCTATTTTCAACCCAAGGTTCTAAATGAAAGATTTAAATGCATAATCCATGCGGCAACCAAATAGTTCTCTTTTTTTTGCATGACTCTGCCACAGTGTGGTGTGGTATGGTATGGTGTAAATCACAAAGCTGACAAGCAGTCTGGGCTGCAGTGAGGCAGTGGCAATCTGTGTGCATGACAGCAGTGACACTCTCAGTGTGAGGTGTAACCAGAGCTTGGAAAGTGTGCTGGGCGTGTGATAAGCTCATCAAACCCTGGCATCAAACGTGTCAGGACGCATTCTGTGACTGTGGTGAGGGAAATGAGGAATGATGATCAAAACAGAGACCGAGCGTGCCACTGAGTGTTTTAGTTGGCGATGCCCGCTGCTATGTAGTATGGTGGAACATGACCGTGGGGTGGGGGGTGGGATTGGTGCAAAAAAAATCTATAAATAAAAGTGTGATTGGGTGTTTCAAAGCCACCCAATCTCAGAGATGAAAATGGTTTTGACTTTCCAACAGGGACCGTTGACAAAGGCCTCCATGCTTTAGGAGCTTTGGAAAATGGTTGTTTTGCAGCACTTTGGCAGATGCCAGGTTGTTTTTTTAGCAGTTGTGACACATGCTCCTGACAGAGGTGAGAAAGCGGGCAGGGGTGGGGAGGTGTGGGGTACACAGGAGACTAGGAGGCATGGGGAGGTGGCGTGCTTTCAGTGGCGATGGCAATGCAGAAGGGGCCCGTTCACACACCTTGCAGAAGGCCACCACCCCCTCCTCCTGCCGCACACAGCAGGGATAGAATGGGAGACAGAAACAGAGACCACAGGAGACAGGCACTCATTTCTCATTGGTTAGAAGGAAAGACAGATGGACAGACAGACAAATGGACAGACCAGTACACCAGACATGCAACTTAAGCTAGAAGACTACCATGGCACTGTCAAGGACACAGTATGAGTGTTAGAGGTGAACACACAAGGTTAGAGAGAAAAGCATTAATCCCTCCATACATCCATCCATCCATCCATCCATCCAACACAACAGGAGCCTCCATCAGTGCCCCTATAGAGCAAAGCATACCTGCTTTCCTCCCATAGACTCAAACATCTTTTCAAGCTGGACTCGAAGTTGCTGGATGTTGTTGAGCAGGATACAGGGCTGTCGAGAGAACAAGAAGAATATTTCATAAACATGTAGTGGCATATAGAGAACAAGAAGAATATTTCATATACATGTAGTGGCATATAGTGTGTGGGATTTTTTTTTTTACCATGCAATGAGGCTACCTTTCATTTTTTCTTATTATTGTCTATTTCAGGAAATGAGCTTTTATGGAAGTCCCAACTAAGCATATTTAGTGGGCTAACAGTGTTTCCATAGCAATGCGCTACTCAGGTACGAGGCCTTTAGTGCTCCACAATACGACTCTAGCAAAGCATTGACTGACAGATATATGACTGCTCTCATCTGTCTGAGTACTTCAAGCAATTGCCACCGTGACCTATGCCAAACTTGCCAAGGTCACATGTCAGGGCACTGATTCATCTCCATAAAAGACTTCAGATGCTTATTAAGAAGCTGGAAATCTGTGCAACAGTGAATTTGAAATGGCTTTATGGTTGGCAGATAGAAGAGAACTTGTGTGGCTGCTGAGACATGACCTCACTATAACACATACCTTAAGTTGTTACCATAAGGGAACGTACACGCACAATGCTGCTTAATTAACTACAGTAAGGTGATTTATCAGGGAAGAACAACTTTAAAGGTGATCACATAAAGTTTTTCAGCAAAACTGTCAATTAGGACAATTGAGAAAAGCTATGTGGCACTGCACACTGATTTCAGAGCTCAAAGTACAGAAGAAAATGAGAGCAAAAGAGAAAGAGTGTGTATATGTGTGTGTATGTGTGAAGAGAGAGAGAGAGAGACAGAGAGAGAGAGAGAGAGAGGGAGGGAGAGAGAGAGAGAGACGCCTTTAATTAATGTCCAACACTGGCTTCCTCTGTGGACCTGTCACACTTTTAAAAGAAACATCTGTCTTCTGCCTCTGACTGATAGCAAAAGCATTACATTTTACAGTTTAAAGAAAGAAGACTGCATGTCATTTTCTGTTGAACCTGTCAAGTCTTTGTCCAGCCTCCTGTCCCAGAAAACAAAAAAGGAGAAGATAGGCAAAATATAGAGAAGGGCACTGAAGCATTATTACTGGGGCCAAGTACTGCATGCGCCACATGTTCTTGTGTGTGAAGACATGCTAGTGGGCCTGTTAGAACACAGAGCTGCAGCTGTACCTAATGGGCCAGACACTTCACCCAAACCCCTGCGCCTCACTAAGACTGCCTGCCGTCTCCATGGTAACTAAGCAGTAGAATTGCCCCACCAACGACAACAGGGCTAATGTGTGATGTACCAGTAAAAGAGACAGAGGACCACAAACATAAAAGAGAGTAGATGATGCTTACCACTTTCTCTTTGCTCAAATACAAGGGGAAATCCTTGGATATGATTGCAGCATATTGCAAAAGAACTTTGTTGATGGTCTACAAAGAAAGGCAGACATGGAATCACCTGGGAGATCTGATTGACAGCTGGACACATGAAATTTGGCATTGCCTTTGAAATGCTTATTTGAAAGTACAAAAGACAACCAAATTTTACATTCTGCTTACAGTGGCCGACTGTAGCTGACTACGAACAAGAATCCTTCAGTACTTAACCAAAACATCTGATTCATAAGAAGGACAAATACCAGCAATGTAAAGTATGTGAGCATTAAATACGCATTTAAATTGCATGTTTAAATGAATGTGAAATGTGACCCGTTGATGTTGATTGCCTGTGCTAAATGTAATAGAATAATCATCTGATGATGACTTCATTATAAAATGAAATATTAATTATCATAGTCAAAAAGTTGTAATTACAAATCTGATTAATAATGCATTCATATTCTTACATACAATATAATATAAAACTCAAGACCATTTTACCTTACACATTATATATTAAAATCGATGAAATTCTGCAAATTATTGAAAGAATGCAACTACATTTGACAGCATTCCCCATCCTCACCTTTGCAAAGCGTCGCATGAAGTGGGCCAGTGCGTGTGGGTTGGGACACTCAAGTTTCTTGATGATCTCAAAGCTCTGATTGAGCTGCGTGAACACGTCCACCACTGAGCAGGAAAAAAGGGCGTGCTCAGACGTTACCTGGAACTGGAAGGGTGATGACACACGAGAAGATTACTAGTGGGGAACACAAATGCAAGTGTGTTACTGCTGATTAGTTTATGCAGTGTTTTGTGTTCTGCATGTTTCACTTTAAAGGCCCACTATGCAACATTTCTCATTTAATTAATCCGTTTCATACTGTTTGCACGGGGAACAAACAATGTAGAATTCGCCACCGTGGCCTATAGCGGTAGATACAGCACTTGCAATGTTCAGCAGCGCGGACCGCCTCCAATAGAATGCAGTGCAATACAATGCAATACAGCGGTCTTTAGAGGGAGCTTGTGAGAGAAAAAAACAGAACGTTGCTTAGCCCTGCTTTAACCCCTGATTATTGTTCAATTATGAATCTCTGAGCTGGATTCCAGTGCTGTGAGATATTATTTGAAGAGTTTAATCAGTTTCAGGTACATTTAATCTGCGTAAACTCCTGACATAATCTGATTTTAGCCAAGATGAGAGCCACATATTATTGAAAGTCTAAGGCCTGCGGGGATGGACAGCACTGACCAGCTCCTATAGTGTACATGTAGATGTATGTGATGTTGAATTAGAAGCGAGTACTCACCCCGTCTTTCTTATCCCTCTCCAGAGCACCATTAAGAAAGTCCATGGCCACGTCCTCATTCTCATCCAGCCACTGAATAACAAAAGGTTCAAACCACCTGACAAGAGAGAAAAACACGTTAGGTGATGATGACCGTTCAGGATCTTGTCACTAAATCCCCTCCAGACACCATTTCCCAGAGTACTGTGGGCTCTGACCCCCATTACAGCAATTAACGGTGGGCTGAGGGATTGAACAGCCGGCCCTGAGGACATCCCATAAGCCTGCTGCTGTGCCTCACTTTGTCTTTTTCTTGACTAAGCTGTTTTGCTGCAACCACAACTAAAACATGTTTGTTTACAAAGATCTGCACATGACCCTTAAATGGTGCCAAAAAGCATGTCTGCTGAGGTAATCACAGGGTATGCATATATGGCAGTAGATTTAAGGGAAGTCTTGTGCTGTTGTGATAAGGACATGCAAGCCATTTAGTTCTACATAGGATCTTCCGTTGAATAGGAAAGCAAAGGGACTGATAGGGGAAGACTGACAAACTGTAAAATAGGTGTTCAAGCGGCTGAGGACTTCAAGATGCTTTTCCACAAAGTAACTTCCACCACATCCCTGCATCATAAATCTGTGTGAGACGGAAGTCCCATTCAGGTTCATATTTCACTCAAGAAGCTCATGAATCTCACGAGAATCATGCTTGCTTCACGCTACATTTACAGGGGGCATAATTGAAGGTGCTCTATGAGATGCTGCAGGATTTTAGCGTGATTTTGTTTTTGTCTCAAATTCTAGGCATCTCCCCTTGGTCAGCTAGTTTTCTGCCTCCTACATTAAATACATTGTGAAAAAAGCCGGTCTTGAAAGACAACACCGGGGCTGTAATACTCAAACCAGAGCGGGACATGGGGATCTGAACCAAAACAGAACAAAAAACGGCCAAACTAATCGGCAACAAGACAGTTGGGGGTAGGGGTGGGAGTTAATGCGCGTCCCCTACCATCTTACTGACAATTTGTTGTCCGTGGTTTGGTGTATTTATGTTTGTTTGTTTTTTGTTTGGTGTGTTTATGTTGTCTTTCGAGGCCATGTTTTTTTTTTTCACAATTTATTCAGGGGACAAAAAGCAAGCCGATCAAAAGAGATGCCTACAATTTGAGACAAAAATGAAATTTCGCTATAGTCCTGCAGCATCTCAGAGAGCACCATTAGAATATTGTAGGGCCAACATCATCTTGAAAAACTGATATGAACCTCTGTCTGGCTATATTAGACATTGTGTAGCCTAACAATAACCAAATCTGACGCTAAAGCCTACATTTCAGAGAAGATTTGAACTAATAAATGAGGAAAAAAATCACTTTATAAAGACTCTCTTGTGTTTATTTAGACTATAGGTCTATTTCAAAAGCAAATTATGTACGCCCTGGTCACTTGAAGCAAGCATGCAGAGCAAGTCTACACTTGCTACTAATTACATACGATATAACATATTATCCTGTCATAAGAGACACAGTAATGACATAATTACCTATAATTATCTATAACTATAAAGTATCTGCATGTGCATGCACAGACATGCATGTACTTATGTGCAAATATCCAGCTGTAAAACTCAAATTTGCAGATGACACCCCTGTCATTTGGCTCATCCAGGATGGTGATGAGTCCTCATATCAGCGGGAGGTTGAGAGGCTGCTCTGGGGTAGTCAGACACTCTGTGCAACCTAGACACTCTGTGGAGATGGTGGTGGACTTTAGGAAGAACCACAGTGCTGCCTCCACTTACAATATCCAACAGTCCATTGTCAAATGTGGCCACATTCAAGGTCTGGGGATCCACAATTTCCCAGGATCTTAGGTAGGAGATAAACAATAACATCATCCTTGAAGAGGATGTATTTCCAATGGCAACTGCATAAGCATGGTCTATCACAGGAGCTGGTAGCCATCTTCTACACTGCCACGATTGAATCAATCCTTTGCTCATCCATCACTATCTGTTTTTGGGGTAGCCATAAAACTGGACAAGGCAGACATGCAGACTACAGCGCACAGTCAGGACAACTGCCCTCCCGCAACCTTGCCCTCCCTCCAGGATTTGTAGGCTACAGGAAGCGAGCATAGAACTTCATCAAAGACCTCTCACACCCTGCAAATTAACTTTTCCTTCCCCTCATCTCTGGCAGGAGCTACAAATCCCTGCATACAAAAACCTGAAAAAAACACCTACCAAATTTCATGTATATGCAAAGATACTTGGCCAATGAAACCTGATTCTGGTTCTGACACTGATTCAGATTCGCGCACAGGAGGTACACACATGCATGCACATATATGCAAACATATTGTTCAGTAAATAATAGTGGTGGGACGTTATCGCCGTTAACGTGTTGAGTTAACGTAAGACTCTTATCACGCGATAAACAAAAAAATATTGCCGTTAATCTATGCTCAAAGTTGGGTTGGGAAGGGTGTACTATGTAAGCTATGATTACTTTAGCTTTGATATTTCAGCGCGACAAGAACGAGTTTTCGGACCTGTGTATGCCTACAGAGAATTGCTGTTACACATTGTGATGTAGGTTAACATGGATACAGCTATGAAGTTGCCGGATTTGCTTCAACGGTTTCAGGTCAGCCGGCAATAGCTATGATGATATTGTCTGCCCGCCATGCAGCAGAGCCATACCGCTCTGCTATGCAGCATTAGGCCTATGGTGTCCATGGGTTTCCATTACATCATTGGAGACCTACGCAAAACTCTGCAAAACCCTAAAACTTTGTCCGGTGAATTGACATCAACCATTTAAATTTTATTTCTAAAAAAATTTTCTTCTAAAAAATGAAAATCCAAACCTGTGTGGTTTTCGTTACTTAAACTTTACCATCCAACTAGAATTTAAACATCTCATCGGTGCATCAACATTTATTACTTTAACTAGCCATTCAACTTGGCCGTCTATTTCTGTCTTCTATAATGTTGGAGCAGAAGTCATTTTACTGTAACATTTCTTAAACAGAATATCCACAATATCACGATATTATCTTGAGACTGGCCTGAGACTTAGGCTACTTTTAGCCATTTACCCACGATACAAATGTAATAAAAATCTACAAATTTTGGCCCCACTTATGCATCTAAGGTAAATATTGCTCATGAACGGCATCAGTCAGACATTCAATATCACGCACAAGTTGTATCATTTGTTATGCTTCATTGCTGTAAATGCGTAGGCTGCCTACTCCAGGCTTTTTTAGGTAGTTGTTTGCCTTTTCACTTCTGCAGTAAAGGACATAAGAACCGTCAAGATATGTTTCAAAATATCCGTAGAAATTTAACCAATGATCTGCTGTTTTCCTAATTGGTCACTTATCTTATAACGTTAACTACATAGATCACCTGGACAAAGTAATCAAGCAGTTATAGCTATCACGTTGATGATGTGTGAGTGATTGTGGATGTAATGTGTGAAATTGCACAAGCCATACAATTTTCATTTAATAAAAATAAAAAATTTCCATTCAATAAAGGGTAGGGGTGCTGATGTGTGTGTTTGAGTGAGCATGGTTTACCTCAAAAGCCACCCCTACCCCCAGTGGGTGTCTTCAGGATTGGACTCTAATACTAGGCTATGCCTAGTAATTCAACTGTGCACTTCATAGTTGGTGTTTTGGTTCTTTTTTACTGGGATATTCATGCAATTGAAACCTGTGGTGTGTGATGTCCATTATAGTAGTCAAGCAGAGCATCCAACTGGCTCTTAGGATGATGTTGGCTGCAGATAGCCTAACAATAAACTCAACTAACAAACCCTTTTTTTGACTGTCAGAATATTGAAAAATGTGTGTACTACAATAACCAAAAATAACCTGCACAGTGGAGGGCTTGCTTGTCATGATCCATTATGAATCCATAGAGAGATTTACAGCATTTAAAAGGCATTAATGCAAATCAATACAGGCTGAATTACTACCTACATGTAGGCAGTAAAGCATGTTGATTTGAAGACAGTCATCAAGTAGGGAAGAACAAGAGTGCAGGAGAGCAAAGCTCTGTGCATGAATTAAGCGCTAATGAGTGGCCGAGAGACACACAGGTAGAGGAGGAGACAACCAGAGCAAAGAGGTGAAGGTCAGCTGTCTGGAGGTGAGTGACTTTTAGTGTGGATATAGTACAAATCCCACAGATCTCTAGCATGAGTGCAGTGAGGCGTCCTGTGGTGGGGTGAGTGCTGTCCAGGAGGGGATTGTAAAGAGGGTCAAGGTTACGGGAGCACCGCTCTAGTGCAGTACAGGTGCCTCATGTGAAGAGGAGTCCAGTGGGGAGTGCCAGAGCAGGCCGAGTGGGAGAACTAGTGCATGACTACCTGTTGAACTGTGGAGAGGAGAAGAGGCTCATGATGCGCTGAGCACCAGCGTGCACCGCAGAGGGTGCAGTAAATACACACTGAGCATTTTACAGCAGCAGCACTTCACAAGCACTTTGTGTCAATGGTTAGAGAGAGAGAGAAAAACTTACACATAGGCACACACACACACACAGAGAGAGAGAGAGAGAGAGAGAGAGAGAGAGAGAGAGAGAGAGAGAGAGAGAAAGAGACAGACAAACAGACCTTTCCACTACACTAGACTAGAATTCTGCTGCAAAAAAGTAAATGAAACGGCATCAGCAAACGGCCTCCCCTGGTCTCGTACTAACTGTATCATTACGCTGTTTCTCACTAGTGTGGTGCAGGTGATATCGACCAGACAGCACGCTCACATAAAGATAATAAGTACTAATAATAAAAAATAATATCTAGCAGGTGCGGAGTGTGGAGGCATCTAACAATCAACTCACTGTCTCTGAGAAAGTGAATTCCTTACCAGGTGTTGTGTGGCTGACAGTGCAGGCACATTGCACTGCATGGATGCCACTCTACTCCCACAAGCAATCTTTCAGTCTAATGGATTGGATGCCATTTCACCAGCCATGCACTTGTATGGCAGGGCAATATATTTCTGCGTATGTATTACAAATAGTGGACTTGTAACGCAGGAGGGGCACACTAAGCAAGTTCTAGGTCAAGCATTCACTTGGACCGCAGAATAAAAGGGCTGTGACGGTGCATGGGAGAGGAGAGAGAGAGAGAGAGAGAGAGAGAGAGAGAGAGAGAGAGAATGAAAGAAAGAGACAGAGAGAGAGAGAAAGAGAAGGAAGCAAAGAAGGAATAGTACCAATATGCAACATAAATAATATAAATTCTGAATACAAGAGGTTGAAAGAAAGGAATTGATGAAATTGAGTCGAATGTAAAGTGTGGGGACAAACGTTATGGCAGTAGGGTGACCGTGAATACCTACAGAGAATACTCCGGTGGAATCCCCTTGAATGCTGGTAGATCGCGGACATACTCATTATGAAACCATTTGACTTTAAAATGCAAATTCATGTATTCCGTGCTTTTGCATAGACGATGTTTATCATGCTCTGAAACAGAAGAGGTCAGAAAGAGAAAAACAATATGTTAACATGAACTAATTCAATAACAAGAGTCTGCATGAGCAACTTGCATGTTATATATGGTTATTTTAAGCGCAGGTTTTAAACATGTTATTAACCTCCAAAACAATATATAATAATATATATAAACAATTAGCTCTGTGTTTCAACATGTTTGACATTCACATCAAATTTTTTTACACATAATACAATTCTAATATACTAAACAAAAGCTGAGAACAAAATCTGTTCTAACTCTAAAAATATTACACACGGCAATTCTTTGTTAACGGGCAAGTTCAGGGTGCACAGAAGAAGGAACAAATGATTTTTTAAAAAAGCTCAGCTATCCAAAGGAGAAAGAAATTCCCAAGAACGCTAAAATGCATGGCTACAATTTGGGAGCGTGCAAAGTCCAAAAGAATGTTTAATGGCATTAACAGTGATTGTGCTGCAGGGAACTGTGCAGCCATTTGGGAAAAAATCACAAGGAAGGGGAGGGGGAAATTACAAGCTTGTTTTGATGCAGTTTCTACAGCGCATCCCATTTGTTTTGGGGTCCACACCAGTTGCTGTGTTCAAAGCCTGCTAATTAAAATGAGAAGTTTTATAGACCATCCTCTGGCCCTAAATACACCCTGCAAACTAGCAAGCAGGCCCTTTAAAAATGGCAGTGCAGCTACTCTCTCCTGCTCTCAACTGTCTAGTTAACACAATATAAGCTAGCCTCAGTCAGCCAGGGAGGGCAGCTCAACCCTCAACAATGGTGCTTACAAATCTGGCTCAGTGGACCTGACAGCACATGAGACGATGCCTCTTGCTTTCAGGCCTAATGTTGAGCCCTTAGGAACAAATAGGAGCAACATGAAGCTATTGGATTGCCTTGAAATCTCTTTCCGCTGCATGTTCCCAATATTGAGAAAGGCAGGCAATCTCAAACTCAGGTCAGGGAAGCTTGTGCTTAAAATCAGCAAGGTTTATGGCATGACCTTGGCAGTGAGAGGCATTGCAAATAGGACCTGACTCAGGACTTAATGAAAGTTAGATTGGGTGAAGGCTGCCCCGTATGGATTTTCTTGGGAACTGGACAGTAGACACTGCAGATTCTCTGTATTGAATGAGAAAAAAACAACAAGAGATGAAGGGATACTACCTGACAAGTCAAGGAGAGAAAATGCACACTCTGGCAAACCAAGCAAAATCAAGAGAGAAAGGCATATGGGGCCGAAAAAAAAGAAAGCCAATGCAGATTACAGATTCTTTCTGCAATGTGCAGTACAGCAACTCACCAGCCAATATGAATGGATCTAAGAAACACCTCATCCCTGCATCACTTGCCCACTCAACTCGCCTTGCCTGCCTCCAAGACTCCTACCTGCCTGACAACTTGACAGACGAGCAAACATCAGCCCTAAATGTCTCCACCGATCTCCTGGCATATTTGAAATTCTTCCACCCCATCCTATCCCCACTGCTCCACCCTGAAATCTGTGCATCCTAGAGTGGAGTCCAGTGCCTTTACCAGGGGTGGAAGTCTGGGTACTTGGGTACAAGTACTCTTTTGGGTACTTGTACTTTTACGAGTAATTTTTCAAGTGTGTAATTTTCCTCATACTTGAGTACAATTTCCACCACGTAATTTACTTCACTACTTATAAAATCAAAAGTCGCTACTGAGTAGCCTATGCCCACAATTTGAATTCATATTCAAACTTTGCAGCCAAAAAAGACATGCAATTGCGACCACACAAACTAAAAAGAATACCGTTGAACTCTGCTGCAGCAACAGGCACAGCACAAACCAACATGTTTGGGTACTACACAGTGGAGTACAAACTAATTTATGAATAATTGGAGACAAAGAAGCCAAAATGGTGACAGAAAACAACACTGTCAACCGTGAAAACAATGTAAAACTATGCAAACACACAAGTTACCAGACCTGATGTTAAGTGCTGCAAACATGTTCCAGAAGCAACTGTTTACATTTATTTACAGAACATAACAAATGCCGTTCTATACCTTCTTCATCTGAGAAATGCACTTTGAACATAGATATTTTATACTGAATCAAATCGAATGCCTCATATTGAGGGCTCAAAAATATAAATGGTTTGCTAGTTTTTGAGAAGAATACTTTGTACTTTTACTCTGGCCTTGATGTTCCTACAAGAACATCACGTCTTATCTAAACCTTTTTTTGTTTGCCCACAGTCATTTACAGCCACAGTTCCATTGTAACTTCCAGCTTCCATTGTACCCCATAGTTGGCATAAAATGTGCATTTTTACAAAGTAGCTTTTGACATAGGAGGCATTCACAATGAGCATCCATAAACGCTCCCTTTGCTCACGTTAATTATTCAAATGACTCAATCCACATTTTAACCATCCACTGGAGCACACACACACACACACACACACACACACACACACACAAAATACAGACAAGTCAATACACTGGGACAAAAAGAAATGACCGTGTACTGGGATGGCATAAAAAAAAAACATAAAAAGCATGTTTTGAATTGCAAAGCAGAGACCACCAGTATGCCAAATCACTTGATCATCGCTGGCTTTTTCAAAACCAAAAGACTCCTGGACAAAAGCCATTTTACCCCATTTTGAACACACAGCTACTAAAAATATGTGAAATTCGAAAAAACGTTTTTTCTAAAGGCATGCTTGGAAAAGAGGACAAAAACAGAGCATAATGACTTCCCCCTTAAACATCAAAGAGTCTATAATCCATGTTTTCACCTATACATGTATGCTTTCTAGCACAATAGCCCAATAACCACCTGGCTGCTTGCCTTTATAGAAGTACAGTACCATGAAGCGGACAGTTGTCTTTCCATAAATTGAGGCAATACAAATCTTTTGTCACGTTGGCAACAAACATTTCGCAGTCTTAAGTCTTTGTTTATCTAAGCGCAGCTCCCGATACACAGTATCTGTCTCCCCGTTGTGCCGCGAGTATCCTCAGTCCTGTTGGAACTTGGAGGGAAACTCAAGGCAGTCAAATGTGATCTGGTGTGACGGTGCCACTTTGATAACTCGGCTGAGTAGGCATTGCGGGCATCTCTGTGGTTCAGTGTGGCAGAGGCGTGGGCTGCGTATGCATGTGTACCCTGTGATAGGCGAGGGTAGCCCAGAGCCCCATTTGGCGGGGAGATGCCCCCCCTCCTATCCTGTGCTGCAGGCTTTTCTCATCTGATGGAACTCACCACCTCCTTTTTAAACTAGAAAGGCCAAGGCTATAAACATGGACTGGGATGGGACTCCCACTGGATGCATATAGGGGCCTCTTGACTGACATGAATGAGAACAGGTAGTGTGAAGGATTCTAAAGGCCAACTCTCCAGGGTCTACTGTGGATGTCTCCACTGAAGTGTAGCCATGGCTGAACATAGTGAACAACAGACCATAGGGATCAAGGTAACTGCCAAACACAAAAGTGGTACAGAAAAGTAAACTATGCAGTATAGATACACAGCAGTAACTGAGCACTTACATCCCCGCACAATTTTACACAGCAGTAGTTTGTCATCCTATCTTCAAAGATAAATACATAATCCACTCTTACAGCTTTAACTAAGGAGAGTTTAATTGAGTGCTATTCACTGATGTGAGAGTCGTTTAATGCTTCAGCCAAAAGCCTTTTCCCTATGATGTGTGCACAAATTAGGAAAGTAAAGTGAAGTGAAGCTGGCCTAGGAAACCTCAGCAAAACTGAGAATGGTCGACCCTGAAAGGTGTCTGTGGGTTCATCTCAATGTGTCAGATAAATGTTGATGTTTAATAAGCTTTAACTGTGGCCAAATGTTAAGCTGGTCTACCTGCAACATTTTGAATGAGGCATGAGTGTATATTCTGTATATAAATCTAGCTGTCTCATACAGAACTAAAGGTGTACAATCTCTTACTTTTTACCATGACACTTTGTAAAACCTTTATTCCATTTGGCAAGGGAAAACAAAACAGGGAGGCCAAATCAAATGTTTCCCTGGAATCGACTGAAGGGAGGTGTTTGAACTGAGACACCTACATTACAACCAAACTGTGCAGACAGATTAGGTGATGTTTCTATTGCAAATGGGTAGGTGGACACAACTGCACAAATTCATTTGTTGTGTGTCGCTAATAACTGGCCTGCCACTGACATCTAGTCAGTTGTGTCAGCTCAGAGTTGAATGTGGACGCAAAGCGAGACGCCGCGTTGGTTCATGCGTCTCTGGCAATCACACCTAAGACAGACAGCTTCCTGGAGAGCCCCCATTTCCCCAGGACACCATCAGCCAAGTGATGATGACAAATTTCATGCTTTCGTGACGAGTTGCCTGTCAAAAGCAGTTAGAGATATGCTGAAAGGGAGGGGGATGAGTTGATGGTGCTTCCTCATATGGGTTGTCTGAGAGTGTGAATGCCTGGAGATTTTATTATGTATAGCCATACAGACACACAGTCATACAAAACATTTATTTAAACATTGTGTGTTTTCCACTTTTAAACAGACATCTAAAGGGTTTTTTTTTATTCTGGGGCAGTTTTACTGAGTCCGTGAAGTGTATTACCCATTACCTCCACTTACGAGATCCAAATTAAAAATACAATTTGAGAAAATGATTCTTTGATTGAGATTTAAGCTTTGAATTAGGTACGGTGGTCCCAGAGATCATTATCCAATCTAATGTGTTATAATATGACTGAGAGTCACCTGGCCCCAGTGTCTTCTAAGGTATCACAGGCCCATTGAATCTCCATCTTCACAGCACTGATTTATTAAAGCAATCTGCTGAGTTAATTCTTTATCCAGATCACATTGTAAAGCTCTGCGGTGCACAGACTGGGATCAACTGAATGGACATTTAGAACCCAAGCAGATAATGTGAGAAGTTTTGAAATGAAACAACAGCAAAAAAAAAAAATGTTAGAAAAGGAGGTGCTATTAATTCTAAACAGAATAGCAGTCGACGCTTATCTAGTCTAAGTGAAAATGATCTAGTCAAAGTGATCATGCTCTCTCTCTCTCAAACACACACACACTCTCTCTCTCTTTGGGTGTGTATTTCCCATTTCCTCTGAGAGGGTTGGAATTTGCTTAACAGTGGTTTATGCTAATTGTGCCCTGTCCGATAACTGGCTGGCCCTGTGGAGGCTGAGTGCAGGCACACCCCCTCAAATCCACTTAATGACTCCCATTCATCTTCCCTCTCTATTCTCACTATGAGTCAAGACAATCAGGAACTGCTTCTGGATTTTGCTGAGAGAGGCGTCCAGCAACATCTCTTGCTTGATGAATTCATTGCTGAAGGAGCCTGGATTGGGCAGGTCGAAATGGAGGGAAGGAGGCGCATTACTGGGCTGCAGCCAACAGTGTACAGTAGCAGAGCAACAGGCCACAGCAAAGCACTTAAGGAATAGAGGAATAGATGACTCCCAGCTGAAACCAATTGTCATAGTTTTACCATTATGAGTAACCCCAGATGGAAAGACTATTATTTATCTGGAAGTAAGGTATTGTCTGGAGACAAAAATAAGGAAGTTTTATTAGACACCCAAGCTGAGAACAGTCAATGCTCAACAAAATAAAACACGGGGAAACAATGTTATCATGGCGACCTTAACAGCAGCAGGCTGAATCATAGAACTTTCCATAAAATCTGCCAGTAGTTGTGACATTCCAAACTTTAGAGAGTTGGAGCAACATCAGTCATTGTCCAGATGCTGTGGTGCTTGACCAGCAGACAGCCCGGCTCACTGGAGTGTAAATCATCCTCTTCGCTCAGGCACATCTGAGTGTCGGCACCTTTTCCTCCCCCAGTCTGATATGTGCAGCCCTCTGTGTTTTCCTGTTACCGCACTGCCTTGAGCTACAGGTTGATCTGGCACGCTCCAAAGCACATCTCTGCAAGTTGCTTAAGCTCAAAGGCCCCTCCTGGATCCTCATGGAGCTTTGCTCATCATCCCCTACAGCTGCTGGAGGAATCATGCAGATAAAAAGCCCCAGAGCAGATAAAAGCTCCACAGGTTTCCTCTGCAGCTGGGCACACACACACACACACTTTACACTCCTGAGGTGGAGCTCCGTGTGCCGGGGTGCCGGGGTGCCTTTGGTGTCTCCTGATGAAGTTCACTGGCCCACATGAAAACTGGCAACTGTTGATTGTAATTTCCTGCCTTGCTGATGGGATTTCGGAAAGAATTTCCACGCACAGGTCCCTGGGAGACGGGGGCGTGACAGCTGTCAGAAGTGGTTAGAGAGGAGCTCACCCACTCACTGCACTCTTTGTGCACCATCTGAACATCCATGCCTGGGGTCCAGTAAGAAGGATGTGGTGGGGGAGGGTGGTAGTGAGGACGAAGAGGAGCTCAGGCGCTCTTGTGGCATTAGTTTGATGCCAAAGACATTTCATGGATGTGCCATGCTGAGCTGTGAGGGGGCGTCTCATGGGAAGGAAATGGGTTATCCCTGACCTCACTCTAGTAGCTTCACAATTTCATCTATGAGTGTAAATGGGTCAATAATGCCATGTGAAGGACATAGGCCTCTAAAGGAAGGAAGAGTTTTGATTAGAGCAAAACTCCCTACTGGATGGTGGCAATGTTATAGTGCATGAAGATGAATGTTCAGTGTCCAGTGCCTGGGGTTACTGCTCTGTCATACTCACTGCCTCCCACAGTGACTCACCAGGGCCGCATGAGGCTGAGGTGCACAGGGGAGCCGATGTGAGTCACATTGTTATGCAGGTGCTGGCAACTCGGGTCTCCCCCTGCTCTTCCGGGCACATTTCACCACAATTTTCCTCTGTGGCTGCTCCCTCCTCTCTGCCCCCCTCCCTGTCCAACCCCATCTCACCCTCCTTACTGACTCACACCAACAGCACCCAGTTCCTTCTGTCACCGTCTTTCCTGCCACCTCAGACAACTGCCATGCTGCACTGTGCCTTCCACCCCTGAGGGTCGTCATCCCCCAACCCCCGCCCCCCGCTGCCGCATTGTGCCAACAACCCTTGCAAACACTCTCCAGACCATAGCACCACTATCTAGTAGCTGTCCAGTGGGCAGACCGAGCTATGACACGAGCCAATGCCACTCTGGGGGCACCTCAGCCCCGTGCTGACAGTGTTTGCAGTACAAATACAAACACGTCTAACACCCTGGCTCATACAGGCTCTGGAGAGAGCGTCTGCTAGTGTTACATAAAAGGGGCTAACATTGAAAGCACAGCCTGTCTGTTAATGATTTCAGACAGTGCAGGGATGCCATGTGACGGCAACCTGGAGCAGGGTAGCCTGAACTTTCTCATGGCACGCCGCACTGTCAACAGGCTGAGACACATTCCAGTCCAAAAACCCTTGAGGCAATGCAGCTTGCTGAACATTACCAACACGAGTGTGCACATTTCCACAGAACGAGAGACTTTGCATTATAGGCTGAGATACTGCAGAGACCAGAACCTAGATCACACCAAACAGAAGATAAAATCACATGAAAGAGCCAGTTGATTTAGAATGACTACAGCAAAGAAACAGTCCCCTAAAAGACTGCACTGCATGCTTACTGTGCCTCAGCCTGGTTCAGGCTTCACTGCAAGGACATTTAGATGCTTATATAATCCCCATCTCTTAGGAAACAATTATGACAGACAGATGCTGAAGGAATGAAGACGGCATTTCTGTGCCATGTCTCCCACACAATGTATACATCCAATGTGACAGAATGATGCCGCAGCACACACCTCATGCCTCCAATTAAGTCAGGTCAGGCAGTCAGTGAAATAGTCATGCCTACTTACTTTCTGCTCAGACATCATAGCAGGCTAAAATTAGCAGCATCCTTTTCTTTTACTGTTGTATGTGGCTGAGGGCCACTGAGTGACAACAACAAAGACTTCATTAAAGACCACACTCAAAAACACACACACACACACACACACACACACACACACACACACACAAAGCCTGCCTAGCTGCGTCTCTTCACATGTCTGCGGCTGCATCCGTACACAAAGACATGAACGGCTACATTCTGTTCTCCAAGGCCTGTGACTGCCTCTAAGTAAACAGGTCAGAAAGAGTTATTTCCATCCATTTGGAGGAGAAAAGGATGAAGCGACCCAAACACAAGGGGCATGCTTTTAGAATTGTTCTGCTAATCCCAACAAAAGGGAGAGTATTGCTAGGGCAGCCAGTAGTGTCCCACACTGCTTCATCTAGGGGCAGCACTGGCCTCTTCCTCCACATTTGCAACCGGGCTATACCCTCATTTACTCATCACTAAAATGACTTAAAGATAAGACAGGATTTAGGCTACAAGTATTAAATAAGTTTAATCTACTGAAGGAATGGTGTGGCTGAATCCTTGAATTTCAGTATGTATGGACAGCTTGGACCGGTTTCAGCGTCATTTAAAAGGCTTTGAAAAGCTGAAAGAGCAAAAAAAAAACATCTCTGTCCATATCTCTCATCTACCGTATGTGACGTGTAATGCCATTTTTATCACCCATCTCAGAGTGTATTCACATGACATGCATGCGTAACTGTGAGCATTCTAATGCTGCTGTACACAAGGCCAGCGGATTCCCTGTGCTTTCACGCTGCTTTACACAAGGCCCTCTCTGTTCCCCTTGGACTGGCATTTGTGATTGCTGCACGGCAATATTTGCAAACAGTGGTGCTAACATATGCCTCGCCTCCACTGATGTTCAGCACCTCTGCCCAGGGTGTCCTGTTAATGTCAGCCAACAAAGCAAGTGAGCCAACCCCATGCTTCCTCCTCTCCTGCAGCTCCCAGATCACAGCCCTCAGCTATGAAACACCTCCAGAATACACATAAACCCAGGCTTAGGCTAAACTTATACCTCGGAAAAACCGGATACAGACTCATTAGGCTGCAATGGTGCAGACCAGTGCATTTCACAGAAACTTGATCTGTTTCTGAATAAAGTATAATAGGACTTTTTTTAGCATGTAGTAGAGCTGTGCATTTTGGCCAAAAATCTGAATTGCGATTTTTTTCAACTAATACTGCGATTGCGATTTTATTGCGATTTTTGACAATAAAAACCACAAGCACCAAATATGTCCATATATGTACACAATCTGTAATTAAAAATAGAAACTGAACTACTCATTAATCAGCATATTTTTATTCAAGAGAATATCTTGTTGCGTTGAGCCCCAATCCTTGTTTAACACAGTGTTAACACAGGGTGTGGCTAACAAACAAGTCTATGCATTTACAAAACAAAACAAAAAAATGTGCTTTTCAAAATTGCGATTATATTGCAAATGCGATGAATTGTCCAGCCCTAAGTGCAGTCATAATGCAGTAAGATCCTTGTACTGAAGGGAATGGTAAAGAGCATTGCAAAAGACGTCCGTCACTGGTGCTTTTGAAATATCATTTGAATGGCAAATTTGGAGTCTTCTGAATTTAGCATGTAGAGCTCAGCTAAAGAGGGGCAGGGGGTTACTGCGTCAAGTGTATGTCTGGGCTATCTCTTCAGAAACCTGCCTCCCAGTCATTCCTTCTGTGGCTCAGTGGTGCTGCTTCTGCTTGCTTGTGACTGGCTGTGCCAAACGATGACTCCCAGCATTGCTTAGCATCTCTGTGTGCTACCAAAGCTCATCCCTCACCTTCCCCAACACTGCAAATCTGCCCCAAGAAGGGGCTCTAGAACTTCATACCCATTGACACAGAGCGCAGAATTTACAACAACCAAGGCAAGGAGTTAGAGTCACAATCTCTAAACAAAATACTCTCTTCTATCTGGTATAGCATTTCTTCAGCCATTAGTGGTATTATGAGCACTTATTAGGGCATGTGGGCATTAGTGCTGAAGATGAGGAGTGGAACCACCACTTTGTTTATCATCTTAATCAGCACCAAGGGTGAGGCCCTCATGTTGCCCTATTATTGGGGCTCCTCTGGGCACGCGCTCAGTGCATGCAGGACAAGTGACGGATCCGCAGGGGCACCACTCAAACTGCCATTCAGTTTCTATGCTTTGACACTCACTGCAATCATAGCCTGCAGGAGAGACTCCATCACTGATAAGCTGTGTGACAAGAAATCAGCATGGCAACACTATTGGAATGCCAGGCTATTATTGTGGTGAAATGACAGTTACACACACATGCATTTACACTGATATTTAAACAAGCTTGCAGTTTCACCATAGACTTAATCTGCTTCTCTCCTGAGCAAGACTAGCAAGCTGCAATACGCATTAAGTCACACATGGCTGATGCCTGATCTGTGTCCAGTCAACTTCTGGTCTGATTCCTCGTCAGCTTAAATGTTCCTCGCTCATCCGCTTTACTCATCTTGACAAGTCACACAGACACAATAATGAGGGAACAGCCGTAGTGCACACATCTCAGAAAAGGTTAAAAAAAACAGGCCAACGGAACAAGAAAAGAAAAGGAATCATGTTGCTCCACGAAACTACCCCCCCCCCCCCACCCTTTATTTAGCTGTCCCCTTGCTGTGTTTTCCTTCATTTTACCATGAAGCATAATCACATTTCCTGTCACAATGAAATGTGCTTCTTATTTCCCCATTGAATTTATTTGCGGTGAAATCCATCTTATCTGTCGGTGGATATTCCAGCACATCTAGGCCATTCTGTAGCACTTCCTAGGAGAAGTATTTATCACAGGAGCGAGCCCGAGGAGGAGACAAAGGCTCCATACGGAGACTGGGTCACCTGTACATTCTCTCCCCTGACTCTAATTTATTGTCACTGTAATGAATAGAAGATGAGAGCATTTTTTTGCCCCATACTAAACATTGTATTAAATTGATAAGGGAGCCCTAAAGAAAAAAAAGAGGATTAATAATTTCTAGGCATTCTGATAAATAATGCACATGGTTGTCTGCTAAATCATTGGTGTCTGTTTGAAAGAGAAAACTAGGTCTGCAATCAATCATATGTACAGTATATGCCATGCATGTGTTTAGATAAGATGCCTTTCCAGCTCTAGGCAGCACCGTCATTTTTTCTTGGATCTCCTCCAAACATGTGCCTTTGGAATATAATCTATTCACAGATTGTGTGCTACAGCAGATAATGTCCTTGATAAGAGTCTGAAAGAGGTTATAGAGAAAGAGAGACTGAGAGATAGAGAAGAGACTGCTTGCAACCCTGATTAGACCTCTTCGTTATGCCAGAACCATCCCTAAGGCAGCATGAAAGCCCCCTGCTCTGAAATCAGCTCTGCTATGACAACATTCCAGACCACCTAAGGTGCAGACTTGCCAGCTTCACTCAACATCGCTGTCAGGGCTAACCTTCGACCCCCTGATCACATGCTCCAGGTACACACAGAAGAAGAGAGGGAGAAGGATGGCACAGAGAGGGAGAGATGCTCAAGGAGAAAGAGAAGAAAGAGAGAGAAACTCAAATATAGAGGGGGGGGGGGGGGGGGGGGGGGGGGGGGGGTAGAGACAGGGACAAGGGACAAGAGATAAAAACAGGAAAAGAAGCAGACGGCTTTGAGCGAGACAGTGAGTGAGTGAGGAAGGGATGGAAGCATAGAAGATGAAAAGAGAAAATGTAGAAAGAGAGAAAAGATTGAGAGTAGAGCAAACCTCGTCTTGGTGCACTGGCAATCATGCAGAGAGGGGAAGAAAAAAGGGGAGAAAAGGAAAGAGGGAAAAAAAAGAGCTGTCTGTTTGCATGCATATCTGTTTGCCGGTGCTCCAGATCAGCTGGAAAGGGCCGTGATTGAAATAAAGTGGCGAGCAGATGAATGCTGCTGAGAAGTGAGATGAGGGCTGCTGGAGCCCTGGTCCTGCCTGCAGTCCTAATGGAGTGTTGGGGGAGGGGGAGGGCAGCCATCTATTACTGCCTTTAAAGGCAGCCTGGCAGCCTGTGTTTTGGACATTGACAGAGCTACTGCTACAGCATGTGCACTAGCAAAGGGCCAGTTTTCAAACCTGCAGTGTTGTCTCTATGACCACATGGACACAAAGTGCTTCTATCATAGAATATCTGGATTTAAATCTATTCATGCTGAGAAAGTGGCTCTAAAACGATAAAGCAAAACTGTTTTCTATGGCTGCCTACAGAATTGCTACTTTAAAATTTAAGTCCACCTTCTCTCTCTGTAAAGGATGTCAGTAACATAGTCCAGTAAACTGCTTCTGATTAAACAGGGAAATGTCTGGAACACTTCATCAAATTCATTATTGTCATCACTGACACACAGTTCAATGATGCTACTTTCTCTCAGCACGAGCTCATGATCACTTAAATGATTCCATTCGGTCATTTCCTACATTCCAATCTTAAAGAAAAGAACTCCATTCTCAAATGAATTAGACACATTTTGTGACATTAAATGTCACGCTGACTTAACCATAACAGCTCTTTTTTTCCTTCAAACAATCTAACAGTTATAAAAATATGATTCTGCTCAAGCTGCATGACTGCTGGTACTGGTTGCATTGTTTCTGACAGCAAACCCTCTGTCCCCTCTCTACAGCTCTTTCTTTTCTCCTTTTAGTTTTTCATCTCTAGTTCTTTTTTCTCTTCCTATCTTTGTGCACCTGACCTCTTAAGGCTCCATTTTGCCCTCTCTCAGCTCCCCCCATTTTACCACTGTCCATCTCTCTCTCACACACACATGCTCACCCCTCCAACCCCCCCAACCCTCTCCCTCGCTCTCTCTCTCATTGCCACAGGCTTGCAGTAACCCAAGCTGGCACAGACTCAGCTCTGCTGGGTGAGGGGCAGTGGGCAGGGATTTCCCCTCCTGAGTGCGAGACATTAACAGGCTTTTGTAGCTGTTGGCATTAGGCTGCATCTCACTAGCTGAAACAACAAGCTATGTGCTACAGGGCACAAGCAGACTTGACATTGCTCTTTGACAGAGAAGGGTGAACCCTTTCAAAACAGATGGCAGAAGTGCCTGATGGGGTTGTAATCTCCAAAATGTATAAAACATGAGTGGGTAAATAAATAAATGCAGCAAGCAATAGTGCTGCTGTGTAACAGTGTATGAAGATTTACAAACATGACGTGCATCCAAGAATGTGAAAATATGTCTCTAAGTGTTACTTTGGCGTGTATTTGTGTATGTGTGTGTGTGTGTGTGTGTAAGTGTGTAATTCAGATTACCATTATCTTGGCACCTGGTTGTCATGGCAACCTTCCCCCTTTCTACCGGCACCCAGCTAGATTACAGCGGGCGTGTGCAGCAGAGATTGGAATAAATTAGAGCCAGCCTGTTTATCGAGTGGCTGTTAGCGTCACTGCTGGGCGGGAGACAGCATGCAGCAATTAGGCATCTAAAAATCCTCCGAGTCACTGCAGACTCACTGAAGAGTTAAGGATGGCATTTCTCTCAGCACATCTCCTGCTCCCAAAACCTCCCTCCTACCCGCTGATGGACAGGCATTTCCAGGCTCCCATTCAGCTTTAAGTCTCACAGTGAATCCCATGTTGGGAACATGGAGAGACCGGCCATTAACACTGGGCTGTTTAGCACTGTGATTTCAATAGATCTTTTGAATGCAAGCCCTTTGGAAGGTCATCTTAGCTTTAACATTTCATCTTCAGCAGCACCCAGAAGGGCAAAGCAAAAGCCCCTGCAGAAATCAGCTGAGTTACCCTAGTGAGATAAAGCCCCTATTCTAATCCGCTCCCCTTTTCTTTTGTTATGCGCCACAACTTACACCTTAGATCCATAAATCTAAACACTCCACAAAACAATAAACATCAACCAGAGCTGCAGTCACGGTAGCGGATTCACAGAAGATACAAGCTCCTTATCAGTCATCTCAATCATCCCATAGAGATGTCGAAGGTGATAAGAAGTCTCCGGGCACACGCTTCCTCTCACCACAGTCACACAGACTGTCAGCCCTGGAGCACTCCATACTAATCTAACACATGCTGATCTAATGGCACTCTTGGCCCAGTTAATCACGGTGTTATTTGGAGGATCAATGTTTGGTTTTCAGATGGCCAAAAAATTAAAAGGCAACAACAATAATATATT
This sequence comes from Limnothrissa miodon, assembly GCA_017657215.1. Classification (NCBI taxonomy): domain Eukaryota; kingdom Metazoa; phylum Chordata; class Actinopteri; order Clupeiformes; family Clupeidae; genus Limnothrissa; species Limnothrissa miodon. Next base: position 439,741 of record JAGFZM010001271.1, read on the forward strand.
AACCTTCCATTCCACTAATCAATAATGGAGATTTGTATTGCAGTATTTTAAGTAGACAAAGGCAGTCTGATAATTAAGGTGGCTATTAAAGACAAGATCCGTAGGACACATTAATTCAATATAAAATTAGATAATTAAAGCAGAGTGCTTGAACAGAATGCAAACATCTGAAGGAAAGACTTCAACACAGCCAAAAGATGTGATGATGAGCACTAACCTTCCATTGCATACTTCATGTCCTGGGCAAACAGGTTCCACGTGATCTCTGAGCTGATCTGGCCCATGTTGAGCTCCTGGGGAAATCTGTGAAGTAACGCAGGAGCGCAGCTTAGAGCAACTGGACATCAGATGGAGAACACTTACGGATTAAACACAGACATCTTTCAGTTCCATGGGGGAATCATGTCTTTGCCACGGAAACTGATGTCTTTGCCAAGTAAAAACTGATATTCGCCCACATAAACTGCTTTCTTTTATAGAATGGGTGGATTTGGAAATTGTGGCGGGAAAATACAATTTTATTGTGTGAGCTTTTAAAAATTTTTTATTCGTTTCTTAATGTTTAGCCTTGTTATCTCAGCAGTCAGAACATAACACAGATATAGAAAATGTATTTCTAAAAAGAAACGTTCCAGCATTTTAAAGTGGATTATGTTGATTTCTCTTCAAATGCTTTAGTTTCAATACTCCACTAGATAGATCTTCTTGTTTCTATGGCAACATGTGTGCCACACAATCCATTGAAAATGAACACTGTGTGTGTGAGTATGTGAGAGCACACAGCTACTCTCTCCCCCTTGCACAGACACTCACACAAACATGCAGAGACCCCTCCTCTACCTGAGGTGATCCATCAAGCTACTATTGCGAGAATACAATTCAATTTGGGGCTGGCTTAATTGTCACATGGTGAAAGGAAAGCTGGTGAGTGAGCACACGTATCGGAATCCTTTCTACCCAGGTGAGTAAAGGTTTCTTCCTTTGCTCTGGCCATTGATCTCTGCCAGCACAGAACACATCTCCACCCCGGAGACACCTCCAATCGGTGGGTGGGTGGGAACCTATTGCATTAGCATATCCCCTGGGTAGACAGGGACCCCGGGTGGCTCTATCCATCTGTCAAACTCTGCTCAATACTCGAGACCCCTGGAAGACCACACAGCTTATTGCACCTTGTGCACCAAAACATTGTCTGAATGGAATGATCAAACAACTTAGATCTTGACACCCTTGAAAACAATGTCTTTGAGAACTACCAGGAAGGCCCCAGCTGTGGTGCAACTGGCTGGGGCACCTGCACCATTCGCCGGCGACCCGGGTTCGATTCCCGCCCAGTGGTCATTTTTGGATCCCATCCCTGCTCTCTCTCCCATTTACTTCCTGTCTCTCTCCACTGTCCTATTAATAAAAAGGCAAAAAAGCCCAAAGATATACTAAAAAAAAAAAAAAAAGAAAACCACCAGGAATATTTTATAAGAGTTCCAGTTGATCATTGCATTTAAAATGAGAAGAGTTCAGAATTCAGAATTCAGAATGAGGACATTTAGTGCCCATGAGATCACATCATAACTACTGACTGACTCAGTATTGACACACTGTAATTACTTTTATCAAAACTCATCAGCACCAACTGGTCATGTCAGTAAAAGTGTCTTATCATGCACTGAAGGCTTAACCACGGTGTCATGGAGGGGCTGGGCTCCCCACAGGAGCATAAAGAGAATCTCTTGGACGTTGAGCAGCTCCCCTGTGTCTTCTCTGAATAATTCAGCTCCCAATCCTCCCTTGAATGCTAATGCTCCTCCAGTCCCCTATTTCCCCCCCCCCACTCAAATACACTTCACACACACATGAATCAAGTGTTCCCAGAGCTCTCCTCTTGGCTGCAAGACACTGGATATCACTGGCTGAAATAGAGTTATGCCAACTTAATCTATCTTTAATATCAGACTGGAAATGACAGTCATGTAGTGGAATGGAACAACACATGAATCACTATTTTCAGAAAGCACTTTGGGAGCAAGAGTGCCATCAAACGAGACGGACCCCGCAATATGCGTAATTTGCAAACAAATAATGAAATAGGTTACAATGACATTTGACCACAGTCATGGTCAAGCTTCAGTTTGTGAGTTTGGAATGCTATCATGACTGAGTGCGTAATGTAAATGGACCTTTCCTGTTGGAGTTGATGGATTTGTGGGAGTGATTACAACTGTGAAGCACATTATAACACCGTACCCGATGTGCAAGCCCAACTAGGGAGATTACGTGAGCCCTTTATTCTGCCGTGTTGTGGATTCTCCTTCAGCTGTTGCTGTTTTCTATGTGTTGGTGCAATAAAGAGAGTGAAATGTGTGTCAAATTACGGGATGGAGTGCATGCTGGTACTTACTGGTTGAGTACCGGAGTGTAACCAGTTCGGTCCTCATCAATCACTGACACCATGAGTGTGATCAGTTTGGGCCAGAAGTCCAAGTTTTTGATGGAGGGGCCCTGCTCTTCACGAGGAAGTTCTTGTTTTTTGGTCTGTGGGAAAAAAGGATGAGAGGAGAGAAGAGAAGAGGTCAGAAAGGGGCAGGGATGATAAACGAGTGTGGAAGATAATTCTCCCTTTCTCAGCTTTAGCTGAATTATTTAATCGAGGCAAAAGACATGTGGGAGAAATATTTTAAAAAGCACATTTTTGCATGCCGGGCTTCCTCCCAGCGGTTCATTTAGTGCAGCTGAGGTCGGACCTCCCTCTCAGTACATAAGAGGAAGAGGAGAGGAGGAGCTGGAAATCTATCAGTGCTGAATGTGCTCGCCTCTGACAAAAACATATGTCACCCTGCCCGCCCCCATATGTCATCCTAGACCCCCACCCCCAAAAAGTCATTATCAACAAATTCAGCCCTCAAAAGTTTGTCTTAGCAGCAGGGCCTGATATTGCTTCTTTGAGTGCCTAAGCTGTGCCTGACCTAGGTTGTTTTGTAATCATGCCCCACGACCATCTGTCTTATCTCTCATCTCACTGATGAGCACATCAGAATACAAGGCGCTGCTACTACACACTCGTATGGAACCTCAATCAGTCAGCGAATTGACTGCATTTTAATCTGACAAATGGACTCCAAACGCCTGTTGGTTCCGAGCGCTTGTTTCTGTGGGAAGCCTATCTTGGATTGCTACCCATGAGGGCGCCCATCTTAGACATAGTCCATTAGACACAGAGGACATCCTCCCACACACGTCTCTCTCACTTGCACAGAGGGGAATACAGCAGCACTCTCTGTGTGTTAAACACACAGACACAAACACGCAGGGATTTACCTTCTATAAAAAACCTGTTTTGACACCACAGTGTAATAACTTGCGTGTCCTCCCCCCGTCTCCAAAAAAAGCCTCCCTCACCACAACATTCTCATCTGACTGAATGGAAATGTGGGCTGTAAGCCAACATGGTTTTGGCATCGGCTTGGCCCTGACAGGGAGACACCCAATCCGCTGATATTACAACAGGCAGCTCAACCTCCTTCACCCTGGCATTTGTTGATTTATAAAAGCACTCATTGACAGTGGCAGAGTCCTACCGCTGGCGTATCTCATTAGTTTAGCTGGGCACTTGAGTCAGTGCAGAGGTGAAGGTGTGATGGCTAGCAGCTATAAACACCTGTTGGGATCATATCTCTCACAGCACCAGCACACTACTGCAGGGGAACACAGGAGACCACAGGCAGTCACTTCACCTCCGCCAACAGTGCTGTGTGCTAGTGCTCAGTGTTTCAACTGACACTGTCCTGCTCCCATCTCATGCTCTTTAAAGGTCTCATTCCATCGTATTTTCATTAATTTTGTGGTGGTCTCTTGTCTAAAATAATGTCATAAGAGTTGGTTTCGACAAAAATATGCTGTGGTTGTCTTGTTTCAAGCTATTTTAGTTAGGTGAAAACGAGTGCAGGGATAGTGCGAGAGGATTCTTATGAATATTAATGATATGCAAAAGTATCGCCTCTGATTGGCTAACAGCACTGTGACGCTCCCTCTAGTGGGTCTGTCTGCAGGCAGGCAGCCTAATAATGTTTTCTTGAGGGCGGGCTAACTGCATAGCTAATGTCTAATCTGACGTAGGCTTGCACAGCTTTTCCGATTTGCTCGTTTTTCCCAGTTTTCTGTCACAGGCGAATACAGACTACATATACATATACATAATACCTAGGTAGGAGAGCATTTTGAAGTTGAGCATACAAGTGCAACTTGGGCTGACCTATGGTAATGTAAAAAAATCAAGTATTAAACGGTTTATTTTGGAAGGAGACCTTTAAGAATATTGTCAATACAAACATACATTCACATAGGCAGAAAAAGTGCCTCGACCAATTTCTGCTTGCCAGTATCTCATTGTTTATCATTTCAGTCTCTGTGACAGCCCAGTAGGGGCTCACAGCACAGCACATTCAAATATTTGAACCAAATTGCCAGATGCACACACACTATCTCTCTGGAGATATTGCAAATGTATATTAGGCACACCCCTATTTTCCCTTTTTTTCAAAACAACGGCATACCCAAATTGAAAGCTTGACAGTTCCTACATAGTTTTAGACTCTGGGATGTCACTCATACCATTGGAAAGGTGACACCCTCAAGTTTTTTCTAGAGGAATATGTATGTTTCTGTGACATATGGACAGGACATATGGAGTTATAGAGGTTGGAACTAAGTTTTTTTTTTCCGCTCATTTCAAATGTCTATGAACTAACTAAGATATGAAGGTACCATCCATATGATACCCCCAAATAAAAAAATCTAAGTCCTAACTCCATCTCTCAACCTGTTACACAAAAAATTTGAAGTCAAAAGACCAAAAATATGATTTTTTAATATACATTTTTGAAAAATATGTTTATGCGTTTTGATTGGGACCCCTATGTAAATTCCCATAGAGACTTTTTGTAAACAAGAGGGCCTACTGACATTCAAAAGTTTATAACTTGAAAACCCCTTTACCTAGAAACATAAAATTGGTTTCAAATGAAAGCCAAGACCCTGGGCTTTCATGTCAGTTTGCTTGATTTGAAGTTACTCCTTCTGGCATTAAATGACACAAGCATTGTGGGGGGGTGTGCCTTAAGGGGTTAAGATTTATTGACCAATTTTAGTAAACCATGATGGAGGTGTCACACTCCCTCCACAAATGTTTGCCAGCTTTTATTGGGGAAATGCTATCTGTGGTCATGTGCAGCAGACCATTGAAATGCCACTGTCATGCCTGTGTGTGTGAGGGTAGGTGGGGGGTTGTTTTGATTAATAGGAAACCATGATCTAAAACAAGGGTTGTCGCCGCCAGGCATTGAGTGATGCATTTTCAATTATTTAACAAGGCTCAGCGCATAATGGCTACACCACAGGCTCCACGGGTGATGGTGAAGGAGGCTGTAGGGTGAGTGAGACAACCATAAGAGGTCATTTATTTGCCTATCAGAAACAGGAGACGCCACTGGAAAGAACACAAATCTCTCAGGGTGAAATCCAGTTCATCCAGTGTTCAACATTGCATTTGACCTAATGTGGACATATTAGACCCAATAGAGTACTCATGCATTTACTGTAGCCAAAAACAGCACTAATCCCAAATGAGCTTACCTCAACCCTCACCCCCTCACCCCCCCTCACCCCACCCACCTGCCCTTTTATCCACCACTTTACACACTAAATGGTGCTTTCATCAGCC
>JAGFZM010001271.1:452649-518714 GCA_017657215.1 Limnothrissa miodon
ACACACACACACACACACACACACACACACACACACACACACACACAGATAGAGTACATGACTTGATAACTTCACTTGACTCATAACTTGATGCTCACAAAGCAAGCACACTCTGCGTATACTTCTAGTTTCCTTCATTTCTGGTTCTGGACATCTATCAGAAAGGTGCTGTAGCCAAAGCAATCAAGAGAGCAAAATATGCTGGGTGTCATTTTAATGGCCAGATGTAAAATGAAATCGATGGCGGTTCTGTTTTTAATACATCCCTGGAATAAACAGACCTGAAGTTAGTGTTGCTTGCAGCTCAGAAGAGATAATTAAACTTAACCAAGGTCAACACCAAAAATCAATTACTGTTTACACTTTTTTTGTATGAAGCCTACTGATGTACATTGTACATGGTATGGTACATGTATGTACATGATATAATAAGACCTAAAAATACGCAAGGTCCAGGCCACTTACAAGGAAGTCAATGCCATTGATTACAGATACAATATAAAATATTAAACTAAATGGATACGGTACAGTAACTGCACTTTGATTGGGTGTGAAGCAACAAGTAGGATAAAAGAAAAACTCACAAAAGGCCCCAACAATGTAAATTACTAGCTACTCAATACAATTAACATTTGTCATGCTGGCGCAGACGTGTTTTCTTTATGGTCACAATTTTGTTGGTTTCAGTTACTGTTACAATCTTGACTGCTGTTGTTTTAGAACTAAAAAGAACCAGTACCCACTTTGAACAACAGAATTAAAGGCCAGGTTTAAAATCACATGATCAAACACAGTACAAAAGGAAGTGACTCGTACACACAGACAATTGCACCTTTATTAAAATGACCCAGTGCAGATCTCAGCAGCAATTCAACACACCTTTGCTGACAGCCGAATTATGATAATGGATGAAAATGAAAGCCATTCTGAGAAGTCCGCTAGTGCAATAGCAAATCTCCAACATATTGTAAATTTGTGCTAACCAACACAAGCCAAAACACAACGCGTCTGGTGCTCAGATTTCTGGCTAAAAGCAGCAGCGAATCAAAGCCAATCATGAGGACTTTGCCACTAATACTGCAGGATCCAGGGAGGGAAATGTAGCATACTAACATGAGCGATGGCAGCACAGACACAGACACAGACACAGGAACTGCAGCCAACAAATCTGGCTACCATTCTCCTTCATTTGAATCCTTACTGGCTCAGTTTAAATCTATATCAACAAAACAACTCCTTACTATTGCTGCCAAATATGTACTCAAGCCTTTACATAGCATACTGTATATAAAAAGGAGATGACTGAAATACAGGTTATTCTCTTTGGCCTCTGCTTTCTCTTTGATTTCATTTGTTCCAGCCTAAGTCTCTGTACTTCCGCACCTCTGTGTCCCTGCAAGTCCTAATGTGTCCTTCACCTCCTGTCATCAAATGTAGCGGGCAGGAGCAGGCTAAGGCGCTGACCTCAATCAGTGATGAGACGCGATAAATACATGAAATCAGGAAGCCATCGCCTGCAGGCAATTAAAGTGGTTATCTGGGGAATGGATGCAGAGCTGACATGCCACTGCTGATAGGGCCGATAAGGATCTCCTTACCTTCATCCTGAAAAAGGTGATGCTGGTTAGCAGGTCAACCGTGGATTTCAGGTCCTGCAGACGCTCAGGGTTACCAGCAGGAAAATTATCCTTAGAGCGAAATAAAAGTGAAAAAAAAAAAATCAGAACAGCAGTGAACAGTATAGTTTACTGTTTTGTAATTTCATTGGTTCAACTATGTGACAATCTATATGATTACTGAGATTAATTTTAAAGCATTGAACATAAAGGGGGGGGGGGGGGAAGAAAAAATTTTGGATGTGAGATCTTATCACTACAGAAAATGTGCAGGTACCATATATGTTTAAATTCACAGTATATTAAAGAGTACTCAGTGAGCATGCATGGATGCAGGTAAATTCATATTCCTTCAATGTACTGGAAATTATCCATATAAACAGAAATGTTAACTGGCCATGAATTCATCAGCCTGTTCACTGTAATTTGATAGTATACAAAAGACTGAAACAGCACTATGCAATGCATGTTGTAATTTTTTCCCTAGTTATCTTCAGAAAATAAACACTAGCTATATTCTGTTACAAATTAGCCTACTACACACCCAACTCTGAAGAAATACGGGGTAGTAGTGTGAGTGGTCCAAATAATTTAGCTGCTTTTTAATGCTCTTTTGCAGATGTCAATGGTTCCTGGAGGAGGAGGCTTGAAAAGAAAAAAGTGTTGAAAAATTGACTCAAATTCTCTCAGAATTTGGTCCCCAGTGGCATGGACTCCACGGTCCATGCCACTGCCTCCCTCTGCCTGATCCTGCATCTCTGGCTTCCTGAGCGGGCTGCCTTCAGCTCCACAGACGACCCTGACATGATTGATACAGCCTCCAGCTGGCCCCTGGCTTGACTGCACCTAATGACAATGGACTATATCCTGGGATTATAATGGGACTCCTATATTACTTTTTTATACCACAATTTTCTTATAATGTGTACCTAAGGCCACACCAATAAAATTAGTTGGTTCTCGGATTCGGCGCTTGAAAAAAATGCAAAATGAAATAAAAATAAAATTGAATTCGAACTCACACGAACATAAAAAAAACACTGTGGCTGATAGCTATAATACTGAAAAAAAACTGCATGCTGCGTTCACGTGATGTCAAAAACCAAATCGCGCCTTTCACTTCAGAGCGCAAGAGACAAGAGACATGAGAAGTTTGCACAGTTGTAGGCTACTCACGGTTCCGAGAACTCTGTGGAGGTGAGTTTGATATTTCATTGATTAAGAGGCGAAAAAAACCCCATTCAAAGTGTTTCACCATCAAAATCAATCAATAAATAAATGAATAGCATGTGCCTACTCACATCCTCGCGCACGCGCACATACACACTTCTGTTTCTCATGCAAAAAATCGTCTCTTTTCTAGATTCACGTGACTGCACGTTGATGAATATTTATCTCCGTTGCACTGATCACTGAGTTTTAGTCACTATCTAATTGCAATCTGGTGAATCAATAAGATTTTGACGTTCTAATGCCCTGTGATGAACTGTGACAAAATGGGTTTGAACGTAGGCTACAGGAGGTAGTCTACATTGTATGTCATACCTCAATTCCACAGCCAGCCTGCTTGGTGCTTAGATTCACAAACTCTTAAATAAATGACAATCCTTTACACAACATAGAATGACAGAATTATGAATTTTTGTACATTGCCTAAAACCTGCATGACAAAAAGCGTGCTGTGAGGTGTTACGTTTATAAATTAGTTAAAGCCTCTATGTGTAGGATTTATCTTCTATTTATCTTCGTCTTTTATTAAAAATATATTTTTTATTTTAAAAATATAATGTAAAACGATGGTAATTACCTCCATGAATAAATTGTAGTGTTCCGGTAAACTTGGTAATTTCCATTTATATATAGATATGGCTGGGGACCAAAGAAGAATATCCATTTTGCGTCGCCATTTTCAAAAGTACGGGTTCTTGTAGGGGAGAGCAGTATCGTATATTCAGCTCCGCCTTTCGCGTTTCCGCTCAGAGACTGAGTAGCAGAAACTGAGATAAGAGCGAGCGTTCGGCCTCCGTAGCAAGAAATTAGGATTGTGGGAAGGGGAGGGCTAATACATTTTATTCAAACGTATGCAGTATACCACTTCGCCGATAGATGGGGAATTCTGATACGATCCTACACATAGAGGCTTTAAGTTTATAAATTAGGCCACATTTAGTTTTTCCTAATCACATGAGTAAATGTCTTTAATGAACATTAACTGTGAATGTGCTAATTTACCTTCAGAACATTTTTTTATTTTTATTTTTATTTCGCTCGCTCGCTCCATATTTTTCCTGAAAAAATCCGAGAACCAACTAATTTTATTGGTGTGGCCTAATGGAATAATAGTGGACTGCTCACTATCTGAGAGACTGAAAACCTGCCCTAGACAGTTGGGCTAGCCCCTTGAGCCGTCGGAACTGCCCAAGGTTTCTTCCTTTACCATAACAAGTAAAAACAAAAAACGCTGATCGGGAGTTTTTCCTTGCCCCTGTTGCTCATTGGGTCTCTTTGTGTTAAGCGCTTTGTGACATGCCTTTTGAAAAAATGCGCTATATAAATAAAATTGAATTGAATTGATTATATGGTGAGGAGTTCACAGCAGCAGAATTTCACAGTTTTGTCTCTGACTAATAATGGGAAAGAGCACTGGAGGCTTTTGGTGGATGTTTCTGTTAGAGACTGAATGTCAGGCTTTGTGTTCTCTTTAGGCAGGCATTTCTGGAGCCTGTAATCAACATAGTGGGGGTGAATCTAGTGGCAGTAATGTTTGCCAACAGAGATACAAACAAAGGTTTTCCCATAGCCTGGGGGCACAGTGAGTAAACACAACTCATGCAGCAAAAGATGCGCAACGGCACTTTTGGGAAGAGGGAGAAGTGCAAGCATGCTGCACTGCACACAGAAACATGACAACTCTTTCCATTCAGGTTAAAGCACCCAATGGAGCTCAGCACACTGGCCAGCCTGGGGGAGCAGCACTCATGTAAAGCATCCAGGTGTCTTTCTTCTGCTGCCCAGAGGTGCTCAGGACTACCTGGGCAGCAGCTTCAGAACCATGCAAATACACTGGATCCACAGATTTCTGCCAGCCCTCCTTGGATAATTTGAATAGATGGTTTGTGTATGTGAGTGTGTGTGTGTGTGAGTTTGTGTGTATGTGTTGGGGGTGGGGGGGGGGAGTGGGAAGTCAGCAGAAAAGTGCCATTATGGCAGAAATGCTGCATGGCATATGTCTCCAAGCCACCTTAGTGGCATCAGTCTATATTTTAAACTCAATTTCCTTCAGAATTGCATTACTGGGAAATCCATAGGATCTTCCATGCAAGTCTAGACTGGCCTGAATCGTATTACTGTCCACTGCTAGATTCTGCCTCCAAAGGCCACAAGCAGGTGGTGCATGATAAAGAAAGTTTAAAATTCCTTGGTTGCTCTCTTGGTTGATCTCACACTAGACCAGGATTAATACTTATCACAATATTACTCCCGGAGTAAGTAGTACAGTAGTAGTTGCAGATAAGACAAAAGGTACAGCATGTCTCTCTCACGTGAAAGAAATCTACAAGCATTTGAAGTTTTGGGGTCTTTGAGACAACAATGGCAAACTGTATATATCTGTAATGGATTGCCAGATGCCAGATGGCTGTCAAAACAAGCCCAGTGTTGGAATATGTACAGTAATAAACAGAATTTCTGTTTGAGCAAAAGAAACACTTTAACTGATCTTTATACTAACCCGATACTTTGACAGATCGATCCTCAGAGAGTTGTGCAATTGATCCAACAGCTTAACAAACTTCTCTCGCTACAAAAGAATGTGGAAGGAAAGATTCATTAAGTCCAGAAAACTTTGGTATAAATATACTTTCCATTTCACAATAGCATCTACTGATACTAACCCCAAAGTTGGAGGCAGCAAATCGATCTGATGCAGAGATGTTTGTGGTGGCTGTGGTGGTGTGGGCAAAGTAGGCGTTGATATTAGCTAGTAGGTTACTCATGACAGCTGGCACTCCTGGACACATGTACTTTGCAGACAGACAGGAGAAGTGACTGCAACAAAGCGTAAAGAAAAGGGAGGCAGAAAAAGAGATTGCATGAGATTACATTGGAAATGGTATGAAATTATAACGCCGCAAATTTAGTTGAAGCCATTTAAAAGAAGCCTACTGCATATTGCATACCGACAAACTGCGTTGGTTTGTTCTATCATTAGAAAAGCAAAGAATTCAAGCCTCGTCATCCTCCCATGCTATCTACAGAGCTAAGTAAACAGAGCGTTTACAATAAAGCGACAAACACCTCCATCCCACATCACCTCTGGGACCTAGTGGGACTAATGAGAGTCCCATCCGGTTTGTTCATGCAGTGTTGTGCATTAAAGTGCTAGAGATGGAATGAAAATGTCCCGTGGGTTTGGCAGCCCAGCATCCCTGGGCTCAGAGGAAGCTCATTCCAGGCTGGTGGGAAGGACTCATTAGGCTAGGCAATAGACAGACCAGAGAGACAGAAGAGAGAAAGTGAGAGAGGAAAAGAGGGAGGGTGAGGAGAGAGAAAAAGGAAGAGGAAGAAGAGAGAGAAGCGCCACGTGTTTAAAGAGCAGAGAGGCAGTCTTCAGTCGTCCAACACAGCAGGTCACTAAAATTAGCTTCAGCACCACAGGGTTTATTTGGAAAATTACAGAATAACTACAGCAAGTCTTCTTGAGCACAATCCTGTTGGCAAATACAGAGAAAAGCGCTTTCAGATTACATTGTTATTTCTCAGGGATCAAGGTCCCAAATCTAGAGCACAGTGGTGTTTAGAATAGCAATTAATTAAGCAACAGGATTTTAAACAGGATGTAAGGAAGGTGGCAGATGAGGCCGGAGCTGAACAGCTTTCAAAACATTTAGCTTACAAACAAGGAGTGAAATGAGAAATTCTGGTTTTATTCACCAGGGCTCCCACCACCACATCCCTGTAGAGAGGGCACATCAGTGACAGAAATCTCCATAATTGCAAGAGGCACTTAAATGTTTGCATGTGCCCTAAAGGGTCTCCCTTGAATACAATGCTGTGCTGGCACATTACAGCCTAATACACAGACATACAACAGATAGCATTCTGCCTGAGCCAATACATGCACACACAATAAATGTTTAGACATATTTATGCATTTGACATTTATTCCCTACACAATGGATTTACTGAACACAACAAATGCTCTCTATCTACTCTGAATCCAGTGTTTCAAATCTGCAGAATGCTGGCACAGGCACAGGTGATGGTAACTGCTGTGTGCACTAACCCACCTAATGCGCAGCAGTAACAGGGAAGTGCAACATAAGTCCAGGACAAACAAAATGGGCTACATCCACTCCACAGAGGGGCCAAGAAAGCTCTGAAAGCTCTGAGAGGGTCTCTCGTATGAAGCCTCTGCTTTCACCTCTGATAATTCCCTTCAGTAGAGCAGAAGCCAGACTAATTAATAAGGACTCAGGAAGCCATGAGTAAGAGGATGTTCCTTCTCCTGGAAAATAGTCCTTTAGCATTTATTTGTGTAGACTGTTTAGCAACATCCTCAATAGAGAATACACAATGACACTTGCTAAGGGAAACAAATCATTAATTATTTCAATTATGCCATTTGAAAAGCAATATATATATATATATATATATGCATTTTTACTATTCAGCTGTAACTGATTTACTGCCATAAATAAATACAGTAGCATGTTGCAGAACAAAATGTGTTCAAAAGAGAGGATGCCAAAAATAGCTGACATCAATGACCACTGGAGGCTAGTTAAGCACATCTTTTCGTCTTGGTCTCCTCTAAGGTCCATCTGCATCAACAAACTGCATTAAAGGGCATGAAGGTGCATATGACCTACAAATTCAGCTTATTAACAAGAGCAAGCAGGCCTCAACCAAGTGAGGGCCATGGGCCGTTTTCTCTCCACAGAGTGCTGCTGGGATACTATGTCTAGTAATTGATTGGGTCTCTCACTGCAGTAGGATGGAGCTGTCCAGCTCTGTCCGGTGACAGAGGTTTGCCCAGGGCAAATCACAATAAATGACATCTGTCACAAGTGGTTAGGCTAAGCAGTTGCTTGGCTATGGCTTACTGATGCCCCACACTGAAGTTTTTGAGATCCATATCTAGAGTTGACAGCTATGATGCTAAAAACAAATATATACAGATTGAGATTTACAGGTATAGATTTCAGGCTACTAAACACTGTCTAAACATTGCACATGTCATTGCGTAGAATGCTATGAGCTTCCCTTATTCAGTTCAGTCATGGCAGTTTCTCATTGCTAATTCACAATAACCCCACACTGTAAATATTGCTGATGGTCAAGCTTTTCCCCCTGGAGTCATTGTTGTACTCTCAGCAACAAAAGTGCTGAATGACAAAATTGGAGCATTTTTTGATGATATTATCTAAGGCAGATAGCAATGCTGTTATTCAAGGCAGTAACAGTTGAGACAACAGAACAAACAGGCTCCTACAATAAATGAATGGTGACTGCTTATACAACCAAGGTGTTCAAATCAATATCACTGTCAAATTTGTGTCAGACTTGAATGAAAACTTCTTCCTATAATATACAGAAAAATAAACGTACTTAATTGCTTTATGTATTTCTATTCATTAACCTTTGTAGAAACCAATGTAGAAAATGGCTCTGGTATTCTGAATTTAACCAATGGAATTAGATTACACAGCACTATGGTCTATTTAGAAACCTTGGATGCATAAATCAAATGACATTATGATTTGTTATCTGCCTCTGTGTTAGTAGCTCAATACTTGGAGAATATTGTTCAACTTCATAAGGTCATAAGGAAGGCATGCCCCAGGAGGCCATACAGTGGGATGCAGGTCATGAAAGGCATCCACACAGCCTATTGACTGGGTGCGAGTTACGGCAGTTACTACAATAGCTATACTTGACAACCTTTAAGATGAGTGTTAGCTTTAAAAGCTTCAGTAGCTTTAGAAACTCCTAGCTGACACATCAAAAGCATTTGATTCTTGGGTGCAGTAAAGGGGGTGTGCCAGTAACTCATGCCCACAGTTATTTTTACAGTGTGAGGGGGGACAGATAATGAGCTTCACAATGCAATTAAATTGATTTTGGCTCTTAGCTAAACATAAGTCTATTTTTATGCAGATTCTTAAAATCTTTAGCCAACTTAAATATTAGGTGAAGAATGTCTTCCGGCTTAACATGCATGGGAGGTGCAGAGACAGCAATGAAGTCCACTGCAGAGTTGCACAGAGATGAGCCGGTGGACCCTGGGGATTTGGATAGGAGTGGAAGGAGCTTGATTGGTGCGCTGAGTGAGTGAGACCCTGGCCAGGTCCTCCCTTCGTGTCTCCCCATGGCCACCGGCAGCCTGCAGTAGGCAGACAAACTCTAAGCCAAGCAGGATAGCCAGGTGCTAGAGGTAGCACTATAGCACGGGCCTTTCTATTCTCCATCTCCAGTGAGGAGGCCCAGGGGGAGAGTGTGACAGGAGGGATGAACAACATTAAAGTGTGATTCATTTCAAGCAACTCCTCCGCAGCTAGAGGTGTCCACTAGGATGGGGGGAAACGCAGTGGGAACGCTAATTTATTACGGGCGCTTCCAATCTCAGAAATGCGCACAAGCATGTGGGAGAAACTGGAGCTTGGAGAGACCAAACACACACAGACACACACCTGTGACTTCTGGAAAATTCTCACGCCACATGATTTGAGCCTCGCTGGTTGTCTCTAGCATGCAGTGCTTTCAAGATTGGTACTGCCTTATTTTCCCTACACAAAGCTTTTTGGCTTTTAGCATTTTCATTTTTCTTGGGTATTTAAAAAAAGAATAACTCTGTTTGCTACCATAAGGCAACTGAACTTCAGGGCAGGTGACACTCCCACCCAGTTTGCCATCCCTTAAAAGGGAGTCATGACTGTCAGGGCCGCTGTATGATTTATAAAGCTATCACGTTTAGAATGATTGTGGGCTTGCGGCCGGGCCTGGTCCTAGGAGCCCACCAATGGCAGAGCCATTCATATATCCTGGTAAACATGCGATAACTGGCGGTCATGAAACGCGCGCCAGTCATCCCTCAGACCCTTAATGCCTGCGTCTTCACCACCTGAGCACAGCTGCACAAGCAATTATGAGCTCATCACCGCACTTGCCTCAGCTGCATTCCACCCGGCGGCCCAGCCACTGCACCCCCATATCGCTCACATGAATTATGATGATCAATACTACAAGACAGGGTTATGCAAGCATTTTAAAAATGCACTATAATTCACATGAATCCCTACAGTCTAAAGGTGCCTCTGAAAGGTCCCTCATCTTCAGCCTTTTTACACAGCACTTTAAAAAAGCCTCTTCATGCGGTAGTAAGTCAGGGATCAATGACAGCCATTAAGACTAGTCACGGAACTCACGTCATGGCCTGGTAGATGGATTCCACACCAAAGCGCATGGCAAACTCGTCAACTATCTCCTGGGAGACGTCATCAAAGTAAACCTTCCAGGCCTCATCCCCTTTCACCTCCGGGATCTTCACAGCTCCAGTATTCTTCACCTCAGTCAGGTAGTGGAAGAGATTCTGCATAGGAAAACAGTGCATTAGTTTACAGTGCTACAGTAAAGGCCAGACACTAGGGTGGATGAGTACAAAACGAAATATTTTGAAACTAAAGGCCTTGAGATAAACAGAAATGTACTTCTGAAAACTCATTCTCAGACTGCGTATGCATTTGAGATGAGCCATAATTACTTTCTACGTAAACAGTCTTTCCTTCTCTATGCACAAACATATTCAAGCAATTTCCAACTCTTCGCTTATATGCACTTGTATGATACACTGGTTTTTGCAACTCAAAGGTGTATTTTGAGAACAATGGAAATTGCTCCAGACCAAGTTGGCAATACTAATGAGTGAGAGAAGTCTGTAGCTCAGGGCTAATGAATGGCCTAGTCTGCTGGATGCTAAATGAGAGTGCTACTCACCTCATGTAAACAAGTGTACTGGCCATGGGGTGGAGCCACTTTTTCTTCTCCTTTCATCTCCACACTGATCTTTAGTCTGATGGCGCCTGACACAGCCGATTTGTCTGTTCTTTTATCTAGAGGGAAAGAAAGAGAAGCACAAAGTTCAGGCATAAGGCATTTTCAATGTGATGTGATTTTATTCAACTCATACAGAGGTATAGATGTAATCTGTGGCCCAATAAATGGGGGGATACTGGGCATGGTCAGAGCCCCTAGCTGCAAGGTCTAAAGACACTCCATTAGGGATCAGAAGATTCAGACAGCATCAGAAGTGGCAGAGCACAGCTCAGGTGTCTGGTGTGTTCTGCACTGTGGTCCACTGTGACATCAGCACTCCAGCCAAGGCCAAACACACAGAGAAAAGTAGCTATTTACAGCATTACAATTTTTCAAGGATGCAACTCAGATTAAGAGTTCCTGAAACCAAACTGGCGCTCTGACTGGAACTGTTGTGCATTGTTAGTCATAAAGGAGAACAGATGGGGGAAGTGAAATGTCAGATTTTCAACATGACTGCTGCAGAAATAATTAAAAATGCACAGGATAACTGTAACAAACCAAAGAGTGGCAAAATTATGCTTATTCAAGCATTTGAAGCACAGAATACTGACTTGAGTACATGAAACAAGTGTACCGGTATGTGCTAAATACGATTCATATTTTTAGTGCTGTAAGCAATACTAGTATTTGTGGATTACTCTAAAAACATTTAAGGAGTATACTTTCCCCAGTTAATATACAGTATTATGCACACACTACTGTATATACAGTAATTGCCAGAGATCCTGTAATTTTGAAAATGTCTTTATATTGTATACTTTGTTTCTTACAGAAATTCTGGTATGTTCAGCCAGTTCAACTGAACACTGAACAGAGTGATATGCAAACCAGAATAGTGGGCCCCAACTCACCCAAATTGTACCAAACATCCATTTCACCACTCAGCATCCGGACCTCGATGATGGTCTGCCCGAGGAAATCGTCAGACTCCCGCTTAAAGTGCTGCTTCACCCGTGACTTGATGTCATCGTCCTCATCCCAAACTCTCACCTTTATCCTGTCGGTGGCATTGTGGCACTCGCTGGAATGCAGAGCGGAGTACGGCAGTCATGAGCACCCATTTCCCAACAGGCCGTAAAGGTCACATGCTCCACTGAATCGACAAACAAGGCACTTATCCCCCAACCCCTCCTCAATCCTCTCTAGTCAGACAGACAGAAGACTTGAAAGGCCATTTGTGCAGGAAATATACCACTATGAACCAGAGTGCACAATACTAATGCAATACGGACCATAAATTCATAGTGAAATTGCATTTAAACGCCAAATTTTTAAACCTCTCAATATGATTATGCAGATTCTTTTCCTATCAATCTTCTCCAGGCCTGGCTGTGTGAGAGGAAGCAAAGGTGGATTTGTGAATTGAAAAGGGTGAAAAAGCCTGAATGTGTCAATCATAGAAACTTTTACTTACAGCTGATGTACCAAAGGCAAGTACCGTAAGTGTTTGTACAGACATTGTATGTGATAACTGCACACGCACAAATCTCAAGTTTCAACAAGAGTTATCCTTGAAGCTGTAGACACTATTTACAGTGAGCTCATTTCTTGTCAGAAACAACAAGGGCCTTTTTTCAGCATCTTAGGGATTGCATTACAGTATATCAATATTAGTTCTGCTAAGACAAAACATTGTTCATGCACCAGCATAACTCATGGCTAATCAACTCAGTAGCCACCAGAGTGCTGTGGTGAATGGAGGCACTTATATTGGCCTGACAACAACAAAGACCCCTGGCTAATATATTAGCAGGCTGACAGCACTCATACTGCCCCACAGGACAAGGCAGGCCCCATAATGAATATAAAAGTGATGACTTGTGCCCACATAATGGGGCTGTACCAAAGATCGTTTGATCAACCGTCTCTGGCTGTACTAAGGATTTGTCTTTTGTATGTGTCAGGGAACTGCATAACTGTATCTGCAGAGAGTTCAGTTTTATGGCCTCCAGAAACCCTCCGTAACTACATACCAAACTGAGGCTGTATTTTCAAGCCCCTTTTGTTGGTATGTCATTGTCTGACATTCATGTTTCCTGTGTTTTGGCTAGATATACAGTATGAAACTGTGGGCAGAATAGAGAGAGAAACTGTGGGCAGAACAGAGAGAGAGCAAGACATAATCATTTCTCTCCTTCCACTCCTGTCAGCTGGAATTGCCGTCAGGCCATTCCTGCAGACACTCTTCAAGACAGTTCTCCATGTGCGTTGGGGAGGCTTACTCTAGCTATGAGCCTGGCGTTGGGCTGCCTACATAGGGGGAAAGGGAGCACTAAAGCACCACACTCACAGATTGATGCATAGAGGTGTGCCTGTCATCTGGAACTGGGCAGGTGTTTGTGGACACTTGGGTAGAAAACCTACAGCACACATCAAACATGGCTGTGGCTTTTTTATTACATTAAGCACTGTGTGTCTGGTCCTTCAGACAGTGCTAGTGTTCATTATGACAGTTATTGTATTAGGGTGTTATATTCACATATTAGGCCAGTTGAGTAAATGAATGTACATGTAATCATATTTACTAGAAAATTACACTATTAATTATAAGGGCATGAGGTAGTCTGATGGTCCTAAAAAAGACTGACAACAGGGAGAGCCCAAACTAGGAATAGTAGGGGAGGGAGAGAATGAGACATTGTGTTTAAGAAGCTATGTACAATTATTTCCATTTCTATAAGAGCATAAGTCCTTCAATCTTTGATTCAGTCCCCTCACAAATGATTCCTCTCGTCATTTATCGTTGATGCTTCCAAATAAGAAGCATTTGACTGCAGGATCACCCTGGTCATATACCGAAACAATACATCTCCAGCACAGACTCATAGGAAATTAACATGCAACCTCAACCAAGCTGACAGTATCCTTTAGCTTGTTCTGTTTGTCTGGGCTCTCACTGTGAATATTCTCAAAAGCGTTTTCAGGTGCTGTCCATGGTGCTGAAAATGACCGAACAACCTATTGTGGAGATTCATTACTCTGACTCGTTTGAATTCCAATCTTTTTTTTTCTGTGACGTATCATGTGCTCATTATAAAAAACCTTGTAGTTGACACAGGGCATGGGACACAGGAATTAAGATTAAACAAGATTAGCTTGTAGTACACAAAATGAGGGATAGAGCAGAACATCACTGTCCAGTAGAATTAATTTTGACAAAAAATTTCAGCAGTATTAATTTTGACAAGAAAAGTCTTAGTGTTTTGACAAATATTAATTTTAATTTTATTCTTAAATTTAGTAATTTGATTCAATTTAGTTTTAGTCCACGAAAATGTTAAACAATTTTAGTCGAAGAAAATACTAAATAATTTTAGTCGATGAAAATATGAAGCAACTAAAATACATTAATGTTTGGAAAAAAATACAAATGTTCATTATGAGTGAAAGTTGTTCTATGTAGCCCCAAGTTATTGCTCAGCATTCAGACAGGTTGGTATCATTAACATTAAGTAACGGAGATGACACAGAAAACATAAAACAGAAACTATGGCGCTCAGAAGAAAATTTGATAGGATAAATCATGGATATGATACAATATACATATATCTGGACTGTTGCTGAAACTTGATGGAAGTGAAGACGAATTCTCTAGGCTACTTCAGAGAGGCAGCTCTGGTGTAGCTCAGAATGGAAAGCAGGTAACGCTACCAAGCGATTCAAAAGGCATAGCGTAATGTAGGCCTAATGGATGCAATAATTAAAAATCATAGCCTACATGTAGCCTACCGTAATTAAAGAGCGCGACACAATAGCAGACCGGGTCAATGAGAAATAAAACCCTGCCTGTTATTAAAGCCTGCCTAAAATTAAGGACTGGGCATTGGGTGTAGTCAAACGTAAATAAAGGCTATAATTTCAGGAAATAACCTACGGTATAAACTGATGAAAGTTCATTTTTTACTCTCGCCAACACGTTTAGCAGCACGTCAAATTTGCACATGGCTGTTGATTTCATTCAGCACAGCAAAACACATGAGCAAAACTACCTTTGAGAAATCATCAGGGTGGCTGTTCTGCATGTGCCTCTTCATAACGTTATTTGTCTATTTTTCCCCCGCTCCATATGCTTTGCACTTTGCCGCACAAATCTCTGCGTCTTTTTCGCGCAGCCATAGATGTTTCACTGCTATTGTCTCCCTTTCTTCATTTGTCATTCATTTGACGCCATATTTTCCAGGTGCATGGTTAAACTAGCTTTCTCACAGCTTTTCACCACCACTCAATAACGACAGCTCTGATTGGTTTTCTCCTCAGATGGTCCGCCAGGCCCCATTCTTGAGTGGTTCTTTTAACTGGATTTCGTCACTGTCTGATTTTCGTTTCATCTTGTATTTGTTGACGAAAAATAATGTAGTCTTCATTTTTATCTCAATTAATGGCTTTTATTTTAGTTTTCGTTTTCATCTTCAAAAAAATTATCGTGACGAAATTAATGACGAAAATATTTTGTCAACGAAATCAACACTGCTGTCCAGAAAACTTCAATGACTCTAAATTAGTTGTACAAATAAAATTTAATTTACCTTAACAATCTAATATTTTTAGCACTATTGTGACGTCTAAAAGCAAAACAAAAACAACAAAACGGAGCACTGAACAGGAGAGCCGTAAGCCGCTGTGTCTATGTGCGCCGCCATCTTGCAATACTTATGAAATGCTTTGAGAGACTGGTCCTGCAGCACATCAAAAGCCATCTCCCTCCCAACTTTGATCCCCACCAGTTTGCATGCCGTGAAAATAGATCCACAGAGATGCCATCGCCATAGCTCTCCACTCTGTGCTGAGCCACCTGGAGCAGCGGCAGAGCTACGTGAGAATGCTTTTAGTGGATTACAGCTCTGCCTTCAACACAATCATTCCCAACATCTTCATCACAAAATTGGACAGTCTAGGCCTCCCTCCCACCACATGTGCCTGGATACTGGACTTTCTGAACAAACGGCCCCAGACTGTGAGACTTGGCCCCCACCTCTCCTCAACATGCACGCTGAGCACTGGTTCCCCCCAAGGCTGGGTGCTGAGCATGCTACTGTACTGCCTCTGCACCCATGACTGCAGCCCGACCTACAAAAACAACTTGATAGTCAAATTTGCAGACGACACCACAGTGGTTGGGCTCATATCTGGGGGTGATGATTGTTTTATCAGTCTGTGGTGGCTAGTGCAATTTTCTTTGCTGTAATCTGCTGGGCTAGCAGCATCAGGGCCAGTGACTCTAACAGATTGAATAAGCTGATTAGGAAGGCAGGCTCTGTTATGGGGTCTACTCTGGAATCCCTGGAAGGGGTGGTGAAAAGGAGGATATTACAAATTATGGACAATACGTCACATCCCCTGTAGAGAACACTGGTAACGCAACAAAGTGTCTTCAGTTGGAGACTTCGCCAAATCAGTTGTAGTAAGGACAGATATAGAAGGACTTTCTTACCCACTGCAATAGCAATTTATAATGAATCCCCCAGGAGCAAAGAGAGAAGACTCCTCTTTTGAGGAAAACTGGGGTATCTTTTAGTCTGGATGCAAATGCACTTTTACTTTACCCTGCCGGAAAGGGCTTGATTCTTGATTCTGTTTTTGTATATGTGTATGTGATTGTATGTGTGTGTGGTTTTTAAGGCTGCTGCAACAACAGAATTTCCCTTTGGGATGATTAAAGTATATCTATCTATCTATCTATCTATGTATCTATCTATGAGACCACCTACAGACAAGAGGTCCTGAAGCTGGTATCCTGGTGCGCAGAGAATAACCTAGCTCTGAACGGCAGGAAAACCAAAGAGATCATCATTGACTTCAGGAGGCACAGCACTGACCCAGCCCCCCTGCTCATCAATGGCGAATGTGTGGAGAGAGTCACCACCTTCAGGTTTCTTGGGCTGCTCATCTGAGGATCCTCAGGAAGTGTAACCTGGACCCCAGCCTGCTGGTGACCCTCTAGCGTCCATCGACAGCCTGCTGACATACTGCATGGCAGTGTGGTATGGCAGCTGCACTGTGGCAGACAGAGACAGGCTGCAGAGGGGAGTGAAGACAGCACAGAGGATCACTGGCTGCCTTCTTCCTTCCATGAGAGATATCTACACCTCCTGCAGCCTCAGCAGACCCAAGTCCATCATCAAGGACAACTCACAGCCAGGCTTTGGCTTGTTTAACCTGCTGACCTCAGGGAGACGCTACAGGAGCATCAGTGCCAGAACAAACAGACTTAAGAACAGTGTTTTTCCCACAGCCATACACACCCTAAACCACCAGGCATCAACTGCCACTACCATATTCCAATCATCCTTCTATGCAATACTTAAATTCACACGTGCAATAACCTACAAACCACCCCACCAATGTGAACTGTGAACTAAGCAGCCCTGACATCAATCACTTTACTGCTTTTTTATATTATTTATATTTTTATTCTACGTATGTTGGTTATGTCCTGTGTGTGTTGGTTATGTCTTATGTGTATGTTCATTGTGTTACTATGGTTACTGTGATCTGTATATTGTGTTTTGTACTGAAGAGAGGGTGGCTTTTCATCTCAGTGTACTATGTATAGTGACAATAAAGACATACTACTACACTGATGTCCACTCTAAAACAAACAACCAGCTTGATAAATGCAGAAAAATTATGGGGACCAACACTTTGTCTTTTAATTGGCCTCTGGGTGTACTGAGCCATGATGGTGTGCACACAGGGGGTCTCGACTACACTGCAAGCATGATCTATGGGTTCCCATGGTGCCCCTGGGTAGCAGATTGTCCTGCATCCCCACAGCCATCAATATCAAATTACCCAAAGGGACCAGGGGTGCACTCTCCTCTACTCCTGATATACATAACTAGCAGAAATACATAGTGTTTTCATTTTGCAAGTGAGCTGGCTGTTACTTCACCCCTGATACAAGAAGTATACTGCTCTGGTCTATTCATCTAAAAAGACACATATTCCTTGCAAAGATATGTCTATAAAACTAAAACAGAGGCAATGCATCTCCTTGAGGAAAGATGATAGGTTTGTGTAAGAAAGAGGAAAATGATTGGTTTGTGTACTCTGATAATTTAGGATTGCCTGCCTTATTTGAGAAACTATATCGGAAAGAAATAAGAGGGAGTGACCTCTGCTCTCTCCTCTCCCCTTCAAAGGTTCCAGTAAATCCATGTGTTTATGACAAATGATTTATGAGGCTGTCAGTTACAGAGCTTGGCTTGGGATAACACTTGAGACAAAAATAAAAAGAAGAAGAGTTGCTCTCGAAGCAGAGCATGTGAGGCAGGCCAGTGCTGAGCTTTCATCAAGCTGAAGAATGTGGCTCTTAAAAAGACTTCATCTAGGAGGGTAGAGAATATCCTCATCAGGAGCATTTCCAGAACTCTCCGGATTAGAGTGGATGGTCAGTGGAAGGATGAATTAAAAGAGAGATTTGGAGCTGCCCTAGATTGGGCTCACACGGCAGAATCCAAGACCTGCAGTTGCCTGCATGCTTACGTGCTATACTTCAGGAGAACGAAATCATGAAACGCAAGTTTAGGCCACAGGGGATTGTGAATTCTGACTCACAAATAAGCTCTGCCAATGTGAATCTTTTCTGCATACCAAGATGTGTGCATCTTATTTAATTATCTACTGGGGGGATGCATGGCTTCTGAAAGATTCGACATGCAAAGAATATAGAATGTTTGTGGAGAAGATGAAACCATCAGTGCAGCCAGTCGTGGCCAATAAATACTCAAATGTTCACTCTTAGCAGTAGATAGCTTTGTGTCTGGGGTGCAATTTAGCTAAAGCATTTTACATTTACAGCTGAAGCTTCATGATTGCTATTTAAGCTATCCACATGACATGAAGCAAGTATCTTCATTGCACTGAAGGGTAGCAGAGAAGGTTGGACATCTGCTACAGGATTGCAGCAAACAATCTGCTCATCTGGCTTCATGTGAAGTGGTGCATTTAAACCAGTACATTTACTCATGCTAATGACTCCATTTTATAGCTCATAAATAGCTTTTCTCTTTCAAATGAAACACCCATACCATTTTAACACTAAAAGGGAATATATGGGAATGCTGTAGCATAGCAATGGGCTACTTATGCATTAGCTACTGTAGCCCCCTGACCCTAATACGCCAATGTGTACTGACACCAACAGAAAAGAAATGTGGCACGTTTTTTTTTGGCTAATATGACATTGAACTATAATTCTCACATAATAATAAAGGGACTTTGTCATGGGATAAGTGACTTTCAATACTCATATGAGCCATATTTGTCCATTTTGCAAGTTAATTAGAAAAACAGAATTCCTAGTAATCTTTGAACAAGAGAGTAATATACAGGATGTTAACGGTCTTATCTGATTCAGCAATCTATGTTACAGTTGACTGGAACAAAACCCATCAGACTCACAGAACAGCTTGATGAACTGGAGGGAAGTGGGGAGGTGTAAAATGACTGTACATCTTTAAAGGGCTTAGGGTTGCGGTCAAGATAAAGCCATTGAGGGTTGACCATTGTCTAAAATGGCTATGGAAAGATGTAACAGACACAGATAGAGTGAGACAAGACAAGCCACTGTTCACCGTACTATGACACTAGAGTGATTGGGAGGGCCTCAAGAATGTACTAGCCAATGTGCTCCCCTACAACAATATAAAAAGGAAGGAGGGCGACTTGGCTAAGGGGGCCTAAGCTGCGTATAGGCATGTTTCTTCATTATGGTCTATTCAGAGCCTCCTAAGAACCTGCCCTCTTATCAAGAGGGATGGTTATGCAACAGCCGGATAGGACATAATAGCTTGGCAGTCATTATGGCAACACAGTGGAGTATTTGAAAGTTTTTTTAGACAAACCTTGCATCTGGATGTCCTCTGTCAAACCAATAGTGCATATATTTAAAAGCAGAGCAGGTTGTGGAAATAAGCAATGGAGTAATAGAGAAGTAACAGAAGCATCTTAGCCTGTGCTGTCTTCATGACACACCAGGACACTATTCATACTCTAGAGTTCCAATACAGAGGAATTCAAGAGTGACTCACAAAAAGAATTTTTCATCCCAGACAGGATTGAGGTTTCCGAATATTGTCTTGGTCCTGCGCTTGGTCTTTCCCACTTGAACGGTGACATAGGGGTCACTGGAGCCTGTCTTGTCCTTGGCTTGCAAGCCCTGGGCACACACAACTGGATACACAAAACACAAAGCAACAATCAGTGTCAAGCCCGTCACAATTCGCCCCAAAAACAACAAGTGTCTAGTGCACTTTATTTGCTTGTGTTTACTTTCTGTCTGCCTGTGCCTGGGGCCACAGACATACAAATGCTGCTGTTTAGTTTTATTAGACAAGTCATGAGGGCAGATGACTTAAAGAGAGAGAGAGAGAGAGAGAGGGAGAGAGAGATAGAGAGAGAGAGAGAGAGAAAGAGAGAGAGAGCAGGGCTGTGGTGTTCTGAGCCATGACTCCCATTGTATAAGTGTGCTCAGTCAATGGCTAGTCAATGGCTAGTGCATCAGTCATTGCTCCAGTAGTATTTCACAATGCCATAAAAAGGGGAGAGAGCATTAGGTTATTAAACATAAATGAGTGACATGCTAAATTATTCATGTTACACATATCCTGGAGTTGGCTGCCAAGTCTGATTGGTGGAGAGCAAGCGAGCAGGAGAAAGGACTCCTTCAGAAGAAAAGTTGTGACTATGGTGAGACTGGACTGGTTTGTGTGTGTGTGTGTGTGTGTGTGTGTGTGTGTGTGTGTGTGTGTGTGTATAAATAGAGTGACGCTGAAGTCCTCTGAATCCGTGCAAAATAGGCACGCTAAACAGAAATGAATAATATTTCGGGGGTGCCTCACACTACATGTGTAGCCAGGACCAATCCATGGTATGGAATAACAGAGAAAAAATGGTTTCCACTGGAATCAATGCGCCTCCGTGTTTATTAAATTAATAATAAATAAATAATGAGTCAATAAATACATTCCGAAATGGGAAATTCAATATAGCCTTAGAGATAAATGAAGGTAGTGCTGTGTTCCCTGTGTGTATTGACATCCTGGCAGAATTGCAAGCTTGGCAATAATTCACAGCACCAGGAGTGGGGAAAGTCACTCACGCACAGGCACTGACACACGCTTTCTCCCACTCTCACAACAGCTGGCCACCTCCAGTGGAATTCATCTGTGCACCCCAAAGTTTATTTACAGGTCTCAAATGATATAAATATGTAAAATACACAAGCAAGACATTTTACATAAAGAAGACATTGATAATTTTTCCACATGTCTGTCCTAAAACACACAAGCTAAAGAAAAAAATATTGGTAAAAACAAAGAATTTTTATTGTTCTTGTGGGATTTAAGTGTGTTGTTGTGTAGTTATTTTCTAATGCTTAATTTCTGTCACATTCTGTTCTGACCTGTAATGGTGATTTTGGCTGACCATTTCGAGGTGCCCTCCAGCACGGCTTGCTTGGCTGACTTCAGATGAGTGCTAAAGTCTTCCTTGGAGATCTCAAACATCTCCTGGATAACCTCAAACACCTCGGGTCTGTTCTTCTCCCGAATCTTCATGCGCTCCTTCATGGCCATGATGATGTTCTGGGTTTTGTCCTCAGCTCCATGTTTTGAGCTCTTCTCCACTGCTCCTGAATAGTTGGACCAAGAGATATGTGAACAAACGCACACACACTTATAAAGATTGTAATACATTCACACACACACACACACACACACCTACACAGACACACACACACAGACAAAAATCCATGCACATTAAAAGATATGAGTGACTGAAGAAAGCTTTGGAGAGTATCTCAACAGCTTGCACTCATGTTAGAACAGGCACAGACATTTCAGGATGCTTCACCTTAATTCAACTTAATTGAATGATCTGGCCTGTTATTAACAGGGAAGTCAAGGACTCACGCTCAAAATTAGTCATTATTTAAGTAACTGCAGAAAGAATCAATTTTACATCAGCCCCAGCATGTTTATTTATCTGGACAGTGTGACAATTCCCTGAAGCAAATAAAAATAGTAATAATAATATATATAATATATATATATATATATAATAATGAATCCAGTCATTAACAAAGGTCATTAACAGCAAGTTGAAGTGGACAATATTAAGACTATACGTGCTGATAACAAAAGGGTCTGAATACAAATGTGATACTTTGAGATCCTAAACAATCTTTAAAGCAACATACAATAAAGATCCATATTATTAACAAAAACATTTAAATACACAACAATATTGTAAATACACAGCATGGCAGTATAACAGAAACATTAGTAGTATTAATGATGGCAAAGCATCCCAACAAAGTAAGATGCAGTTTAACTATTAAGTTTTTTGAATTTTTACCTACATACAAACATTCATACATACAAACAGTAACAATTGGTGGGAGCAGAAAGTTTCTGCCCACCAGAAAACAAAGGTATGCCAATGGACAGTGAAACGATCTGAAGCATTTGATTCCGCAGCCCATTGTATTATAATAAAAATGCAACTAATAAACATAATGCTATCCTGCTTTTTAGTCTGTAGTGAGCGACTTAGCTATGACCAATCCCTGTAATGCCAACTCCAAAAACAGCAAAATGAAAATAAATATAAGTGGATTTCTGGCATGTCAGTAAGTTTTGACGGCTATCTTGCATTGTGAGCAGTAAAATATACAGTGTGAACGTACCAATCGCATCCAATTGAGATAGAATGCTTGTAAAACAGTATACACACTATGCACAGTCTCTAAATGAGTGAACCACATATTACTAAAATGGTCCTAAAATTTCAAAATATTGCCTTTAAGGTCTTTAGGTTCTGCAAAGGGTAACCTTTGAGGATTATATAAAAAAATATCCACTTTTTGTCATAGTCTGTCCACACACTCACATCCATAAGAGTGACATACAGAGTGATATTCAGTATACTGTATAATAATAGGCAATATCCATGCAAATTACACTAACTTTTTTTTAGTTTGGTGATACTCTATGACAAATAAATGCAAACACATGCATCAGAAAAGAAAATGAAAGACAAGGGCAGAATGAGAGAGAGAGAGAAATAATAGTTAGGAAAATCCACTTACGCTGCAGACAGTCTGCGTTGAGAAGGTCCTGACACTTTTCATGACACTTGACCCCACATTCTGAGCAGCGCATGCCCTGGCGAGCAATGCCCCACAGCAAGCCCTCGCACTCATGGCAGTATGTGGGAGCAGTCGCCGTCCACACCTCAAAGTTATGGGGAGTGGTGGATGAGATCGGGTAGATTAAGGCCTGCAAGGTTTTCCTAAGCACATGCAGTTTCTAGAACAGAAAACATGGGAGGCAAACTGAGATCAATTTGGCTGCTGAACGGATAGTTATTGCTATACAAATGCTCCCTGCAGCTGGCACATACAGTATGTTGATGAATATGAATAAATAAATAAATAAATAAATAAATACATAATGAATATATTACATAGTGCATAAATAACATGAGACATTAGAATTGAGATTAAATATAGATAGATAGATAGATAGATAGATACTTTATTAATCCCCGAGGGGAAATTCAATACTTGCATAACTGTATAAGTTCTTGCATAACTAAAAAGTAATACACCACAGAACACTGAAATGTCATGTTCAAATTTAGCATGCTTGAAGTTGCAAATATATACTTTTTTGTTCATTCTTGTATTCTACTTTGTAATGCATTCTTCTATCATGTATAAAAAGATATATATATAAAAAAATGCCATAAATGACTAATTTAAATTTGTTCGCGTCATTCTAGGTTGAATAATCATGGGGAGAGTTCCCATGGTTGACATGAAATTGCACACTGCTTCAATCAAGAAAATGAAAAGGGCAACTGTGCCAATGCACTAACAAGCCTGAGATCTCATGACATGGTTTTCACAGTCCATCTTCGGCTGCACATCTATTGATTTAGGCCTCTGTATTAGTATATACATGGCTCCCTCTTTGTCCAATCAATTCCAACGTCACTTGCTGGGTCTTCTCCATTCCGTGCCAGTTGTGAATCACAATCAGAATGAAACCCTGACCTTAAAAGGCCATTCTCATTCAGTTGGGATGGTTTACTGCCGGAGCCTCTTACGAGTTTCTCCCCACAGACATCTTGCCATAATTTGCTTTTTCGTGACAGGGAGCAATCAATGTACGCTATAACTTTTGCTTTTTTACAGTGTCTGCTCTGCTCTCTGGGGCTGAGGAGGGATGGCAGGGAAACATGGTGAGTTACAGTTGACAGACCTGGACCTATTGAATTCACAAACTTCTCAAGCAATGCCTTCTACTAATCATTTGATTGCCTCCAGATTTTCTTTGATTATTCCTACGCTGCCATTACATCAACAGCCCTATAATGTTAACTACGTTCAAGAATTCAGAAAGAAAAGAAATAAGGTACCTGAAAAGGTGGATTACATTATAACTGTACAATGTGTTTCATTAGAGAAGCATTGCCCATCAAGAACAAATTATAGCATTTGTGTTTAACTAAATATTTGCTTAAACAATGCAATTTTGTCATCCTCAGCATTAGCAAGATGTTTGTGCAGCATTGAGATGAAGAAAATTAAAATCATACATGCACCTGAACTGGACTGAAGCCATAAACATTTTTTAAGGTATCTGTTGAGACTAAACTGTATGACTGGCACACGCATGACGCATGATCAATTAACCGTTATGACAGTACCACATTGCAAAATTTGTCAGTCAAAATCATATGTGACCATGGAATGGCTAGATTGTATACTTTCTTCAGGATCTCATGATGAGAACTGAGGAGCTTGAAAAGGGGAATTGTTGTGGTGGGTTGAATCCACCCATTCAAAACAGGACCAGATGGCATGAAAAGAAAGGCTGGCGAAATTCTGTTTCTGCTGCATTCCATAGAATCATTCAAGGTATCTTGTGAGTAATAACCAAACATGCAGCGTGACATTCACAGGGCTTCGGCCTTTGTACTGACAGGAAACATTTAAAGCCAATCAGGAAGAGAAAAAAGGTGTCCAACGCCCACTTGATTAACCAAGACAGCTCTAAAACAGAGATAAGCTCAACCTCTCATGCTTACAGTGCAAATGAGGGACCATTATTTAATAAAAACATTCAATGGTCAGGCGAAATCGAAAAATTACTTCTTGTTTAATGTGTCAAAGTTTTAGCAAACTATTATTGGACGTCTTATTCACAGCTTGGCAAAGGGTTATAACAAAAAACACAATCCGCCAGATTTAAGGCAGTAATCATCGAATGCCTTCACTTTAAGATCTGGGTGATCTCTGTCCCACTCCCCAGTCTTCCAGTTACACCCAATTATTCTGTGTAAGGTAAAGCTTCGGGATATAGAATGCATTTTCACTCCTACTCAAAATATAGTCATCATGATTCATCATTACTATCTTCAAGCTGTTAGGTGGTTTATTGCCAGATACTTCGAGCTCTTCACAGTGAGGAGAATTAAGCTGCCCTGCTGAGAACTTTATGACGCCCCATTTACTAATCCTGGAGGCAAATAAGTATAGCAATTTCCAGTTCAGGAAAACTAAAAAAAACATGTATTGACTGCTCTTATGTATAAACTATACCCATGTATCATTATTATGTAGTATGTAGTATGTTTCATTATAAACTATACCCACTGAATCAGTATTATGATTTCATAACAAAACTGACAAAAAAAGGACAACGATATTCAGCCCTCAAAGCACCCGAGTGCCAATGCATGATGCAGGTGTACCAATACCAGATGCCTGACACAACCTTTATTGATCACAACCTGCCACCTTTGAATGCTACCTTTGACCGTGTGATGGAAAAATTACACTGCATTCACCACCCCCTGCTACCATTGGCAGACTATCCAACATACTGTAGCTGTACAGCATAGCTTTAGTGCATAAGGAATTATAACCTTTAAGCTTTAGGCTATCATTAGGCCACATGATGGATTTTAAATGAGACATCCAGTTGTTACAATGAATATGCAAGAGTGGGTCTAATATGAATTTAACCCCTTGAGGGGTTTCTAAAGGTAAAAAATAACTAACGGTTGTGATAATTTGATACTAATACATAATCCTTTTTTGAAACTTTTCTCTTTAATAGTTGTTGACTAGTGATGTGATAGAGATGAAAGAGTGCTCATGGTTATAAGTAGCAATTACAATCGAACTTTACCAGTCATCAGATTTTGGTGACACAATAAACAAGACAGGATATCTAAATTTAACCATTTTGCACGATACTACATAATTAACAATTATTGTATTATTTATAATTGAAATGAATAAGAAGCATTAACATTCCCCTACTCCAAATCAATAGATATTCTCCTGAAGTATTTCTGTACAACATATGGCTGTATTTCGTAGAATATGTTGGATCGTGATTCCTCACAGGGATGATGTCATGTACTTAATGCAGCGGATAACCCACTGACATCTGCTCGGCCTACTTAGAACTGCGGCCACAATATGCAGCATGCCTGTTCTCATAGAAACATCTGACAGAGAGGCCTGTGTACCTCAAGCTCTTCATTTCACATGACTCAGCTTGCTCCACAGTTATTGTATGTGGCCACCTTGGAAGAGCTCCCAGTAGAGGTGAGCAAGAAAGCAAATTACTTCATATCTCAGTGGCCCAGTAGAAAAAGGATCTAGTCTAGACAGCACCTGGCTGCCAGATAACTGCAGCAACATCGGTACTTCAAGCAGGAAGTGGCAAAATGTTTTGAAATGGTTTTGGTCAAACAATAATTGCAGAATGATAAGCTTGCAGAAAGGGCAATGCAAAAAAAAACTTAGACAATTGGAACAAACAGTATTCAGTCCATGGCACTGAGGTACAGAATAGGATTCAGATGCAACTCGCTCCCTATTTGATGTTTTCCAGGAAGAGGTGCCTCACACAAAACAGATGGTTATTGCGCATTCCTTTCCCAAATTACATTAGAGCTTTCCTTTACTTATTTAGTGGATTGCAATCAATTGCATAGAGCTCTGGAGGTCAGCAGAAAAAAGGAAAGCCATTGATTAAGGGTCTCATTCCTCTTCAACACTCTGGTTCCACTGCAGCTAACAAAAGCCAGGGCCATGAATAAAAGGGGATCGCTGTCTACAAGTTGCTATTGCACATTTTGATTCATCTTTTATCAAGAGTACTGGAATACTACAGTATAAGCTGCAAGTGGTTCAACATGTATTTAGAGGTGTAGAGCTGCTTAAGAGCAGAGGACCAGCTGTAAAAGGTTTTCCTTCCCAGGAGATTCGGCTGCCACTTTACACCTGGGCAGATCCCAACTGAGATCCCAACTAATTAACTCAATGTTAAATAGCGATTTGTGTGATCCTTGATAATTAGATCCTCACACATTGACTATGCTAATTATGTTAATGGGATTCTTCTGATCCTTGACCACATGATAAGGGGTGTGGTCTACAGTTCACAAGTTATAAGGTCCTGGTATTTCCAACATAAGTCAGAAGTGACAAACCTTTCCAAACAAACTGACAAACCTACCTATACCCTACACCACATCCCACACCTCCAGCATCTCAGCTTGCTGACTGCATGCCTAGCACTTTATATTAGCCATGCTGGATTGGCCCCTATTAGTGAGTGCATGGCAGCCTGTTCTGAGTGAGATGTATATGTGTGTACAAGTGTCTCTGGAGGGAACACTCACCAGATCTTCATTGTTCAAGGTAGATCTGTTCACCAGGGCGAACGAAATGCCTGCCTTTCGAGCAGCCAAAGTCTAAAGGAGAGAAGTTGAACAAAAAGTAATTCCAAAGTTGCCATGATATGAAAATAGCATGCGAGCGACAGAACATTGCCATGGGAACCCAGTGCTAGTTGATCTAGAGCAGCACACTTTGATTTATGTTTTGGAATGGCTGTTCACAGCATGTTACGGTGGGAGGGAAGGACAGCAGGTATACCTTCACATTTAGAAACTAAAGAAGATGACAAAGCCTTCCATTTATTCTCTTGCTCAGTCTCTGCAACATTTCTCTGGTTTAGGTCTTTGTATATGTGAAATGTACAATGGACATAATGTAGACATATATGCTACAAAACTTTTTCTATTTGTATGTATGCTACATGAAGATGAACATGAACCTGGAGCTGTCATCCCATTAAAGCCTGGATTAGAGGTCAAAGCAAAACATCTGGACACCTCGAAACACTACGAATGCATTAGTACTTTTTTGCCCTATAGACCAGGGACAGACCATCATTACCCATTACAAGGTACACAAGAGTACTCAGAGCAGTTTAACAAGCATAGGGTGGATGGTCATTACATCATGCAGTCTTTTAAATAAAACGATTTAGTAAAATATAACAGCACAGGAACTTACCAAAGCCTGATATATCCAGTGGCATAAAAATAAAAAGAGAAAGAGAATTAGGAGGCCTTGGCAAAACGATTGGAAATCTCACATACATCATTTTGGCATGGGCGTTTCTGCTGCCATGCAGAATAGAATGGGATTCTCTAACCAGTAAGCAGAGTGAAAACTGCAGCTGTGCTAATCATTGTTATTCTTCCATACAGCAATTACTGAATCATGCATTAACATCTAACATCTCACTCATGCTTCTGTATGCATGGATGTGTTTCTTTCCTCAAGTACTGATCATAAAGCCTTTAGTAATAATATTTCTGCTGTCTAAAGTGCATATCAGACTCACTGAGAGACAAACACGTGAAGCACACAATTCTTTTTTAGTATTGCCAGTGACACCACTGACTCACATTGATTATAAAGGTCAATTGTGATCAAGAATCTGCAGGTAAAGTTGATAGAGAAATGGTTTTAGAACACTCAGTTAAAGCCAAAGGAGGTAATGAAACAAAGAGGAATGCAAACATCGACAGCTGACAATATTGAGCTTGTCTTTACCATCTACCAAAGCACAAAATTGCAATATCACCAATATTATGGTAAAGACCCATGGGAAGCCATTTACACCTTAAGCAAAGGGATGTAGGAGAGGATAGGTGACCTCTACATGAACTCAGAGTGTTGATGTAAGTTTACTGAACATGCACTATTACAGCTGAGGTTGCTGCAGGCAATATCATTATAATCACATCTATAGAGAAAACATCAATGTGTCAAACTGTTGAAATCTTATCAAGGACTTGAGATGCATTGGTATGTTTTGTTGCAACCCAATGCCAAAAGCAGGTGTCCCTCCTGCCCCGAAGAAACATTAGACTGCCGTTGCCTTGAAGCGATCACACAGCCACTCGGGGACATGGACAGAGGAGAGGAAGCATGAGTGGACCAGACCAATTAGAACCTGTGAGCACTGACTTCATCCGGGTGTAAAAGACTTTGTGGTGCGCTGCTTTTACATGATTTAAAAGCCTTGGCACAGTTAAATCAGATTTCAATGAAGTCCTCAGATATATATTTTTGGGTCGAGTTGTCAACATTTCATGTAAAAAATTTACTTTTGAGTCTAGCCAGGGACTGCAAAGTCCAGGCAATGGATTAACAGAAATCTGACAACCCACTGAAAAATATCACCCATAGTAATTATGGGATTGTGTAGGAATGATAAATATTCACGGAAAACCCAAAAACAAAAATGACACCCATACTTACCAAGACATTGTTGGTTTTTAATTTCATGCGAGATATGGACAAATACAGCATCATTTTTTGTCCTTCAATGCTTTATGAACATTTGCAAGTATTACGTGTGAAACATCAAGCCATGTTATGCTATGATAAAATTATATGTAATTTTTAAACTTAAACTCAAAGGAGACAGAGACATTTTCAAACTAACACAATTACAGTACATGCTGATTTTTCTACTGGTGTTTTGGACACCAAGACACATGAATAATGCTTTCCATACATACTGTCGTAAGACAAATAGACACACAAATGTAAATACAAAAATAAATGTTTAGGATAAATGTTTAGGATATCAAAACAGTCATTCAAAAGTAATTTTGGATAAAAAAAGGCTTAACATAAAATATGAACTCACAAGGCAGACAAGACTCTATGTCTATTACAATAGCAGCAAGCACTGAAGAATCATACACATTTCATATGCCTTTCACTTGCCAAATTAAAGTGACTTACGACAGAGCAGGGGAGTATTTACATATTAAATATGGACTGCAGCATCGTAGCAGGCAAGAGTGCCATCCCACTCATCCTACTGAAGATAACATGGAAGGAGTTGGATAAACGCAGTATAAATCAAAGATAACCTTGTTGAGGCAGATAACTCACCAGGTCTCGGACAATAGGCATGGTCCTCTTGCGGCGTAAATCTGGCATACTGTCAATACCATAAAGTATGCTGCCAGCCCTGCAGAGGCAGACAGATTTAGTGTCTATTAATATCATAATAATGCTGTGTAGTGTAAGACATTACTGAGCTAAAAAGGGGGATTTGATTTAAGACTCTGGCAAACAACACAGGCCATACGTCACTCGCCTCACTTTTCCCACGCTTGGCTCTGCAATGCGTGCAACAGAAACCCCCACCCACCACAGCTCCTTTGATGCCAAATACTTGCAAACACTTGCTCAGCAGGGCAGGTGAGAAACCTGTCACTGGCCCAACAGCACCCTGGAAGGGACTCAATGCTTAGAGGTGATGGGACAACACCAAAATACAACGGGTCAAGTGTGGCTGTCTGAAGCCAGCGCTACCTCCAGCCAGTTCGCATGACATGGAATAAAGGGTCATGACTTATGATCTAGGTGATAGTCAAGGCCAGGCTTGCCTTGCTGCCCTAGCCTCTAACTGATTTTCTCTCTCTCTCGTACACATACACACACACACCCAGAAACAGCATCTGAGTCCTGTCACCTGTGACTAGCAGGAGAAAGACACATTGAGATCTGGACGTGCTGAAATATACTGACAATCTGGAATGAAAGGAATGTACTTTTCCTCACATTGAAGAGAATAATACCAGAGGAATTAAAGGCCCACTAAGCAACTTTTTTTAGTCAATGAATCGGTTTCATACTGTTTAGGGTGATAATATGAGCCATTACAAGATGAACAAACAGTTTAGAAAGTGCCTGCAGTGCCTACAGCGATAGGAACTGCATTTGCAATGTTTAGCAGCAGTGCCTCGCCATCAATGCAATTCCAATGCAGACTTTTAGGTGGGGGTAATTGCTATGCAATCAATCACTATAGCAATCACTATGCATACGCATCCAGCAGAAATCAGGATGGCGATAGCTGTAGACAAGGAAATTCAGTATGGCGAATCCAGCAAGAAAACGTAGCGTAGACAAGGAAAATATCTCGTGACAGTGAGAGGAATGTAACCAAAAATTGCTTAGTCCCTCTTTAAAAGAAATTAAGAGAAATTTTAAACACTGTTAATTTAACAATGTTATAATACATGTCCATTGTGTCTAGAGGCTATATATGAAAGTATGCAGGCCAAAAAAATCGAATCTAAAAAAAAATCACTAAAACTTGAAGCTCGAATCTACCTGCTGCATTTCAAATGAGATCTGGAAAACCAATGTTCTTACTGTTACTAGGAATGGATGCTTCAGGGCGAAATTACTACTATTTCCTGTGCTAAGAGCCTCTTAATCAGCCTCTCACAAATAGGCTATTGGTTTAGGGCACAGCGCAGAAACGGCAAGCCTGTCTGGGAGTGGCCTCTTATCTCACGAGTTTCATGTAAGCCCACTTCATGAATGTGAAATGCATACCAGACCAACAGCAGAATAGCCCTGAGCTCTTAGCGATACAGTTAATTCTCCACCTATAACACACTTTATACAGTTAATTATCCACCTATACACAATTACATTTAAATTAGTGATGTAAAAATATCCTTGATCGACCACCGAGCCTCATTAGTCGGTTGAAACAGGTCAACCTGTCAGATTGTTACCCAAGGGCTAAACAGAACATATTGTATTTTAAATTATAAATTATTTTACCGTCGGTTTTTGAAAATCACTTCAAAAGGTAAGAGACAACTCCATGTAGTTCTTAATTTTTTGCTGTTAGCAGAGGGATAGCAACAGTCATTTATCATCGTTACAATGCGTCTAAAAAACACACCCAGATGATGTCGCTACTCATTTTATTGATGAAAAACGAATGCCTAGGTCCTCGTAGGTCAGACACTGCCGTATATTTTGCATACGTTGTTTTGTCAATTGAGCCATTCATTTTCCCATAAGGGTTTTCCCTTTGGGACCGGAAGTAGGAAAATGCTAACCCGCAGCAGACAGAATGGCGTGGTTGACTTGCCAACTAGGCTAATTTAAAGATCACATTCTCAGCAGCTCACATGCGGGAATAATTGAGACTTGACAGTGGCCTAGAGATATGGTGCATGTCTGTCCAACTTCCGATACAAGTCACCTCATCTCATCATCTGTTTATGTGAATTGAAACAAACCCACCCACTTCACAGTGACCCATTTTTAACCGACTACAGATAATTTTAATTGGTTTTCATTGTTTAACGTCAGTACGGTCAACCGCTGGTCACTGGTTAACATCCCTAAAAATGTCCTGTATGCTATGCAAGACATGTCCCCTAGCTATTTTGCCTACACAGCTCACTTCTTTGATCATTTCAAGTAAAGGACAGAAAATAACATTCATCCCAAAAAATGATAACACTAAAGATGCTGGTCATTGACAA
The DNA here is from genome assembly GCA_017657215.1 of Limnothrissa miodon. NCBI lineage: Eukaryota > Metazoa > Chordata > Actinopteri > Clupeiformes > Clupeidae > Limnothrissa > Limnothrissa miodon. Next base: position 485,061 of record JAGFZM010001271.1, read on the forward strand.
ATACACCAAGAAGCTGCTGACTCTCTCTCATTGCTACTCTGAGATTTTCAGTCTCAGGAGGAACAAAATCCAAGAAGGTATGAAATGGAAGTTTCACATCTCTTTTGACCCGTGATTATCAGAGACATCAGTTTAGAAAGGCTGTGTGGATTTTGCAGATTACCTAACGTGTACCCTGCTGTGACAGTGTCAGCTCCCACTCCCCTGATATCAACTGGGTGATACCACTGCAGGCCTCTTTTTATCACTGCTATTTTTCCTGCATTGCTCGAAAAGACCTCTTGCTATGCTATTAACAATTCTTTTTTTTTCTATAGCCTGTTACAGGAGCATGTTGCAGCAAACCTACATAACACATTTGCTGCTCAGGTACATTAACAACAGAAAATCCAATGGGAACTAATATATTGTGCAAAATATGTTTTGACATCAAATGATGAGGTATGATTGACTTACCCTCCTGACCCCAGAGTATCCAATGCATTTCCACGGCCCTTTGGGATACACATAAAAACTCTAATTAGCATGTTTTCCTCAACAATATACATCTCTAACATAACTGTGGCAAAAACGTGCAAAATCAAACTTGGCACTCATTATAATGGGTGGTTACAAATAAAATCAAACAAACTAAAAGTAACATGCTGTTTGATTTTGGACAAAATGGAGTTAACTGTAACAAACCAATTATAGCCTACTGTAGTAAAAGAAAGTACAAGTAGAATTACACATTGTCAGTTCTTTCAAAGCTAATATCTCAGTGCATGCACGAACAAAATGACAAGCACATAAACAAAGGGAGGTGGAGGAAAGTTAAGGCCACTTTCCACAGTGACCCGTGTGAAAGGAACGGGATGTCAAAGACTTTCTAATCATTGATTACCAATGCGGAGAGCTCCCACACAGTACAAACAATGGCAAAAAGGATAAGAAAGGAGCATAAAAAGGAAGCTATAGCATAAGACTTAAACCTGTGAGTCCAAAACACTGCTGTCTGAAAAGGGAAAAAGAAAGAACACACAATGAACACAACAAACTGCCTTTCATTTGGGTGAAGGGAAATGAAGAAAACAAAGTCAAAGTCAACAGCAACTTCTGTTTAGTGTAAAACACTAAAACCTTCTACTAGTACTACTACAGAATAAGCTTCCATCTGAAGGAAAGATCATTTAGTCACAACATGTTTGTATCTTATGCATGTAAGTTAACATAACAATCACAAATTCAGTGTTATGTACACAAACACTTTATCCATGATTTATGGGGATAACATACATCTTTTTGGAAATCAGGCAAAAATGTCAGAGGATCTATCTTCTTGTGTATTTTCTTGTCCTCTTCAGACTCTATAATTGATCTGCTGAACTGAACTGCTGTCCTTTACTGATTGTTATATTGTTATGCAGCCTCTATTACACCTCTTCAGAAGCGGTCTGAGAGTAGGTTGCAGGTTCATTTGAAAAACTGACAAAAAAACTGTCACTTACTACTTCATACTGAGATCTAAAGTTGAGAAAATTCTATAAAATCACTCAAATTCTTTTTCAGTAATATACCCCAAACCCACAGACTTGCTGCTTCTAATTGACTACACAGAAGACTAACCCATACGGAAATGCCTGAAATTGCTATTCCTGCTGTTTTTTCATTCTTTCCAGTGGCAGTCAACTGTAATCATTCCCATTTGAATTGTGATTGCCTGCAGTTGAAATCCACCAACCAAAAATAAAACAAAGTAGCACAGTGAGATTACAAATGGATAGCCTTCAAAACCCAGTGCAAGAAAGGGAAAGAAACAGGGAGGAGCAGAGATGGAAGAGTGGCCTGCACACTTAGCCCCTCCCCAGAACACACTGCAGCCACGTGTATGAGACGGAAATAAATATTCTAAGCAACGCTGACCTGGTTAGACAATGCCCTTGGGAGTACAAATTAGCATCTCAATACAGTAGCTGCTGGAGTTAAGTGGGGATTGGTCTGGCAGGAGGAACAACCCGTATAAAGGCTTATCTGAAGAGCTTTTAACATGTGTGTTTTAAAAACAGGGAAAACAAGGGAAGAGAGGAAAGACAAAATGACTACGCCCAGGAAGGGCTCAATTTGTTTTTGTTTTTTTTCTCCAAACAATAATTATGGAAAAAATATACTGTAACTGAATACAATGTATTGCAGCTCTTGAGAATCTGACAGGAAGATACCATACTGGCTAGTACCATATTTATATAAATGCTATTTGTCTGTAAGGTTTTAAGGCTGTTGGGGGGTGGGGGTTGGTGGCAAGTCCACCTTGTGGTTTCTGCCGACAAAATGCAGTCTAGTGTAGTTGTTGTTGAGTTTATTATTACATGTGGCAGAGAAGTGCAAGGGTGTGTGACACCGTTTTAAACATGACTGATAAACCAGGAAAATGTAAGGGAAGTGCTTCAATTCCAAATGATTTACTCAGATTTGCTCTGCCCACAAAACAACACAGTATCACACTCCAAACCACTGGTAATCACTACAGGATATTGTGTCTGAAGTTGCCAAATCTAGGTCAAGAGCCTGTTCACTTTGAATAGAGTTAAAGATATTCCCTGGGCCTCTCATGACTGATAGAAAGCACTCTGCAATGAATAAACACACATCCATTCAACACCGATGCACAAATAGCAGGGTTTTTTGTTTTGGTTTTAACACTCTGAACTCATTCAAAGGAGGGTTCCAAGACACTTTATCATTGATTATTCACACATAGTATAACAAAAATTATTTGCACTAAACATTTTAGTGCAACTAAAACACTATTATGAATTACAGACTTCAGTCTGTTTCAGATATATTGCGTTCTATACCAGCTCTGTAATAGTGACTGCAGAGCTTGCCTGTATTTACACAATTTACTAAAGTTTCTTAAGCCATGTGTCATTGACGTTTGATTGTGAAAGAGAAAGACAACCTAAACATTTCTCTTCCACCATTACAACTATCCAAGTATTGATGGCAGCAATATAGGAACATGGGCGTCATACTCTTTAACGATTGAATTTTTAATAAATTTCTAAGGAAAATTGTGCTTTCATAATAGTCCCATTTATACTATTGCTTGTATTAGAGTGTCTAATAATGCCAGAACTGATCACTGTTCACGCAGCCAAGGATGTACTTGACAAAATGTGATAAGCTGGTGTCTTTTATACTGTTTATATTTTGTATATATATATAGCTTGTCATTATGACCTTACACAAGTTTCTTTTGCCCCTGAAAAAACTAACTGAACAAATACAAAGTTTCTAAAATAATGCTATAGAAGTGAAAAGTAATTTACAACAATACCTCCTGCGAGAATCTGTTGCTCCAGCTCGGCCATTTGTTTTCTGTATGCTCTCAGTGCAGCCTCTTTGAAGGTTGGACGAACTCGCTTCTTTGGTGGTGCTTCAGCTGGCGGTGGAACATTTGTAGTTTCGGCTATGTTTTTATTTTCATCTTCTTGCTCTTTCTCCACACCTTCTTTAATTACCTCTTCCTTAGTCATTTCTATAGTTTCATCTACAACCTCAGTATCCTCCATTTCCTCAACATCCTCAATTTCGTCCATGTCTTCTGTCTCCTCGTTGTCATCAGCCTCTTCAGTCACATCAATATAGTCAACCATGGCCTCGTATTCTTGTGTGTCCTCTGTCATTGGGTTTTCATCATACTCCTCAACATATTCTTCATCATACTGCTCATCAAGACTGCAGTCATACTCCAAAACTATATTACCACCCTCTTGGGGCGCCTCATACTCCTGAGAGGTCTCGGGCTCTTGGTATTCTTGTTGATACTCAGGTTCTGCCTCAAGTTCTTCGTTGGCATTGGTTCTGTTCTCTAGGTTGGCAAGCACCTGTTCCATCACTTCAACATAATGGGTTTCGTTGTCGACAGGTTGCTCTGTTGTCTGTTCCTCCTCCTCTGCCTTGTAATAAAATGAATCAGTGTATACATCAGAGTCTATGGTGGTGCTTGAGTCATTGGGAGTAGACTGGGATGTCGTTCTAAAGCGGTCCATAAATGAGGAGCTGGCTGGTTCTTCTGTGGGGGCACTAGTGCTCTGAGAGCCTTTATTCCATACAACCTCTAATGCGGATTTGGCCCTCTGTAGGGTGTTACCAAATCCAAAGCTGAAGCTTTTGTCACTGAGATCTATGCTGAGCCTACTGCTCCATGATTTAGGCACCTCTTCTACCTTCTCTGTCCTAATTTCACTTTGACTGCGGTACATTGTAGCAGTTTTGCTCTGATTTTGGGGAAAGTGATTAATAACATCTAACTCTTTGAACTGTTGGCTTGGGGGAGGTTTGGGTTTGCTTTGTACCACGGGTTTGCTTTCTACCACAGGTTTGCTTTCTACCACAGGTTTGCTCTCCATCACAGGCTTGCTTTCAACCAGAGGCTTGCTTTCCACAATTTGCTCACTTTCCATAATTGGCTCACTTTTTACAACAGGCTTGCTTTCCAAAACTAGTTTGCTTTCCATAACGGGCTTGCTTTCTACAACTGGTTTGCTTTCCATAATGGGCTTGCTTTCTACAACTGGTTTGCTTTCCATAACGGGCTTGCTTTCTACAACTGGTTTGCTTTGTATAACAGGTTTCATTTCTTTGACTGCCTTGCTGTCTTTTGCTGGCTTACTCACTCTCGCCGGTTTGCTTTCTTTCACCAGTTTTGATTCTTTTACTGCTTTGCTCTCTTTAGCATGTTTGTTTTCCTTTGCTGATTTGAGGTCCATCACTGGTTTGTTCTCTATTGCAGGTTCACTTTGACTCATGAATTCACTTTCAACCACAATTTCACTGTCTACCAATGGTTCAGTGGATGGGGTGCTGTCAAGTGTTGTATAATTTTCACCCTCAAACTGCAAATCCACCTCCAGACATTTTGTGATGTTCTCTGGGAAGCCAGGATTGGCTGCAGGGTCAAAGGGGCTACTGACCTCAGAAATAATGTTCTGCTCAGTGGAAGCATCAAGGCCAGAATCAGCACCTTGTTCTAAGTGATGCCAATCCTTCCATGGAGAGAGGTCACCTTGCAGTGAAAGCTGCGAGCCACTATAGTGACTGCGATCTCCTGATATACAGACAAGTCCATTGCTGACACCACTGTCAATAGTCTCTGTCGTTTCCACTTCATTTGGTTCCACATAGGGTGGGTTTTCCTGACAGGGGGGACTAGCATACCAAGCCGAAGCCATGTCCTCCTGTTTCCGTTGCCATAGCTCCTGATCAGAAGAAGAAAGAAGAGAACATCCATTGGCTCTGCTGAGGTATTGGCTCTCAGAAAAGTCTTCTGAGTAAGACTGGCATAGTTTGGAGCAGTCAGACTCAGAACGGCTTAGTTTAGGTGTTGAGTAATCGCTTTGAGAAAGCCATCCAGGGGTTATGTCTGAATAGTAAGGCTTGCTCTGTTTATCAGCATCATCATAGCCATCATCAGCGTAATGTACTGAGCCGACATATGCACCATCATCATGGGACTTTTTTTTGTCTGATTTACTTTTTGAGACTGGCTTAGTGACCATTGCATATTTATTTCTACTAAGTTCATCTAGCTCCTTGTCACTTTCCATTGAGTCCCAGTCATCACTCTCAGTCGTCACTGCTTTCTCCTTTGCTGTAATTTTTATATCCATACTCTCATATGTTTGTGAGGAACTAATCCCTTTGTCTTTCCTCTCTTTGACTTCTTGGCCAAAGCCATCAGTGGAGATTGATATACCTGTCCCTTTAAGTTTATAGCTCTTTTTTAAAATTAAATCCCTGTCTTGTGGGGTTGAAAAAATAACTATAATAGGACGAGGTTTTGCATTCAAACATTCTCTTAATTGCCCTAATCTATGGGCCAATTCAATTTTTAGTGTCTTGTGTGCATCAGCAAAACCCATTTTATCCCTCAGAATTTGATAAATGAGATCCTCCGTTTTCTCGAACTTGTCCTCAGGCACGTTTAGAAATCTTAGAGTAGATTTGTTGGTCTGATGGCTAATCTGCTTGATATAATCATGTATGTCCCGTGTCTCTCGCCTTGACTGCACAAAGCCTGAGCGGAGCTGCTCGATTTCACTCTGCACCACCTCCACACTACTAGATATCTCATCAATTGAGTTTTTGAGTGCATTGACATGGCCACGAAGCTCAGAGAGTTCTGTCTCGATCTGGCTGATCCCCTGGAGCTCCTTAAAGATCATCTCCATTACATCCTGTGTCTGACTGATGCAGCCTGTGGAGCTGGATCCAGGCTCCAGGGTGGGGGTCTTGTGCTGACGGCCAGCCCGGTCCAGTGACTTGCTCCGAATGCCCAGGGTTTTCCTCCAGTTACTCACCTCGGAGTCGGAGGAGACACACTCCTGACTCTTCTTCCATTTTCTAAGCTTCCGCAATGCACCAAGGCGAAGTGTATGCAAGCTGGTGCGTTCAACCCTCTCCCCCTCTGAACTCCCATCTGAGGGGGCCAGACTGATCAGGCTCTTCCTATTCCTTCTCACTGGCATGGTATAAGCTTTATGTTCATCGAATCTATGGACAAGTTTGGCCTCACTCAATGAGTCAGAGTAGCTACTATCAATGGACAAGACCTCGTGAAAGACACTTTCATTATTGTTCAAGAGAGCGTTTTTCTGTAGTCCATTAGCAATGGCTACACGGTAACTAAAGGTTGGAGAAAGGGAAGAGCAGTCGTTTTGTCCGTCGTCTTCTTCAAGAGAAATGTTGCGTGCAGATGAGCATTTGGATATTTTTTTCACTGTGCTTTTTAGAGCTGTGGACAATGTTGGATTCCGAGCATGCAAATCAGGGGTCAATTTAGGTTCTTTTTTAGTTTCACTGCTCTCTTTCTTCTTTGTGGTATTCGCCAGTTTCTTTGTAAACATTCCTTTACAAATCTTTTTAATGTAAGATGATAGCTTTTTCAAATGGGCAGAAACCATGGAGGGCAATGTTGTAGCTATTTTTTTTTCCTCCGGATGTAACGAGGCACAACAGTTTTAAACTCTAATTGTGGCCAACAACTAACACAAAAAAACACTTATAAGCTCTGAAGGCAGCCCTGAGGGATGAAGAGTGTTCTTGACAAGTCTTGTCCTTAGATGCAGTCATACCAAGCTCAAATATTGTATATCCATGTGGTGTGCTAGATATCATGTAAATCCAACTGTTGTCCTCATGGCCACCCAAAATGATCTACAAAGGGAGAGTAATTAATGTTTTAGTACTTGATATTTATGTACATTATATTTTTACACAATGTCAAACACCATTCAAAATACATTTTATATTTTTACATTTTTTATAACGTATTCAGATCCTGGCCTAATCATTACGTCTTGATTAGTATTAAAACAAAACAGTGGTTTAAATTTATTTTATGGTGTAAGGTAACTGAGTCAGGTTAATTTTACATCTCATATAAAAACATGAGTCAGATTCCCCTCTGTGTTCTTTAGGGCTATGCTTATAGATTTGTGAAATCCATAACAGCCAAGGACAACTGATTGGAACACATTAAAAGAGGAAAAAGCAATTATTTTAATTGCTCATGAAGCTGTGTTAGCATGTGCCTTTGCAGACCAGATTGGCAGATTCACATCAGACATTTTATGGCCCTTTGCTGAACCATGAGAAGTCATCAGTGTATCACACCCCAGATTATCTCTAGTTTAGAACAAGGGAGAAGAAACACTTGCATGTGAAAATACCAGTTTTTCCTGCGTAGGTCATCGATCCAAGCACAAAGTAAATACAAAGACACCGAGTGTTTCAAGTTATTGCATCCACAGAGACATGTGCCCATTTAAAACAGAAAACATCTGACTGTTATTTGTATCTATATCTTTCTGAATCTTTATGCAAAAAACTACACTGTTATATTACTATTTTGTCTCATAAACATGGTAAAAACTCTTTTGATACCGCACTTCCAATATGATGCGTCACAGAGAATAATGCAGCAAATGGCAGCTGTGCCTCACAATTCCAGTATGTAGAATTGTTTGTGTCCAATGCTCCATGCATACAGCTGCATGGTTTGCATAATGACTATTGTGAAAATTGTTCACCTCAAATGTACTGGAAAATACAATATTACCATTAACCTTTAGCTCTTCAGCTACAGCTATTATAGAGGAGCACGCCTATCTATTTGTTTAGTAGGGCTGAGCCAAGGGGCCATTGCCAGCAACACTAGGATCAAAAAATCAACTGGGCTTTAGAACTTACTCATTTACCAAAAAAATTTTTAGAAGGATATTCTAGAGCATGACCCTAACATTGGTAATTGATAATACCATCAACTTTAAAATATTAATACTGTGCCAAAGTCGCTATAGGCTATTACACTAGTCTACAGTGTATGCAGATAACCAACCTAAAAGCATAAATATTATAGCTACATGTCTATGTAATTTATAACAGCCCACATAGTACGTCATTTTTGACAATAAAGGCTCCTGGCAAAATATAATAAGCCTTTTTGCAATTATAAACAAATCAACAATAAAAAAAGAAAATTACCATATCAAAGATACCACTTGCAATTACGTAAATAAGTCATATATTCATTTTTGTATCTAATTTACTGTATTTTCTGCCTGCCAAAGCAAAGTCCATGAAGGATAACTGTGCTATGGTATTATATTGTGCAATAATAAACAATAATATGTTTTTCCTGGTTCCGTCTCTCATGAGTGCATCACTCTGGCATCCAGGAGGGTGGGGGATGGGCCAGTATGGAGGCCAAATCCTGACAAAGATATCAATATGGAGCAGACACCAGAGGGCTCGACCTGTACAGCACAGAGAGGAACTGTGACAACTTCAGCTCCCACTGATGCATATTTAAGATAGTCGATGACTGGGAGGAGCCCCACCCACCCATGCTCTCTCATTCACACACACACACATACACACACACACACACACACACAGTCACTATCTCAGCTCATGCTGTAGCTCACAAGGTCCCCCAGTGAGAGGAGCCTGTGCTTAAAACACAAAGATTTTGTGTTTGCACACAAACACCTCTCACAAAGAGAGCTCCCCGACTTTACACGGCATGCAATGGCTCATTTTTGCCAGTTTGTTTCAGATTGGGGTGAATGTCACTGTCACCACGCATCAAAGCGTCTAAAAGGCTGTCTCAATCCGCGTTCATTTAACGGACACTAATATGTGCATATTCTGCATCAGTGAGCAGTGCATGCTTGCAGGCACATGCAGATTGCAAGGTCTTGCAGAGAGATGGATTACCGAGACTCCGGAGCTTAGAGAATCACAGAGCCCACTACAGTAATCTGGTACAGCAATCACATCATGTCTTTTCCCCACATACATCCAAATGGAAATGGATTAATCTCCATGAAAGAGTCATACATGTTAATCTGTTCAGGGTCAAGCACACAGCAGTGCATGCTTCATGTCATGTTTGAAAAAAATATTGTGTATTGTTGAAATTCTACCTGATGTTCCAACCTCAAATTACAAAGTGCAGCACAGCAGAGCAGAGCTATAGCCAATGAAAATGGCATGCAAATGTATCCATCCATGCTATTTATTCCACTATATTTCTGACACATTCTGCATAATGCAGACACTACGCACAAAGCTTTCAAAAGCCTAGTGGAATGAAGCAACAAGGAGCACCAGTTTCATTCAACACAGCAGACATTGACACTAAAGCAGATTCAACCTACCTGTTTGTACGCTTCAACACAACCTCTGTGCTATTTAGGCAGTTTCCTTCCCTCGCTGCATGGAAGAATTGTATGAAATATTAACAGAGGGCTGTCTTCCAGAGAAGCAGAATGTAGAATTCCCTCCCTAGGCTATGAGAGACAGCAATGGCACAGCAAGCAGCAGCTGCCTGCTAACGACTGGAAACAGGAGCAGCGGACCCTGTCAGTCGCTCGCCTGCCCCTTCTCCAGCCCGTTCCATTGCCTTCTGGTGGATGTAGTCAGGCGATGCTCGCAGCAGTGAGTTCAAGTTGGTTCTCCATGGTCGGTGTGTGTTTGTGAGAGAGAGAGAGAGAGAGCAGCGGCGGAAGCAGCAGTGTCTCCTCCTCTCTCTGCTCTGCCTCTTTCTTTTCACACTCCTCACTCTCCCTTGCCTGTGTGTATGTGAGTGCGTTAGTGCGCACGCGCGTGTGTATATGTGTGTGTGTGTGTGTGTGTGTATGTATTTGCGCGTTTCTCTCTCTTCCTCTCTCACGGCTTGTTCCTTCTCCCTTCTTCTCTGTTTTTCTTAGTGTGATACAGATGTGATGCTGATGCTGTTGTTGGATGCTGGACTCTATAATCCATCATCTTCAGAGCGTCTACTCACAGCAGATCTGTCAGTGATAGAGACCCTCCAGCCCCCAGTTAGGAGAGACTAGGTGTGCAGTATTTAGCGAGTGCATTTAGGAGAGCAGCAGCAGTGGTCTCAGACGGAGAGTAATGTGTGTGGTGGGAGTAGTGGCTGGCGGGGGGTGAGGTGGGTGAGCAGCGGAGCCAGAGCAGAGGCAGGCATCACTGCAAGCAATCGTAGCTCAGACCCCCATCTGCTTAAGGATGGCATGCAACCACAGCCATGTCTTACTCTCCCTCCCCTGCCACACCAGCCTAACATGACCTCTAACTACAAACAACAGTTCCAGTTATCTTTCATGGTTTCCTCTCACTTTTGCTCTACTAACTCTCTCTCTCAGCCACTCACCCCTCTCACTCTCCCTCTTTCTCAGTTTGTCCCCCTGTTGCCTTTAGCTGTTCCTTTCATCATCTAATTATGGTTTCCTCTGGAATTGTTTTATAATGAGATACATTACTATGTAGCCACAAGCAGCTTGCCACTCACTCAATGGTGATAAACACATTGCAATATTTGAAATAAAAAATATATCATGAGTATCATTTACATTGTACACAGCCTATAACATGTAGCTGAAGATTAATACTATTCATTCAGTAAATCTCTAGTCTCAGTCTAAAGTCTATACTTGGGCATGTTAGCTGAAAGAGTTTCCTTTTTTGTCATGGTTGTGTCCTCATTTTATGCCAAAGAAATTGTAGGAATGTCAGACAATCCCATAAATCTACATAATTCTAATTGTTTTTTTTTCTGAGGCAAGAAGACAGTGATAATTGGAGGCAATCAGAAAAAGATTGAACAAGGCAAGCCAAAAAGAGAGAATTATTCAAAAGGAAAAGGGAAGAGTGATTGTTGACTGATAAGGGGGAGGAGAGAAATCCTACATTGTATGGCTGGAGTTCGCCCCCTGATGGTGAGTGTGGGGACATGGTGAATACTAGAGCGTATACACAGCCAATCGTTTATCAGGCACAGGAGCTCATGCATGCATAATGCTCCCACTCTGAGGCTGACACCAGAGACCATACTAACCCTGGGCTCAGACTCACCCCTCTGATGCTCCTTTCTCTGCCTTCCCATTAAGCCACACAGCACAGAAAAGAAAAACATTCAACAGAAATTTACCACAAGCCTATACCCAGGCTCTTTTATTTGATGTGGGATACAGTGTACAGATACCCAATACAATGTCTACAAAATAGAGTTGCCATCATTTGGGATAGAAGATGGATGGGATTTGGAGGATGAATTGTGTATGACTTGGCCTGGACTAACAATCACTAAAGTTAAAGCCAAGGCTTTTAGTATAATGCTGGGATTTCTGTCAAAGGAAATTGGAAATGTGAAGGATATCCTACAGGCAGGAGAGATCTGCCCATTTTCTGTTGGTGAATCTGTGAGCCAACTCGACCAGAACTACAACCACCTGGGCATCTGGCCCAATCATAGCTAAGCCCTGAGCATGCAGCTAACCCTGAACATCCGTACCGCTTCAATGACCTACATATGGTTGTTCTGGCAGTAGAGCATGTTAGAGTACCCCAGGCTTTACCAACAGCTGACTGGAACAGCATCAGAAGCATGTTCTATTATGTACTAGTGTGAATAGAAGGACATTTGAAATTAAAGAAGCACAATCAATCAACCACATGAATGCTGATCTGAAAATCAACAGATTACTATCAAGTAAGATGACTAAAGATCCTGCTCACTGCCTTTTCAGGGGACACTTATATTCATTAACTGATAAAGCCATGAATTAATATATGGACGTAAGTGACATTTATGTGTCACAAGATATGTGAAGCATATCGGCTAACATGAAGATAGTAGCTGGGAGCACTCACTGACACTGACAGGAAATTACAGGTACAGAGGAAAAAGTTACTAAGGAACAAAATAAAAGGCCTCCTGTCACTTTGTCTGTTCTGCAGGTCTCCATTTGTCATTTAGAAGAACCCCACAGGTCAGGATGGACTTTGATTTACAAATCTTTTCTGATACACACTAGAAACTATTGCAGTTCAGTAATTGTTTTCATCTTGTGGTTTAGAAAGGTCCACAGCTCAAGGGGCTAACCCAACTATAGGGTCATGCAAGGTTGAATATTTGCAGTCTCTCAGATGGTGTCCATGGTATTAATTAGGTATTAATTAGGTCCTGACTCAGGATAACCATAGCATCATAATAATCCCAGGATGTAGTCCCACATCATAAAATTCATGGTGTTAATATCACATCATAACAGTCCCATAATAATCCCTAATCCCATATCATTAAGAGCAGTCAAGTCATAGATTATCAAACGTCCTGGGCAGTAGTAGTAGTAGCATGCAGGTTCAAATGGAAGCTGGGTTGATCATGTCAGGGTCATCCATAGAGTTGCTGCAGTGCACCCAGGAGGTTAGAGACACAGGATCAGGCGGTGGGAGGCAGGGCTGATTCTCAGCAGGGTGGTAGTGGCATGGATGGGCAGAAGGAGTTAACATCACACTTCAGAAATAAGTTCTGATTTTCATTACGAAATGATTGATTACTTTATTCAAATTGTGACTCATGAATGGTAACTGCCTCTTGAATGTTTTGTGTTGATCTATCAGTCTTTTCTACACTACAAATGATTGGATTGGTGCAATGCAGATCAAACCTCCTCTCGCTTCCTACTGGCCTGCAGCCCAGTCTGGTGCTTAAAGACGGATGCGCTTTTAACAGGTCTGGGAATCCATGACCCATAAAGTCGTACACCAAAACAGGCAGATGCAACCTTTTTATGCTCCACAATTCCACAATAGTCATCTCTACACAGTGCACAGAAGAGTTTGATAAAAAAAAACATCAGTAGCACATTATCAAAGACGTCAGGCTTTTCTGTGGTCTTAAGAGTTGGTATAAATTGATTATAAATCACAGTCACAACTCGAACTCAAATAAGGTGCCTTTAGGTTCAAGATCTTGTTGAAAGAACACTGTACCTCCTAGATTCCCATGTCTAAGTAGGCATGAAGTAAGAATTAGCTTTAGATGGACCTTTTGTTCTGCTTCACTCCCTGTCAAAACAAACATAACACAACAGTGTGAGACATCAATAGTTTACACAAGAGTAAACACATAGGGAGATAAAGAAAGTCCAGTTCTTAGTTGTTCCAGCGCATTCTGAGCAAACTCCAATGTTTGTGTTACATTTCCTGATAGAAATCCACCAGGGAGGTAAGTGGGAGTGTGCTAACTGGGCTCTCCAAAACAAGCATGGCGCACAAGCACATTCAAACCAAAGGAAGCAGTCCCAGCAGCCCCCTCAGAATCCTAAACGATCTTCTTGTTCACCCAGATGGTTTGCAGAATACAGGATGCCTCTGTACATAAGTGCCCTCCAGACTGTACTTGACAGGATAAGGCAAATGCAGTGAATTCATAAGAGGAGGGTGGGAGTGGGGGGTGGTCACAATGTGCGGCAATGCAGTCAAATGAGCACTCCATGTGCCCCAGAGTGGAAGGGAAACAAGAAGCTAGAGGAAGAAGCCGCTTAGGCTGGGAGCCTGCTAAATGTAGTCAGCGCTTGAAGCCAATGGCATGCAATTAATCTGTCATTTACATCAGCACACCTGCAGCACAAAGACTTACAAAGGGAAGGAAACCCACACTGAAAAACAAAGCTTGCTATCTTTCAGGAGGCACTGTGTGAGATGGGGAGGACTAGAAGACTTTGAAAATAAAAGACATCGAGTTCCAGGGAAAGGCCGGATGCTCAGAGAACAAATGAATGCGATCATTGCAATTGAATTATCAGTAAAGGCTTGCATTCTTGACTTGAGTGCAGTCATTCAGTCTCATCGCTGGATGGAGGTTGATTCTTGAGATAAAATTGTGTCAGTTCATAGTATCTGCAGAGTAAAACCTTATCACTGGTGGAAGAGAGAGAGGCAGGCAGGTGTTTAATGCAAAAACAGTCTACAATGGTTGGCACAATTAAAGGCCCACTATGCAACATTTTTCCTTTAATTAATCCGTTTCATACTGTTTAGGATGCTAAAATGAGTCATTACACGGCGAACAAACGGTGTAGAATGCGCCACCGTGACCAATAGCGGTAGATACAGCACTTGCAATGTTCAGCAGCACGGTCCGCCTCCAATAGAATGCAGTGCAATACAATGCAATACAGCGGTCTTTAGAGGGAGCTGGTGAGAGAAAAAAACAGAACGTTGCTTAGCCCCTCTTAAGGAATTTTGTAGAAAGGAACAACAGTAACTGCAGCACTTATTGCAATATGGCCACCTGTTTCCCCAAGGATACCTATTAAAATTAAATCAGATGCTGAGAAATATATTTTCTCATAGCTTTTATACCATAGCAGTTGATTCTTCTTTCATGTCTTCTCTCAATAAATTCCCCATTTGATTGATATTTCATTAAGGCAGTACTGAGATAGATTTAGCATTTTACTGCCAAAAGTAGTACTTTATCACCAAAATGCAGCAATTTAAAGAGCCCATAGAACACATTTTTTGACCATCATAAAATGTTCTTTGAGCCTCAAAAGTGTTCTTTGAACCTCAAAAGTGTATGCAAATTTGTGCGTCTGAAAAAGACCCAGAAGCATTTCTAGGCTGTCTATTCCATGCTCAGAAATGTATGCTCATTAAAAATGTTGGTATTTCCCACTCTTTGGCCAGTTTCCCGCCCCCTGGCGCTGATTGCCTAGTTCATTGTGAGGCCTATTGGCTGTTTTTTCGCTGAAGCAGATTAGCTCCCTAGTTTCACTGATACTCTCAACGTTACCGCTAGAAAACAAATTCAACTACGTCTGACCGCAACTGTAGGCTATACAGACTGTATGTAGATTACAGTTTTATCGCTCCCCTTTTAACATTACCGTTTAATTTTATCGTGCTACGTTTGTGCCTACGCTACAAGCAAGCAGCAGGTCAATATGCTGCAACGGTAGTAGTGGCCCCAGATGGAGCCTACGTCAAATTAGAGCTGCTCAATTTGTAGCATAATGACATTTGTTTTTAAGAACACGCAGACTACAGAAGTGAACAGCCACTTGCAAGAACTCTGGCCCAAAGATAAATGATGCTGGCTCAACAACTTCAAGCTCAACAAATCAAGGAATTTCAGGACGCACAAGGATAGGTCAGTGAATCTTGTTTAGGTGAAGGGGAAATTTAGCTTGAAGGTAGCCTTACCGCTACCGCTAGAAAACAAATTCACGTCTGACCCCAACTGTAGGCTATATAGACTGTATGCAGATTACAGTTTTATCGCTCCCCTTTTACCATTACCGTTTTATTTTATATTGCGCTACATTTGCGCCTACGCTACAGCAGCAGGCCTGTTTATCAGCAGTAAATCGGTTAACCATCTGAGCTAAATAAACACGCAATAGGATGTCAGCCTTTATGACGTTATGCAGAACCATTTACCATTTAATATTATGTACACATAGGCTACGTTTTAGTTTCAGCACTAATGTCTGAGGTTATGATATGCTATGATAGACGGTGAAACAATCTGGGGTGAAATGACCAGAGCAAACGACCAATCTCGTGGTTGTAGATAAAAATCAACGACTCCCGTTGAATGCGAGGTTCTTGAGGAAGGTAGTGCAAATTCTGGACAACCCCTGCCCAGTACATCCTGGAACGTTACACGAGCGTGCTGACATTTTTTTCGTATGTTCTCCAGTTAAACAGAAATTCAACATGCACTTATTTTTCTTAGATCCGTTAGCCGTTCTCAATGTTAGCTAGCTATTACATAGACTACAGTTTGTTTATAGCGTACCGCCGAAGCAACAGGGGGCTGGACAAGAGACTGTTCCAAACAATTTTGATTGGACCAACGATTCGAGAGCTAGAGCTCTTTGGATTGGACAATGTAATGGAGGAGGTGTAGCTTTGCGCTGTCTACGTACACCGAGCACTAGTTTCAGATTGTTTTTTTTTTCAGCCCGGCAAATTCTAGCCTGAAATTTACATATAGAAGGAGGCGGAAGATGGTGTTGGAAGTTTCGGTATGGTCCGTTGGATACCTTAAGCTACCTAAATTCATCATTAACAAGGTAAATGTGTTTTTGCATTCTATGGGCTCTTTAATATAAATCGATATTTTGATAAGAATCATAGTCATCATAAACCTCCACAAAGCCAAACATACTGAACAGAGTTCACCTGAGGCAACCACATGCATGAAGTGCCAGCTAAAACTAAATTATGCTACAGTAGCTTACCACTCATGCTTAATATACAGTAGAACTCTCCCTAAGCATGATGGGCAGCAGAGGAATATTTATTCATATTTCTGTGGTCCACCAGATGAGCCCTGATTAGAAATACAACTAAAATATATTCTTCCAACAATAGTTCTGCGCAATAGGTCTCAGGTAAGATAACACAGCCATATAAAGTAAAAAAAATAATGCCCACATAGTCTGGAAACTAGGTCTGCACAATATATTGCAAATTTATCATCATCGTGATATCAACATGCACAATATACATATTGCGAAAGACTGTGACATCGCAAACTAGTTCACCTTCAAAGAGAATTTACAGCACATCAGGAAATATTGTAACATGCCAACGCACATGTTTAAACACTAGCAAAGTAAACACGCTGGTTTTCCAAGCCAAGAACTTTCCTTAATACAGCATTCCTACACAGGTATGCACACGCAGACATACACATAAACTTGTTACATGACTGCATACACAGACATGGTACTGTATGTTACACTAAATGTCTTACAGTGACTTCCCGAACGCTTGTAGTTGAGTTAACTATTGCTATAGTGTGTTTTATAGTATATTAAGATTTAAAATAATTTATAAATGTTCATGTTCAGTGGTTCAAATGTTTTATGGGAGGCATCAGATTGTGCTGTTTAATTCTTCCTTTTTTTTGTAAATACTGGTATTGAATTTAATTTCTACTAGTCTCTACCATTGAATTTTCTTGACTAGTCATTATATGGAGTCTACAGTATGTTACCAGCAAATCCAGAGCAAAACATTAACACTTACTTTATCGCATGTGATATTGCCATCGCAACACTCAACAGTATTATCGCATATTGTATGTTTTCCTAATATCGTGCAGCCCTACTGGAAACTTTCCAGTCTCCATCTCCTTCAGTAGTTCCTGTGTAATGCACCTGCTTCTATTATCCCTACCTACCAGCCAAATGTTGAGGACTTGTTAGCTAAGAGACATTGAGACAGATAAAGGGAAGCTGCACAAAAGGATGAGGACTGATTATATCCATGTGTCACACACACACACACCTTCTATCCCAAACTGGTATTGTGGAGTTCTATAAGGTTCTTAAAAGTTACACTTGCTGTCAAAAAGAATGACAAAACAACAAAATATTAAGCAAGGGAGTTTACATTATTTGCTGATAGGGAGTTGCAAATGTAATGTACTCCCATGTTATGATTCTACAAGGAGAACCAACATTCAACCTCAACTCCTCCATCAAGCCAAGCCACACTGATGGACACTATAGTGCTGGTGGGTGCTTCTGGGCTGAAACGTTTTCTATCTTTTAAGACAAGGGAGAGGAAATGCTTCTAATGTATAACATTAGCAACAGTCCACATTACATGCTTACAGCCACTGACATTTGACTTCAGAATGTCAGAATATCAACCATATGTAATTAGCACTATTGGTTTTGTTAGTTTGTTATTTGTTGGCAGAAAACACTGTGCAACAATCTATTATTTATTATTATTATTTATTTACTATATTTAGAAAACTGTGTGCTCATGCCTTTCTATAAACCAATGGTGAAGTCCTGCAGTCCATCGGCTAAATGAATTCATATAAATGTACAAACTCTAAAGCTACATGTACCATACACTACACACTGACAAGCAGAAATAGAAGAAGCAAGAAGCTAATGGTAAACAACAGATGGTACCACAATGGAAATCAGTGGAGCACTGCCCAAATAACGCCCTCTTCTCCCCTGTCTTGTCAGATGGTAGCCAATATTTGCTGTGTGGCAGTCAAAGGCCCTCCATTCACATTTACTATGTGCATAGGTCAGCTCAGGAGAGCACAAAGAATGCACAGCAGTCTACACAAGACAGATAGACTGGATTCCAGTATCGACATCCTATTCCAGACATTTCCAAGATGATACTTCCCCCAAAATAAGCATTTTTTGAAAGTTAGTTTTAAATCATGTGTTGGAATGATCTGACTTTATTTGAATAGTTTCTTATGGATTCTTAAAACATCTGCATAAAAGCCCCTCTGCTTTTCATTGTGGCCAACCAATCGCTGCACATTTGCCAATGCATACATTTTAACACTTTTTTTTTCTTCTTGTATAATTAAGGTGTGATCAAAAGCCCTAATTCGTTCAGGGGCGGAACCAACATGTCCTGAGAGAATCTGTCTGACAGTGATGATTTGGTTAACTTTGACATCTCAACTGATGGTAATAAAATTCCTTTAGAATTAAGCCTGCCTCACCTCTGGGCTCCTCAGGAAACACAGATAATTCAGTTACACCTGATACTGGTCATTTATTTCTTCAGAGTTTAATGCATTTACAAAGAGCGTGTCACTCTAAGATGGGATTTTGTCTCAACTGAGTGTCTGCATTTGTCAGTGTGCTTATACACACACCACTGAGGATGGCATCCTCCTCTATTAGACTGGATGGACATATTAAACCCAAGCTGTGACATGAAACGGACAAAATGTAGTTTTTACCTCCATCTAGTGGTTAAATTTGATTTTGCATGCCACGCGTTTTCAAATGTGCGTTGCAACATGGCTAGAACTACGGTAAGTTGAATGGGTTGAGATTCATTCAAGATGTCTTCTACCACTTCATTGAGTTTTCTTTCTGGTGATGATGTAAGTTATTCTAAAGTTCTTTGAACAATTTGTGTGATCATGTATGAGTGATTACCAATACATTTGCATTCAGGAGCTCTCTCGATTTAATAGCGTAAATTATGTCTCCCCAGGAATATAAAATAATAATACCAAAGATACTGTCTAACACGTCTCTGACAATACCCCTTCAAGGAGACCATAATTAAGCGGAATGTTGTCGGTTTTATAAAAAGATAATACTGATGGTGGTGCTAGGCAATGGCATGAAAATACCCTGTTTAGCATTTAATCAAACGCAACCAGCCAGCCACGAGTTTGCTTTTAACTATACAGTACTGTTCATCCAGACAACAGTAAAAAAAAAAAAAAAAAAAAAGGCCCTGGTTGTCTCCCTTTAGCACAATAAATCACCCCAAGAGATCATGGAAATATTCAACAGATCATATAAGAAACATTCAAAATCATTTCAGCAGGATCTAACACAACAAGACTATGGGGTAAATGTTACAACTGCAGGTTCTGTAGATGGCACATAGTTGACTCGGAAACGGAGGCTGTTGCCAGGCCTCTGCAGTGGAACAGGTCGATATGATGGATTAGTCTGTCCCTGCATTGAGGCCCAAAATAGGGTCAATACTGGATCCTGGTTTCTACCTTGCCCCAGGGACTACGATAGGTCTGTGAAGGTGGTCAGGCTACACCTCTGGATTATTTTAGTTCTCTCTGAGCCAAGCATCCCCTCTGAATTTAGTATTTTCTTTGCAGTTTTTACATCCAATAACAACACTGTATCATTCTCTTTTTGCATTATTTCAGCAGTGTAAATACATATTTTTAACGTTTGCTCAGATTAACCTTCCTGTCGTATTCGGGTCAAATCTGACCGATTTACAACTTAAAACTCTCATAAAAATTGGGTTTTACATCTGACTGCCTCAAGGCCTTATGATATCCTCCACACTATGTTACACTTGAACATGTAAAAGTGATGATCACCTCTTTCCTTCAATTTTAGTCAATCTTGTTACACCTGTGGTGTTCCCGGTCAAAAGTGACCGCCATATAGGAAATGAATGGGTATTGAGTCTATATTCATCCAGCAGTCAGAAAACATCCCTATACACACACCTCCAACAGAACCAACCTCATAATGAAACAATGTCTCATTTCTTCAAACATCATATCTATACAGGTGTCTGTTATGTGAACCCATCTCTTTCCCATACATTTGTGCCCATCTCTCATGTGAACCACACCTTCCAGACTAATCAATGTATCATTTTCACACAATGAGTAGGCGACTGAACAAACCGTTGTCTATCAAAGAGGTTCTGGTCCAGGTTTTTGGACAGGATGAAGAGGGCACTGAAATTGAACAAGAGATTGAGGAGGATGTCTTTGAATTGGAAGACAACACAGATGTTGAGGAAGACAACACAGATGAGACGGACCAGTCAACAGATGGAGAGGGAGAGGCATCGAAGGAGACATTCCAGGCCAAGAGTGGACACTTGCTCTGGTCTTTATCCCCCCAGGACAGAGAAAAACAGAACAAGAGTAGAAAACATCATTAAGACGACACCAGGGCCAACAAGGTATGCTACATCTCGTGTGGAGGACATCAAGTCCAGCTTCCAGCTTTTTTTTTATTCGAGTCCATCTAAGGGATAATACTGGAGATGACAAACCTGGAGGGGAAGCTTTTATTTGGGGACACCTGGACCACTCGTTTGTTCTCGCTAGACAGTCTGACAAAATGCCCTGCATTAGAGCAAACCTTCAAAAGTTGCTTGTGTTAATGTATATTTTTGTGGACTTACACTTTTACATGTTACTGAGGAGTCACACTTTACCCAAGCAAAGCTGATTTAGGAGTAGGATGCACTGGGGATCAAGGAATACAATTACAAATACCATGACATGACTTCAAAGCTCATCACCACAGCAAGTGGAAATCTCTAATTACCAGCATTAAGCTCTCAAGTGTTTCTCTGCTCCTCTGCCTCACTACACAAAGCCCACACATTACTGCAGTTGCACAGCTGCTTATAGCGAGTGGGTTGACATTTATGGAGCAGGTACAACACACAGCTTGCAGTAGCCTACAACTAAAGACACCGAACAGAACCTCGGAACCCTGCCCTTTTGACTCCAGAAACACTCTACTGGTTACATGGTTGTATATATATTATTAACAGCAATGCTATGCATTTTTGCTATTTTTACATTGTTGTATACATCGTATACCAATGCTGTGCATGACCACTGTTGCACTACTGTAACTCATGTCAAACATTTTCTTAAAGCCTCTATGTGTAAGATTTATATTTGTCTTTTATTAAAAATATATTTTTTATTTTAAAAATATAATGTAATACAATCTTAATTACCTCCATAAATAAATTGTAGTGTTCCGGTAAACTTGGTAATTTCCATTTATACATAGGTTGGGAACCAAATGAGAATATCCATTTTGCGCCGTCATTTTCAAAAGTACGGGCTCTTGTAGGGGAGAGAAGAGTATATTCAGCTCCGCCTTTCGCGTTTCCGCTGTGGCAGGAGCGGAATTAAAGATGCTCTATGCGATGCTGTTCGACATCACTTCTGATGGACCATACATATGCTATGTCTTATGATGAACAAATCCCATCAGCAAGAAAACGTAAACGGGAGTAAGAGGGACAAAACGGGAGAGAAAACAGCAACACCCCAAAACAAGAGTGAATATTGGTGCAGCTTTTGCCAAATGGAAGGAGCTACAGTATATGAACGAAAGGAACTTAACATGATGCCGATGTTGCCTGCTTTCTTCTGGATAGGTAGGCTAATTCAAACAAACATTTTTCTTCCTCAAGGTTTAGTAAGCATGCTGTTAATATCATCAAAGCTTAGTAAGCATGTATGTCAATAGCGATGTGATGTATCCTGCAAGGTTGCTTGTAGATCCATAGCCTAAAGTTACTTTCCATGTGGGTCTCTTTGCCAAGACATTGTAACTGGCAACTTGTAAGAAGTAAACGTCGGTAACTTTTATGAAGTCAGAGTTGTGTATCATGATGTAGCGTAAGCTATGGAATTTCAGTTTTGCAAACGCGCAAAAAAGCGATGTATTGCAATAGCACATGTAGGCCTATTCTATAACTAGATACTTTACCCATCTGTATTACTATCACACATTGAAGCCAATCTAATTAAATGAGACATTTGTATAATTTGAATATTGTATATAAAGCATGTTTATTATGTCACAAATATAATACTAAAACTGTGCTAAATAAATGTTCAGACTAGGTATTTACAATATATACAACTATACAAAAATAAATCTTTTCAACTCAGACACTTGGAACATAACCCATAGTGTCCATGAGGATCAGAGAATTTATCTCTCCTATTCCCCTGGCCTAAGGACCCATGTTGCCAAAAAAATATAGCGGTGGTATGCTGCGTGCCTGTACTCGCCATTGTCATCCCCGGGTTCCCTTATTGTCATCTCAGCCTGGTACTGCCTGTGGATTCTGAGGTAACCCTTATTCAGACAAAACTCAGAAAAGTGGGGCAAATTGACGCAATAAGCAGGGTGTTAGCCATAGGACTCTCCTCCCTGTCGGTTGGTATGTCTACAGTGTCCAGAGGTGCACCAAGGTACCCCTGGTATTCCCGCTAGATCAGGGACCCCAAGTCTGTTTTGGTGCTCTTCCAGTAAGCCGAGTAGTTAGCCTTCTGAGGTCATCTAGGGTCATCTCCAGCAGAACTGCCAGCAGAAATCACAGGAAATGTATATTATTGTACAATTTTCTTGATGTAAGAATCAGCAACAGTAAATAATTAAAAGTAATTAGAGGTAGGCCACTGAATAGAGATACAATTACATTTACAGGCTAATCATAAGTAGGCCATGTATTGCTACAGTTAGAGTGTGTGATGTATCTGGGTGAATAGACCTTTCTATGATATTAATGTTATGGTTCTTATGGCGATGAACAAAAGATGTAAAAAGATGTAGAAAGAAGCTGAAGTGCGAGTGGCATGAATGAATGAATGAATGAATGAATGAATGAATGAATAGTTTAATTAATCTGCTGTTGCAGGGGCTAGCCTACAATAGCCGTTTAACATAGCCTACTACTGTATGATCTGGGATGTGCCATTGCAAACTTTCAGAAAACGATCGTAAGAGCACAACTTTGTCAACAAACACTAATCTCGTACAAATGACACCTTCCACCTCCAGTAGCGAGCAGATTAGAGCAGAAAAGCCATTTAGAAAAAAGGAAAGCATCTCTTAATTTGCTTTGTATGAATTTGTATTTTTGTCACCCACTTTATTTTTATTTTTATTGTTGGTGTTTGGTTGGTTGGGTTTGCACCCTCTTATTTTAGGGACTGAAGGTGCTCCTGCGACATAATGTTCGCGCCTTTGCTTATAAAGTTCACACTTGTGTTATCCTGTTGATATTGTTCATATTGTTCATTTCAGACGTACATACCGGTAATTCCTTATGAATGATTTTGCACATTGTCTGCATACACTTATCTGTCTATATATTGATTATATTGATTACAACCTCATACTTGCCCATCTCTGTTACTATAGCGCATATATAAAAGTATTCTCTGTATATTCTGTATATATACTGCTTTTAACTATACATACTGCCGGTAAAATTTAATCTTATGTAATCTAAATGGTATGTCTTAGATCACATAAAATGAAATGGATTGCCTCATGACATGACTGTTCATACTGTTTATCAGTTACACTGTAAATGACTTCTCATGTATTTTTCATAATGTATGCAATTTATACATTTAAACATCTTGTACAATCGTATTTTAATGTATGTAGTACAAAAAAGCCTTGCATTCGTGGTCCTATTGTCTATGGCAAAACACTAGAAACACCATAGACCGTATATAAGAAACACTAGAAAAAAATCTTGAATTTTACAGAAGTCAAAGAAGACAACTGTTTAACATGGAAACATATTAAGGTAGTAATAATTCCTTGCGGAAAATAACGGATGTGTTACAGGAAAACTGCAGTTTTTTCACAATGGATAGGCCTATAAGGTAGATGATTGGATGAACTGTGATCAATAGCCCTACAACAATGCATAATATTTGACCTGTTGTGTTATTTTAACAGTCTATAAGGACTTGCAGTTAATTCAGTGTGATTATATACTGTGATCATATTTTAATCATAAAGGCATAATTACTATTATTGAACCCCAAAATGAGAAATCAACATCATGATTTGTAAACTCATCGCTTAAAGCAACGATTCTAAATAAGTTGCTCGGTGCACTTTGTGCTCGGCACCATCGCCAACGAGAACTTGCGTGAACAATGTGACGCGCGGACGTAACCCCACCTCCGGGCGAAATACCCCATTTTGTTCATAGTACCATTGAGAAACGGCTGACGCTGGTGATCCACTAGCACGCGATGCAGAAAAAGCGATGCACTACCCCTACTCATTTCTATGAGAAGCGAATCCCGCTCCCGCATAGCATTCTGGGTACGCGATGCGTCGAGAGCTGGTGTTGCGGCACGTCAAAAAAGTTCAGCAATTCCCAACTTTATGCAAATGAATCCGTCCAGCGCGAGCAAATCGCGAGGCAACTATCCAATAGCAGAGCAATACGCAGGGGAGGTCATCATGGACAAAAAGTTGATAGACAGTCTCCTCTATTTTATGTCTATATCATGTGTATCTGACTTATATGGGGACAACCTAATGCGCAATGAAGCATGGAGGAAAATAGCGGAGATTGTTGACAGGATGGTGGGTGTCATGAAGCTGACAAGTAGGTTAGTTGTCATTTTGTTCAGAGAGTAAATGTGCTGATTTTACCCAAATTTAAGATTTATTCAAAATGTAACAAAATGTCATTACAGACATGAATTTCCCTCCATAATCTTAAAATCGAAGAGGGAAACATTTCTGTTGGTTGCTTAGCCTACTAGCCGTACTTGAGCTCTGTTTCCACCCATCAAACTACCAAAGCGTCTGCTGGGAGGGTAGCGTAGCGAATGAGTAGTGCGTCGCGGATTCCGCATCGCGTTCCTTATAGCATTATAGTTTTGTCTTGTTTGTAGTGTGAGCGTGTAAGCAGTAGATGTGTCAGGGAGGTAACAGGTAACATTTTAATTATATTTTTATTAAGTGAACGAAATGACTTGAAAAAGGTTTCGTTCATTTTGCTGACCAAGACTCATAGAAACGTGTCAGTAAAATGAAATCTATCCCAACACTAGTTGCTACTGCAGAACTAGCCTACTTGCGTGAGTTTATCACAAAGAACAGTCTCTGACCGGATAACGGTATGTGAAGGCTCGTTCAACCAACCAGAGATCAGCATTATACGTTTTTTTATGTCAGGTATTCATATTAATGCTTTTGAAAAAAATGCTCGTTTGTTTATGCTAAATGTCTGTTAATAGACAGAAAAAAAACATTTGGCTCACAGAAATTAATATATTTTGAAATTATCAATGCATAATAGTGTATGGTGTATGTGGCACTGAGGTTGAAAATGTCATGACTTTATACTAACAACTGTTGTTGAATATTGGTGCTCTCAAATGTGAGAATCAGTTTATCAGATGAATTTTCTTTGGAATTTTAATATCATGTTTGGTAGGTGTAGGACTGTATGTGGTCAGCTCTACGGTTAAAAAAAACCCGGCCCCCAAAATAACATATAAAAACGGATATGGCCCTTAATGTCAAAAAGGTTACCCACCCCTGCTCTAGGGTAAAGGCATACCCTAATCTACCTACTGTACATGAACACTGACCAGACTATAGGTGACTTCTCCTATTACATCGCTAACTTAACAAATACTATTTATCCAGAGCTCATACTGAATGCACACTCAAAAATTGTCTTATGGTGAGACATGCCCAAACACAGAGCTAAAACACAAACAAACCAGAAACTGATTTAATTTGTTTACCATAGGCCAGGGGTCTTCAACCTTTTTCAGCTCAAGGACCCCTTGGCTGTGAGAGAGACTGAGCACGGACCCCCACACCTATGGAGTAAGATTGCTGTCAAATTTTTTGTGTCCATATATTTGATACACGTGCGTATTTATTTGTGCATAAAATAAACATTTGTGAGTTCTCAAATAAGTTCAGTCATGCATAAAAAAATACGAATTCAAAAATTACAAGTACGAAATCAAAATTTCAATACGCCTCTCAATATTATGGATACGACTTCGCACACGTTACTCAACTGTCAAAATACGTCATCGCCCCATTCACAGGCATTACTTGTTGAGAAAAGAAACGTTTTGACAGCTATCCTACACACCTGGCCCATGTCAAATCCTGCAGTAATTTGGACCGTCAGTTATGAGTGCCTACATGCACACACAAACGCACACATTCTACATAGGCGTTATTATTAACAGGGGGGTAACATCTCGTTTCTTTACATAGTTGCATAAATTCGCCCTATAACAGAATGAATGTCACAAGGGTTAACTAGCTGGATATATTCAGTTAAATTCAGGCAAAGCTTCATTAGCTCAAACTGATACAGACAGAAAGCCTCTTCCTCTTGTGTAAATATAACTTTGTCTTTCAGAAGGAAACATGAGATTATCGTTATCGTTTTATTGTGATGGAACGTTGGATGAATGAATTCGCGCAGAACGCCTTGAAGTGCAAAGACCGCAGACTCTCATAAAAAACAACAAAGCAAAACATCACATAGAACAAATACCCGCAACAGACGAATCAAACGTAATTTATCTCCCGGAATGAAAAGAACGACTTTGCTGGGGGGGAGGGTAGTGTTCTTTAATCGTGATGATCCAACTCTAATAAAAAAAGATCACAAGGGTCACATTTTTTATTATACGAAGAATTAAAGATAACTGATCAGCTACCAGGTCCTAGTGGGACGAAGAATTAAAGATAACTGATCAGCTACCAGGTCCTAGTGAGCGCACTGAACCTGGTGAGTGGAGCTTCTCTATTCTAGGACTGATGGAATTTGCGAGGCAATGTCACATCAGGCTCAGGCTGAAGTGGTGACCTGTATTTGTACATTTATGAATGCTAATGTGTTTTGGCATAGGTTAGCAAAATGTTACGCAGGGATCACATGATCACTTGTATGATTCATGGCCTACAATGTGTTATTTAAAAACGAATATGAAGCAATTTTCTTTTGAACATTATGTTAACTATGACAAATTTTATTTTTTGGAAGAGAAAAAAAATGCTTCAGACCAAATATTTTCGCGGACCCCCTGCAGTACCTCCGCGGACTCCCGGTTGAAGACCCCTGCCATAGGCACTATGTAATTCTGAGAAGAAAAAAAAACTCACATTTATTTCATAGTGGAGCAGTGACCTCTAGTGACGACACTTAATAAAGTAATAAACAAAGTCATATTACTCTCATGATCGGTAGTTTTATTATGACATAAATAGCCTATTACTAAACACCATGTTTATTCAAAAACTGTAAGACAGGTGAGAAGAAGGGAATGAATAAGTGAGAATGTATGGATGAGGGGGTAATGGGATATTTCAACATATATATGTGCTACTCTTTGGTAGACTGATGGAGATGATAACTGAGTTTGTCACAGTTAGAGCCATAACAATGTTTTTGGTTTTTGGATACCTTTGGATTATACTTTGCCAAGGACCTGTTTAAACTTTAGGGAGGTCCGAGCATTGTTGGCAAACAACCCCTTTTTTGAACATCGTACATGCTGTTTAAGGCCATAGTTTGAGATTGCTGTAAACCAGGGGTGGGCAAACTTTTTGACTTGTCGGCAACATTGGTTATACAATTTGAAAAGGGGGGCGTGTCAGGAGCACATGGATGTAGTGTTTGTGTGAAGCCATTTTATTTCAGTTTTGGCCTTAAATAGGTAGTAAAGCATTGACATGCAAAGCTTTTTTATTTTTATTTATGCATTTATTAACAGCAGTTTGGAAAATGCTAAACAATGTTTAATCATAGGCTATTATTTATAGGGCTGTGAAATTATTATTATTATTTTTAATTGTGATTAATCTGAAAACTATGTAGTTAATCGTGATTAAACGCAGAATGGCTGAAAAAATTTTTTAAAACTTAGGCCTACAAATTGAAATGGAAAAGGTTTGCTCTGATTATCACAGCAAGCTTTATCTGCAGCTGACTATAGATTTCATGAATATGCTTGCTTGCATGTTCCATGTCAATTATATAATCTTATCTTCTGTATAGCTGTAGAGAATTTATGATGCACAAATACTTGAATTTCTGGTTTTGAAAAGGCATATGGCTAAACTACACGAGGAGCAACAGGAAGTAGTTTGACTCCTGACATTTCAGTCCAATGAAGCAGCTATATTTAAAGGGATAGTTCGGTTTTTAACACATTGAGCCCCTTTCACAGGTTGTCTAAAATGAAATAAAGTGGTTGACACCAAAATCTTGATGATTGCTCCTGTCTCGGCTATTTGGGAAATATAGAATCGCCTGCCTTTAAAATGGCTAGCAATGGGCATGTGTTGTTTCTATCCTTAAAACACTGGTTTTAAAAAAAGTGCTACTCATGGAGTGATTAGTGGCGCTTGCTAATGTTCCAACCCAAGTAGCAAAATACAGTTTCTGTCATGTTCAACACTCGGCCAATCCTCGGCATGAATATAGGTCTGATTTCGCTCCGATCACTCGGCTTTAAAGGTGCTCTATGCAATTTTGCAAGATTTTAGCTCAATTTCATTTTTATCTCAAACCGTTTCTACCACCCCTTGATCGTCTTGCTGTCTGCCTGCTGAATACATTGGGAAAAAACCCAGTCTCAAAACACAAAACAGAAGCTGCAATACCAAAACAAACACTAGGGGCAGGAGGATGTGCACCAAAGCAATAACAGACAACGGCCAACCAATCGGCAAGAAGAGGTGGGGGTTAATGCGCGTGCGACAGTTTTGATTGTACAGCGTGAATCCGGGTGTGAGTTAGCAATACTGTGTCGGTAATTTAAAAAAAAAAAAGGCTGAGGCACGTCCGAAGAAAAGACGCTCGGAGGAATATAAGGCATGAAGAAGAGAAATTGAGAAGCAACGACATAAGACCCGGGTTTACATTGGAGATTCGTTTGAACAGGGGAGAGAACTTCGCCGGCAAAAGAACTTCCAATCGGATGCAGTGATGCAGAGGTGGCACATTTTTTATTGGACCGGTAAAAGTTACGATTACTTGTTGAGAGCATTTACACGCAAAAATAAAAAAAAATAACAGTTATCTCCAAAGCAATCTCATGAAAGCGACATTACAAGACAATGGTAATTATACTGCTTATACTGACTAAGGTACGACGATTACACTGGGAGGGGGGGAGCTTGCTCTGTTTTGTTTTGTTTTTATGTGAAACGTTAGCAGAAGTGGCGTTGAACGGCATCGCATAGAGCACCTTTAACGCGGCCCGATTGCGGCACCCCGAGTGTGAGAACGTAACGCCCCCGCCTCCTCTCAGTGGGATCCAGTTGGTAAAAAACATGGTTACAGTTTTTTTTTTCAAAGTTTAGGCTAAGGCAATAGTTGTTTAGCGAAAGAACAACTTTTTGCATTGTCTTTGTTAATGTCTTAAAAACCTCTGTAGCGCTCTTTCCATGAATATGGCTGTCACTCAAATGTCATCTCTAGTGAAACTTCTAATCCATCTTACCTCGGCCTCTTGGCTCAACCATGTATTGAACAGTTGAAAAATAGCAATGAAATATAGTCAGATACGGAATTGATGAATCATTTATTTTTAAATGCATATGCAGGGATCATGTTAATCACACCGACAATTGTTTCTATTAACACAACATTTGAGATAAAATTCATGTGTTTCATAAAGTGATGTGTACGAACAAACAACGTTGTAGGGTAGGCATTTGTCAACCAGGAGAGATCTAGAGATCTTGGAGAGGCTGAGGTGGGGAGTTAAACAGTGACTGCTAATCAGATCCAATCCAAGCTAATGTAATGCTTTCTAGTCCACATTTAAATTACAATTACAGCAGTGCACATTACCCACAGATACAGACTGATAACTGACAATCAACCTGAGTTTAATCAGTTAGTTAGTTCATTCAGTTACCAAGGCTGAAATAAGGTCAAGCATTTTAGTCATTCTGCAGAGTACAAGTACAAAGACAACGAAATGCAGTTTGCATCTAACCAGAAGTGCAAAAAAAGCAAACAAGTGCAATGTAATACAGACAAGTATAGATGGGTGGTTCATAGACAGGTCAAGAAATATAGTGCAGTGTAGACAGTAGTATACAGTTAATTTACAGAAGGTGGTTTAGAGTAATATAAATTAATATGCATTAAACAGCAATATGTGCAGTGTATTAGCAGTTACCTTCTAAGAACAGAATAAACATGGCTATAATATGAAGGATGTATGAACAACATGTGCAATGTAGTAGCAGTAACATTATAATAGTAGTAAGGATAATAGATATATGCAGTGTATTAACAGAATAATATATAAGAAAGAGGATATTCAGTATAAAAAATATAGACCGATACGTACAGAATGTACAACTATGCATCGTAACAGTACCATTCTAATGCAGAAATATAAGAATAGGAAGAATAAGTGTATGTGCAGAACGAATAGTACAAAGAATATGGCTATGTAGAACTAATTACAGTATGTGCATTTGTAAATAAATAAAACACTATGGGTGTGTGTTTGAAATAGTGTGAGTGAGAATGAGGTTGGGTAATGATATGTTGACGAGTGTGTTGTTTGGCTGTAACCTCGAAGTTCAGAGGTCGAGAGGGGCAGGTAACGACCCCATGATCATGAGTTGTGTTGCTTTAATACATTAATTCAACTGCTGAATAATTCACCTTAAAAACACTAGATTAGTTTTCTATCAAGCGGAAGTTTGTCCTTCAACCGCAAGCTGGTTCTGCTGTCGCTGCTGAAACAGGATTGTCAAGATGTCCTGTTGCCTCCAGTCATCTCCAAAATGGTGGATCCCTGCATCTTCAGTTCAGTCCCTGGAAAAGGAAAAAAGGTAAGAATTTCTTAATACTTTCTGTTAACACAAATACCATATGCTGAGAAACAGTTGAATAAAATACGAAGCGAAATGAAAAAGTGTGTGAGTACAGCTATACAAGAACAATTGTGTCTAGCTAGCCGAGTTTGAAAGATCGGTCTTGTTTATATGCCAGTAGCTCACAAATTGCACCAGATGTGAGGAGTGACCAAGTAACCTCCCTGCAGCCCTCTGCATCAATTGGCAAAGAGGAGACCAAGCATTGTTAATGCAAGCTTGCTTTTTTGATGTAACATTAGATCAGCGGGCCCCACTAGTGGGTAATAGACACATGTCAGTTGGGGCTAGGAGAATAAGAGGAAATCCGTTTTGTATGCCCATCTTTAGTGATGCCTTTCTTTTTTGAAAAGGAAGATCATAGATTCAACAAAACATAGGCACACACAGCATAGGAGTCATAAACAGACAGAAATATGAATTAAAACAGCATCTGATTCAGTGGACCTAGATGGGGATTGTCTATGCTTAACTAAATCTTATTTTGCTTTGATATTTTTATGTGCACACACTAACAAAGTCGATGGCACCATTTCCTGTTTTTTTGTTTTAGTTTGTTGTAATTCTTTTGCTATATTTTATGACACCACTGCAGCATAGACAGCATCCATTTTGCTGTGCATCACATCCAACTTCAACTCCAAAAAAGACCAATCGAATCATTCAGTACTACTACAGCTGTCAATGTCAACAAGGACAAAAAAAAAAACCCTCTCCATTTTCATTCCCTGGCCCTTTGGACAACAGTAGAGGAGGACATGCCCATTCCTGACCATGCTCAGTTTTTTTATCCCGGCGAACAAAGCAGGCAGCTACGTGTGGGGTCCGACATGCACAACGTATTTGTTGCTTTCATCCAATAGCGTGCGTAGTTAAGTGTCAGCGTTGGTGATGCATTTGTCAACACACTGATATGAAGCTATTGTCCAACTAGCAGTTTTTTGATGAGGGATTTTAGCCCAGTAAAGATTGAGCTTGTTAACTCATTTTACCTACTTATGCTACATTTTCAATTTGACTCAAAATGTGAATGACGATATCCTTTCTTACGGTTTTTATTTTATATAACCATCTTTTGTCATACAATGTTCTGTTATTTCTTTGAAATCTTTAAACAAATGCAGTGTATAATAAATGTATCCGATTTCACACATTTAATGCATGGTATTGCTTGGAAAACCAACGTCATAAAAACGAATGACAATATACTCTTTTCCTCATATGTTTACTAGTAAGAATGGTAAAACATACAGTGCAGCATGCATTGTTCGGAGGGAAGTGGACCCACTGTTCTCTTCACAGACATAGGGGCGAGAGAGAGCGCGGGGAAAGGAGCCTACTTGACATACACTTCCATTGTTGTGGCCGTCTTATAGAACCAGGCATCGGATGTCTCGCGCTATAAAGCCCGTTAAAATACCCAGTACTACCAAGGTTGCTTTTGTGGGTTAAGAGACAGAGAGAGAGAGACACGAGAGAGACAGAGAGAGACATGAGAAAGAGAGAGAAGATAAATCACTTTTAGTACTAGAGTTAGTTAGTTAATACGTTTTTTTGTAGTATTAGTGTAATTATTAGTATAGTGTGATTATTAGTATATGTTTGGTATCGACAGTTAAGTTTCCTTTAGATTTAGTGTATACATGTAGTAGTAGTTGTATTTAGTGTAAATATATATAGTAGTTTTAGTTTGTTTTATTGTAATTCTTATCATCTTGATCATCATTTAAGGTAGGTGAAGCTAAAGTAGCGATTTAGTTCAATGTTATTAATAGTACTGTGATAACGATAACGTTCGCAAATTCTGCTAGCATGCTAGCTATAAGAGCACCACGTCTGCCCTTTTCGTTCGAATATTCTAAACAAAAATGTTTTGTAACACTTCAATAACATTTCATAAATGAATTTTACATAGGTACGTACAGTTTGACAGTTAATCATTGTACAATGTCATTTTGGTATATTAACTAATCCAGATACATTTATTGGAACGGATGCTTGCGTTTCCTTAAGAATCTGCCATCTTGGTTTGTATAAAAAAATAACATTAAGTGACACATACACGTAAAATGGCGGAAATACGGTGGATGTAACAGGTGATTTTTCTGATAGACTAGCTTGTTTCAGAACCACATAGACTAGCTAGCTGCTAGCGTAGTATGAATCCATGACAACAATGACCGTTAAACTGGCAACTTGTAAAACAAAGGCTCCAGTCTCTGTCGCATGCACCCTCAAAATTCTTGGCGCGAAAAACAGTAACGTTAATCGACGCAGCGCCCAACGCAAACAACGATGATAATCTCACATTAATAACACCAATAATGGACACATTAAAATAAAA